>JACGCM010002581.1:0-26986 GCA_014058105.1 Kingdonia uniflora | reverse complement strand
CTATCAAGCACATGTTTTATTATGGCTTAAATGTTGGTCTCTAACAGTTTTTGTGCTTAGCTACTCATGTACATCCCCGATGATTGGTAAATAAATCAAAAATTTCATATTACATGCTTTGAGACGATGTAGTTCTGAGCCAAAACAAATCACAATAACGATTAATGGTTGGATATGTCATGTCATGTATCCAAGTGTACGTACGGTTGTATATATAATAACAGGTCGTGCGAGGGGGACAACTGGTTAATCTACTTTTTAAAATAAAATAGAGCTCGCATCTACCAAATTAAAATTTCCATCTATTTTCGAATTATTTTTTTATTGTGTTGATAGATAGACACGCAATTTGAATAATAATTATGTGTAAATTGCATACGTGAGTAAGGATTTTGTAAGCCTTTTGGTACCAGGTAATGATATGGAGGGGCAACATAATTTTTCAATAACTTCTTCTCACCCGTCATACATTTAGCATAGTGGTTACGAGTTTGAAACCCAACACCAGGGATCATCTGCCAAGATTTATCTTGACCTATAATGGAGCGTGCAGCTTACGGAGGTACCGTGGTGAGCCCCAATATACTAGTTGGGAGAATGGTGAAAAATCATGAACTCGATGAATTTCGGATTCCAAAAAAAATATATAAATAAATAATACATTTAGCATATTCAATAAGAGCGTCTTATGGATTACCTCGTTCTGGATTGTTGAAATTGATACTACGGATGGTATGATAGCATTCACTTCAACCATGTTCTTTATCGGGGGTGAGTTTGAAGAGAGAGTATATAAACAACATGAAATGTACACATCAAAGTCCTATTCCCGAAACAACTTCAAAATCAAGAAAATGGAATATAGGAATAGAGCTTGAGTACCTACTTGGCTACCTACAAGGGAACTCCATGCATACTATGGCATAAAGAACAACATTATCATTGGTCGTATTTAAATACTTTTTTATAGTCTTCAAAGACATCTTCGATAATATCTATATATACTACTTTATAAACCAAAACGATCTTAGAGCCATATAAGCCGGTTTTGGTCGACACTTCAAATTACATTATTGCCCTCCATTATTCATAAATTACATTTATGCCCCCACTATTCTAAGGGAAACCAATGAGGAATCACCTCTACCTTCCTCTATTCCTATTGTGTTTGTCTATCTCTCTTGGTAATAAACCAAATGTATTAATCTAACTTTGATTTTGATAGCCAAATTCTAAAAATTGGGGATTATCGGTTTTTTGATGAGTCTTTAATTGATGGTAGATGTTGAGATGATGAGTTACGGAATTTGACGAAAGTCTTTAAAGAAATTTTTAAATCATGCTAATATTCTCTCTCTAACTAGAATTAAAATATTTGATGTTTATAATATTCTTAAAGTTTAGTCATTGTAGGAGTGCCACTCCCGCTAACCACGAGGCTCCCAGGTCATTGAACAACCTCCTAGTGATAGACGAGCACATCTTAGGGGAAACTCTCTTAACGACCAACAATGTAGGAGCACACTCTCGCTAACCACGCGGCTATCAGGTCGTTGGACGACCTCCCCACCGATAGACGAGCACATCTTAGGGGAAGCTCTTTTAACGACTCACGAGCCACGATGAGCACTTTATGCCATCATGCCCATGTGGAAAGGTAAAGCCTAAGACCCCAGAGGTGTATCTTAGGAATTAAACATGTCACGTGAGCCTGAACACTTATAGGTCAAGACTCTCCCTATAAATAAGGAGGAAATGTAACCTAAGAAGTAACCTTTTTAATAACCTCATCATCTATCTACAAAACCCTAGCAGCTCTAGAGGAAGAAGGAAAAGGGACCCAAAGAGAGTCGACTGGTGCCCTCATCTGGTGAGACGTATCAAGACCAAAACTAATAATCATGTATTGTCATCCTGAAAGAACTTTCAGGACTATAATTGGCGTTGTATACGTCCTCGCGACTGAACTTTATACCACCACCTGGCCGGTATGCTCCACAATACCAGGGTATGCGTCCCCCTGCACCTACAATATACATAGGGGCCTCGTACGATAATTATCACGAAAATCTTCCTTAGTGGCATCAACAATACAACCTTGACGCCTTGACGACCATCCTACCCACCTGGGTACGGTCATAAGCAGTATCAAGAAAGAAATTTTATCTACAATGATCGTTTTAACGAACGATACCAAGGAATACCTCAGTTTGGACAACCGTATGAACCATACGAAGACAACTACTACGATGAGTCGCAATCCGGGGAGGACGAGGTCCAATAAGGGATGAAGGAAAATGCGGCCATCTAACCTTAACGGCTGCCTCCGTCGAGGCATTGATCAAACACATGCAAAACAACGACCGACCAAATGGTTAACGAATGAGACTCTACGCAGGATATATTGCACCCCATTCACGGAGGCCATCAGGAATTATGTACTGGGCCAGAGCTATTTTAGATCAAAGGTAGAGGCCTTCACCAGGAGCCAAGACCCAGGCTAACACATCTCAAAGTTTCAGTATAGTATTGACCTGCAACACCAGACAGATGAGCACATGTGCCTTGACCTTGTTAGATGGGGCCATCGCCTGGTTTTAAAGCCTTTAACCCAACTCGATATCCACCTTTGAGTAACTCTTTATGGCGTTCATGGAAAAATACTTGCACAACCAACAATCAAAGAAGCAACTATCGGAGTTATTTTCTCTAAAATAGCAGGTCGAAGAAACCATCGATTCCTTCCTGAAGAGATTCAAGAACGAGCTAATACGCATTAAAAAATTAGATGCCCAGACAGCTTGCTTGGCATTTATTGGCGCATGCTTACCCGGTTCAAAGTTACGCGAAGCTTTGCACATGAAACGACCAAAGACACTGGAAAATCTATACGAAAAGGTATGAAAATACTAGAATGTGGAAACGAAAAACCGTGTATCTACCTCTCAGATAACTGATCTTCTCAGTACCACCTCCGCCCTACAGTCATGCGTCCAGAAACGCCCAAACACATGAGAGATATGCCCGACAAGCAGTGCATATATGACGAGAAGAGGAACAAAAGGAGAGTAAACAAAGATCCTCGAGGTAAAGTTGAACCTAACCTTCGAGAAGGTAAGCCAAGGGTATACAAAGATGTATTCGCCTGGTCATTCGAGGAAATATTGGGTATCGGCCCTAGCATTGCCTGTCAACGCTTACACGCTAACACCAAAACAACACCTATTAAATAAAAGCCACGACGAACAGCCCCAAGACTTCGAACAGAGATAAGTAATGAGATCAAAAATTACTCAAGGCAGGATTTAACATACCCATGGATTATCCCCAATGGGTAGAAAGCGTGGTGGCAATCCTCAAGAAGAATAACAATCATGAGTCTGCATTGATTTCACACGAGTACATTCTTGGTCCACGACTTAAACGTGGTAGCAGTCCCCATGCCCCTCATAATATGACTAGTGAGCTCCACGATCGACCATGAATGAATGCCATTTATAGATGGTTACTCAGGGTACAGCCAAATACCTATGGTTGTCGAGAACCAATAATGCACTTCCTTCACCACAGAGTAGAGCTTGTACTGTTATACCATAATGCCTTTCAGCCTGAAGAATGCAGGATTCACATACCAGAGGCTGGTCATGACGATATTCGAAAAATAGTTGGGTAAAACAGTAGAAGTTTACATTGATGAAGTCTACATTGATGACATGCTCGTCAAAAGAAAGCTACAAAATGAATATATAGCCGACCTAAAGACCGTGTTCACCAAGCTAAGGCACTACAAAATGCGACTCAACACTGAGAAGTATAGCTTTGGCATTTCCTCGGGGAAGTTCCTGGAGCGCTTGATCACTCAACGAGGAATAGAGGCCGACCTCGACCAAATACGGGCATTTGCATGTAAGCCATCACCTCGGATACTGAAGCAAGTTTAGAAGCTAGTATGTAAATTTGTAGCACTCGAACACTTCATTTATAATGCCTCGTACAAATGTCGACCACTGTTTCAATGTATCTGGGAGAATAAAAAATGTCAATGGAACGTAGAATGTGAGCCAGTTTTCCAAGATATGTTAAGATATTTGGCCACACCCCCAATCCTCAGCGAACCAAAGGAACACGGGCTTCTAGGATTGTACTTGGGCAACACGGAGGAATCAATCAGCGTAGTCCTCGTCAGAACAGTTATCAAAAGATTCAAAACCAAAAAACCAGTATTCTTCGTTAGTAAGACCCTCTTATGGGAATAATTACGATATTCTACAGTCGAAAAGCAAACGCTCGCCTTGGTATACGCATCACAGAATCTAAGACTATACTTATAAGCCAACAAAACTAAGGTCATAACGACTCAGCCATTGCGGGAGGTCTTTACGAAGAAAGATAAGGCCTTTTGAATAGAAAAATAGGCAATCACCTTAGGAGAGTTTGACATTCAATTTGTGCCCTAGGCAGCCATTAAGGGACAGGTCATGGCAGATCTCTTGGCCGAACTCCCCATTAACGATGAGAATTGGATCAACAAGGAAGATAACGACCAAGTCACTCCTCCTGATGATACTGATGCTCCATATACAAAGGGATAACGGTTATACACGGACGAATTAGTTTATGTTGATGGTTAAGGCATGGGGATCATATCAATCACTCCTAGCAATAATAAGATAAAGAAAGCCATACGAGTCAACTTCTCACTAAATAATAATGAAGCAGAATACGAAGCCATATTGTGTGGAGTAGATGCAGCATTGGCACTGGGCGTAGAAGAAATTCCATCTTTATCGACTTGCAGCTAGTTGTTAGCAAGCATAGCGGGATATTTCAGGCCAACAAAAAGATGGCCGAATTACATGGAAATCTTGAAGCAAAGAATTATAAAATTCAAGAAGGTCAACCTCGAACACTTTCACTGAGGTGAGAATATGCATTTTGACACCTTCGCGAATCATCGGCGATTGTCTAAGAGTTATCCAAGTTAAAGTCCTCGACCAGCCAAGCGTACTAGTATACAAGGAAGAAGTAATGCAAATCAACAGTGGGGCTACAAATGAATAATTTGACTGGCGGCGACCACTTATTGATTTCTTCGGCGAACTCCAAATCCTTTCAGCGAAAAGATCGGACGCCGAAAGTATCCATAGCAAAGTAAGGAAATATACAGTGATAAACAACGAGCTTTACCGAACGAACCTGTATACCCCACACCTCACATGTATTGTCGAAGAACGTATGACAACGGTCATCGAAGAAATCTACAATGGGGCATGTGGAGTGTATACAACGGGTAGGTCCATGGCCGAACGAGCGCAAAACACATGGATTTTACTGGCCAATGATGGGACAAGCCTCCATAGAATATGCCAAAAAGTACAAAAAATGTCAGTTCCACAATCATCTTATCCACGCCCCCGTTGTAGACCTCCATACAGTCTCAAGCCCATGACCATTCATAAAATGGGGACTAGACATAGTCGGAGCACTCCCCATGGCAAGTGGGAGACGTAAATGGTTGTCGGTCACTACAGACTACTTCACCAAGTAGGTCAAAGCTATACTAGTTGCTCGTATAGGAGATGAAGAGGTAATTTACTTCCTGTAGAAGTACATTATCACAAGGTTAGAAGTCTCATCGATCTTGATGACAGACAATGGGACTCAGTTCGTAGGTAGTAAGGTCGTTGAGTTCGTACGACCATACAACATCAAAATATTATCATCAAGCCCAAGGTACCCTAAGGGAATGGACATGTCGATACAACCAATAAAATGATAATTGATGGTATCAGTAAGAAGTTGGACGCCGCCAAAGGTCGATGGGTCGACGAATTACCTTATATTTTATGATCCTACCGAACAACTCCTCGAAAGTTGATAGGCTTCACTTCGTTTATGCTTACCTACAGGTCCAAGGCAATGTCGCCCACTGAGATCATAGCCCATACAACCAAATCTCTGGTCGTTTACAGTAAAATCGATGATCGACTCCTTAAAAAAGCCTTAATTTTTTTGATGAAATAAGAGAGGAGACCTCCTCCCAAATGTTAAGATACCATGAGACACTGAAATGAAATTTTAATAAATGAGTCTGCCCACTAGAGTTCCAAGATGGGGAATAGGTAATGAAGAAGGTCTTCCCCACAACTTTGAACTACAACAAAGACAAACTCTAGCCAAGCTGGGAGGGACTATACCTTATCTCACGGGTCGTTGATGGAAATGACTACTACTTGATGAATAGTGATGAGGAAGAGTTAAAATCTCCTTAGAACGTAATGAATCTTCGTAAATGGAACCAGTAGCGTACCCCGCTTGTATAAATTTACTAAGCAAAATTTCAATACTCGTTTCTCCTAACATAAACACTATTGAACATTGGGGGAGTTTTTGAAGTAAAACGTTCTCTCAAATACTAGAGTCATTTCTTAAAGTAAAACTGACCTCCCCTATACTTGGGGTATTTTTAAACTAAAATGTCATCTCAAATACTGAAGTCATTTTTGAAGTAAAATGCCCCCCAAGTACTAGAGTGGTTCTTTGAAGTAAAAATGTTCTCCCCTATGTTGGGGGCGTTTTGAAGTATAACGTCCCCCCAACAACTGAAGTCATTTTTGAAGACTTCTAATATTACCATTTAATCTGGACAAGAGTATTACGATAATACTGTACGAGAGAGAATAAATCAAATAAACCACATACAAGTGTACCAATTTTTATTTATTTTATTCACGACATCGTAACCAATAATATTACAAGGTAATTTAGGTAAGACACCCACATTTCTTCTTAAATGACTGGCAGTCTTTGCCATAGTGATACTCCTCGTACAACCCCAGTTCCACTAATGCCATTGTTTGCAGTTCAAAACCGTGGTCGCAAGAGCTTAGCATTACATTGCGAAACATAATGTACAAGTTTCACCCTTCATGCGTCTCTTTTCGATTACATTCAGGGAGGGACTCTAGAACGAGGCGCTGACAGAGTTGTAGTTCACCGACCAGACCCCCATCCCCAAAGAGGAAAGTGGTCCATTTGTCAACCACTGGTGCGATCAGTGCTTCTATCTCTTCATAACGGGATTTGGATCGAGTCTTCATCTCACTTACCAGGAAAATAGATGATTAAAACTAAGAAATATACAACATGAGAAAGGCAGGTCGGCCTCTTTTATAGAAATAATATTCAATGCCAACAATGAATATGGTACCACAAAATCAACACCGTCAGTTTCAAACAAAATAACTTAACTAAGTCAACCCAGCTCCTTCCCAAGGTACACCGGTACCGAAAGCACAGGTAGCTCCCAAATTTTTTCTCAAGGTCGTAATAACGAAAGAGTCCAACAAGGACTAGTAAAGAGTTGATGGGAACTCAAAAAACTCTCCTATATTTCAACGTTAGATTGGAAAACACGACTAATATAAATAGTCCTATGAGAACTAGTAATAAAGTTGGTGGGAACTTAAAATAACTCATATATATTTCAACGTTAGGTCGTAAATCACGACCAATATAAATAGTCGAACGAAGACTAGTAAAATAGTTGGTGGGCATTCAAGAATCCCATGTATATTTCGATGATAGATCATACTAGCGACCAATATAAATATGTTTCAATATTACGTCATTGGAACGGCTTATCTATTACAAAGAAGTTTGCTTGGAGTACCTCCTTAAGCTCAATATATACAGGGTAACAGGTGAACGGAGAAATCTCAATCAAAAATTTATTTCTAGAATAATGATTATAACATGAAAATAAAGCCAAGACAAAAAATTACAAACACCCAGGGCACGGTTTAATTATCTCCCCCATCGTAGTTGTGCCTACCCGCCTCGTCCTCTTCCATCATGTCTTCCAGAGCCATGGTCCTTTGGATGATCGAACAACCAGAGAAAGTCTTCACCTAGTCACGCAATACGTGGTGCCAAAACTAGTTCTTCTGGTGTGCCCATCGCACCCTTCCCAGAAGAGTCACATACGCACACTTCAGAGGCTTCCCTACCAATCCCCGATTATCAAAATACATACGGGTGTAGAAATCCACTCACGCAGCAACACGGGTTTCATGCCAAGTTTGGGATCGAGTTTGCATTATACAACACGTTTGAAGGAACTTCTAAGAAGATAAGCAAATAAGGTAAAAATAAGTGTAGAAGAGAACACCTTTTATAGTACATTAGGGTATTAACCCTAGTATTAATGGTGTGGATTACCAATGTACATTAATGCACATAAGGAAAGCCGTATAACTTCGCCAACTTACCCCCAATAACATACTTTTCAACTTACTTAAAGAATCCACGATGAACTCTAAAATATCATAAATATATCTCTCTTGAGATCGTCATTACGACCAAGATTCATAGTCTAACGAGGACTACTAAAATCCCATGTACATTTCGTGGTTAGTCGTACTAACGACCAAGATAGGTAGTTTAACGAGGACTAATAAATGAGCTGCTAGCAACTCTCAAAATCCAATATTTATTTTAAGGTTATATCGTCATAACGATAAAGATATTCATTCCAACGGGGACAATGACCCATCATACATCATCTAACAACAAAATACGTCTACTCAGCACAAATATATCCAAAAATCCAGTAACCATAGTTAACAACCCACAACGGTGCAAACAGTTTAGCCAAGTGTTACAACATAGCCACTATGGGCACTATAAAACTTACAAGCAACATAACTACGAGGCAGGGTTCGTCACTATAATGGCGACGGTATCCTCGGTGGTAACCTATGCCTCTTCCTCGGCAGTGATATCCTTTTCATATCCAACTGGGATAAGACCTCACCAACTAGAGTACCCGAGATGACGCAACTCAGGGACATCTTGGGTAAGGCGCAGGGTAAGCAACGGGGGAACAACCGTGACGACCTACCAATTGGTGGATAAACGAAACTCTTTTTCAACATTGGTTAAGTTCTCGACCAACTCCCCTACATGGCCTTGCAAGTTAGCCGACACCATCCTCTCACCATTGAGCTGCCCTATGGAGAACCTGTTCATCATCCTCCTTTTCCAACCTCAGACTCTTAACGTGACCATTGGCGGCCTCTAAGTTCCGTTTGAGCATCAACTTCTTCTCCCTGAACACTTTGGCCTCCTCTGCCAACACCTTCATTTGGTCTACCACATATTTTGCCAGCTCACGCTGTACATCTTTCCTAAAAAGCTCCTCTGGTGGGCCTGCATATCAGCGAAGCATTGCTCCAGGTCGTTGTTACGACTAGCAAGGTTCTCACCACGTTGGAGGGTAGCCTCCAGAGTCAGCGTGCACTGTAATCGACAAATAACAATAGTTTAAAGAAAGAACGAGCCATTTCTACTCAAGATAAATGTAAGTACAAGTAGCTGTAACCAAGATCCCTACCCGCACGATAACAACAACAACAGTACACCGAATACGAGGGTCTAAGAGAGCCTCGGTCAAGCAAGCCTTCTCTTTGTCCTTATTGGTTGTACTCTGGACCTCCCCCTCTAGTAAGCAGCCTGAGAATAGCTTACCACTCCTCATCAACAAGGCCCTAGTACACAACTTAATGGCACTTAGCATTTGGGGCATCCTTCTCAGTGTGGATGCTAACACCCTTCAGCCCAGCACTCATGCAGGGCACAAGGGGAAACGACTACAAGGCACCGACAGAGTCATTCCCCTTTGAAGCAAGAAAATGAGGCTTCATCTCAGCAGTCTCCGTAGACTTGCACATATGTGTGCTCTGCAAGGAGATAGTATTGCTCATGGAATGCCCACGTGGCTTGTTGTACTTAGCCAGCGACCAATACCTATTCGTATTGAACTTCCAGTCAAAAATATTTGTAAGAACGTGGTAATCATTGTTTTGAATGCCTAACTAATGCAGATGAGAGCCCTTGTATGTGACTCCTGCAAGCGTAATACCACGAGGAACTGATAAGATGTCAGACCTTACATAAACGACGATAGTTCATGAATATAAGACAAGATAAAGCATACACTTAGTGTTAAAAATGTTGTGACGGAGACGACGATTGGGACCGTCGTCAAAATCAAACGCATCGGTTACCAACGACACCATAAATTACCACCGGTAGGTAAGTTAATTTTTTTTGGCTTGCTTGACTTACGAGTAATATAATACCAGTACCTCCACTCGGGAGTACAGCTATGCATAACCCTCTCCCCCTTCAGTTTAGCCTCCCTCTTCTTACCAGGGGACCTCTTAGCCACACATGTCTTCGCTTTCACTGATGTATAGGTTTGACATCCCTTGGGACATGCCTTCGAACGAGCACGCATCACACGAGGTGATGGTACAGGCTCATCCGACGAACCAACCCCCTGACTCTCATTCACAGGATCCCTGGGGACCAAGTCCCATTATCGGGGACAACGCCATGTCTTATGCATCACTATAATGTCAGCATAACCCACGTTATAAAGAGAGGTACTGACTGGTTAATTAAATGACAGCCAATCATTACCCTATAAAAACTCTCGTTCATCTGACCCCGTGCTCGTCCAAACGAGTTCAAATATTTCTTCGTAAAGGTCGTTTAAAGGGAACCGTAGACCAGTATTAAATTACCCAAAGTAGCATATACATCAGCTTAGAGCCAAAGTTTGGCTGTCAGGCCAAATCTAATCGTCACTTCGATTCGCCCTCGCACGCTCGTTCACAACATTCAAATATTTCATACTTATTTTATCGGTTTCATACTCAACTAATGACACAGGTGGTCTCCACTCGCTCGGGTAAGGCCAAAAGCCTTTTGAGCCTCCCCTAGTATGACCACTAATAATTGTCTTATGGGCCAAATCCCCTAACACCCTCTACGTGGCATAAAATCCATGCCAGACTCGACCTCCAAGTCACGAGGGACCAAAGTGCCTACCTCGTGGTCGTGACGGCCTCCCCAATCCGGGGGTACAACACATGGAGGTCTCGCGGATGACCATTCTATCGTCAACTCATCTCCAGATAAATCTATCCATTGCAACGAGTACTCTAAGGCAAAGGCACACATATTCGTGCAAGATGAGCTGTCATCCCTGCACAAGCCATGTGTAAAGGTAAAAGCCAACTCAAAAAAATGGGAACAATTGTTATATATCAAACTAGGACAGCCTTAAGGACCCATCATCCCAAAGGTACCTCCAATTCGGTCCTAGCTAAATTCAAAGTAAAATACAACCTAAACATCACAGGTATTACCACTGATTTCCCATCCTTATTACAGAGGAAGGCTACCAAGAAGCTTCAAATCTCTAAATAGGGATAATAATAAGCAACAATAAATTGGAATTGTAAATTGCAAACTTACCAAAACAATGCTAACCCGAAACATAATCCACGAAAAAGCATAAACAACAAGGATCCAAATTCTTCAAAGTACGACAACAGTAAGAAATAGAGAAGCATAACAGAGATCAGCGATAGCAAAATGAAATAAGAGAGAAAAACCAAAGTGATGTCAGGAACACAAACCTCCCTTTTATAAAGAGACAACATCAGTAGGACACGTCGCCCAACAGTTTCGACAATAACCGCACGCCACATTAACTAAAATATTATTAATTAATTAATTTATTTCCCCAATAAACGGACAATAATGGTGTCTCATAACTTATAAAATAACAGCTAGAACATTAAAATTTTAAAAATAACCACGCATCTAGCCGGACGAGGCCTTGTTCTCGTACCTAAACGGTAAGACAAACATAACATTTTGCCTCAGCTCTCCCTCGTAATGAACAAAAACTGAGGGGTCACAATTGTAGGAGTACGCTCCCGCTAATCACAGGGCTCCCAGGTCATTAAGCGACCTCCCCATCCATAGACAGGCACATCTTAGGGGATGTTTTCTTAACGACCCACGATGTCGGAGCACGCTCCCGCTAACCACGTGACCTGCCAGGTTGTTGGACGACCTCCCCACTGATAGACGAGCACATCTTAGGAAAAGTTATCATAATGACTCACGAGCCGCGACGAACATTTTATGCCATGCCCACGTGGAAAGGTAAAACCTAAGACCCAGAGGGGTATCTTACGAATTATACACGTCACGTGAGCCTGAACACTTTTATGTCAAGACCCTTCCTATAAATAAGGAGGAAAGGTAACCTAAGAAGAGATATTTTTTCAGAACCTCCTCCTCCATTTACAAATCCCTAGCAGCTTCAAAGGAAGAGGGAGAAGAGACCTAGAGAGAGTCGAGTAGTGCCCTATTATGGTAAGATGTATCAAGCCTAAACTAATAATCATATTTTATCATCCCTGAGAGGACTTTCAGGACTACAGTCACGAAGATATCTTGGGACACCGCCTATTTTTTGTCGTATGATTTTTGAGTGCTTTGCAACTTGGAAATATCCAATTAGAGTTATGATCTAATGTTAATCAAAATTGAGGATTTTTAGTTTTTTCAATAATGTGTCAAGTCTAAGGCTTCATCTTGGGCAATGAAAATGTTTGTGATTGAGGAACTACTAAAAAACTCGTGGTGGTGTTTTAGTGATTTTGACGACCACGCCAGAAAAATGGATAATAGGGAGAAAACGAGTACCATTGACTTGTCCCTCAGTATGAGTGTTGGCTAGTGGTCCATTGTTACCAACTCTTTCTAAGTTTTGAAATCAGGAAATTCGAAAAATGTTAGTCACATCCCTATGCCTCAAAACACCCCCGTGATACAATCAATTATATTTACTCGTGTAAGCATTAGTAGTCATCCATTACGAGATATAAATATAATTGGCCCCTCTAAGGCAATCTCCTCATACACATTACTTTATGAGAAATACCCTTGCTAAACCTCACCATTAGGGGTGAGCACAAGTCGGTTCAGGTTGGTTTTGGGCCTGAACTGAGCCCGAACCGGCCTTAATCGGTTTTTTTAATCTTAAACTGAACCGAATCGATTTGGGTCTAAAACCCGACCTGAACCGAACCAAAACTAAAAGGCCAAAACCAAAACCGAACCGATTTTGGATCGGGTCAAATTTTTATCTAAAATTTTATACAAACTTTAAATCCCTTACAAACATCAAACATTAAATCCCTTACATCAAATATTAAAGCCCATTTTTATCTAAAATTTTATACAAAATTTAAATCCCTTCCAAACATCAAACATTAAAGCCATTTCATCTATAAAGCCCATTAAGTACAAACATCAAACATGAAAGCCCTTTCAAGCTTCTCAGCTCCCAATTGTGTTACATTTTTAAGTTTACAGAACAAAAAAATTATTCCAACGTGAATTTTCAACTATTATATAAAAAAAATGCTCTAGAGCTCTCCTCGGCTCCCAAAGCAATATTCCAACATGATTTTTGACCAAACACACAAAACATGTAGTACTATTAAAGCAGTTAACAAGAATAAGAAAACTTACATCAAAGAAGGAACTGTTAAGAAAACATAATATAAGAATAAACATAGCTTTATTAGTGCAGTTAAACAATACTATAAATTTGTAGACAGAAATCTAGCAAAGGGAAAATAGGTAGACAGAAAAGCAGGTTAGTATGAGGGTGTCCCTTATCTATTTGTGAACTGTATCTAAGCTTTGAAAGTATGAAACAACCATAAAGATTTTGTTGCCATAAATGAAATGGATGTGCAATAAAATAGATAGTGTTTCTCAATAAAATTTATTCAATTTCTCAATGAAATGGATAGTGCTTTCTTTATACTTGCAATCTCTCTTTACTCACATGAATATTGATCTTTCAACTATAAAATATGATACTAATGTGACTGATACATGCATTTGGTGCTCTAATGTTAGAAGGGACAATTATGCTAAAATTGTTTATGAACATATTAGAGAGCACAGTTTAACTCCCTGATGGTATAATTGGGTATCGAAGTTTCTAGCCTTGCCTAAAATTTCCAATTTTGGCTGAAGATTTTTGTACAACAATATTCCAACGAACTTGTGTGTATGGTTGTTATTTCTGCCATAGTGAAGAAGTGATCGTGGATCATATATTCTAGGATTCTGTGCTAGTTGCAAATATTAGAATCTGGTGTTGTAATATCTTCCTCCTCAACCATGTTGTTGCTTAGATCTCAGGTCCCTAATAAGACCATAGCCACTGATAAGGAACTGTGGGGGTCCATTATACTAACCTCGGGATACAATACATAACATACTAGAAATAAACTAATTTTTCATAATGTACAGGTGAATGTTACTATGATCAAAAGGAAGATACTAGTTGATTTACATGATGGAACTACCTAAGCTAAAAGCCTAAAGAATACATGCATAACACTCCCATGGACCTGCTTATCCCCTTTTTATCCAATCTTGTATGATGAAATAAGAAATGGGTGTAATGGCTCATCTCTTAGCAACTAGAATTGGGGGTTGTGGGGGAGTATTTAGGGGTTCAGGCAGCTATCTGTAATAGCAGCTCTTGCTATTAACATCACCTAACTATGCATAATGTTTGGTTATTGTTGAAGCTGATTGATTATAAACCGACGTCTTAAAAGACCCGCAAGCGCACGGTGTACCGTTGAGTACAAAAGAAAGCAGGGTCGTATCCCAAGAGACTTGTGGTGCGAATTATACTTCGAGCTACTAGTTTTATCCAATAACAACGAGTTTGTGTAGCTTTTGAAATAAAAAGAAGAACGAAACAAATTACAAGATAAATTGGAGTGGAAACCAAGGCATCGATTCCACTCCACCCTTTATAACCGTTAGATAGCATAAATAATTAAAGTAAATTACGAGTTCCCGTATCGCATATCCTTGGTCGGGCATATACAATACATCAAAAGATACAAGAGATTTAGTAATTGGGAGCTACCCATAAACCAACTTATTTAACCATGGTCCAGTTGATAGACATGGATTATGTTTTCTTCTTCATGTTCTTAACCTATCTTGTTATGGTCAAACAAGATGGTTACTTATATTCTTTATTTCTCCTAATCCTAGCTATGGTCAAGCCTAGGATGAAGGAATACAAATATGCAATATTCTGGGATAAAGAGAAAATAATTACTTTAATTAAGCTACACAATCTATACTAAGGCTATATTGGGTGGAGCTTCCTCTAGCCTTGGCTAAGAAGACTAACTACTCATCCCTTTGATCATTGCCATACTACTATTACTCCGAAAAAAGTAAAAGACAAGAAAAAGAGAAAGAATAAGCTTTATTGCTATAAACTTTGATTTACACTCTCCAAGATGATCTCTCATGGGTAGGATTCCCCTCATATTTATAGAATATAAGAAAGGTTACTAAAAATCACCATTAATATAAAATCCCCTAAACAATGCCTAAAATCATGCATTACAACTCATGAGAATAATATATATATATATCTAATTCTCTTCAATGGGCATCCATGCATGGGCATTTGGTTGACAACTTCAAAGGAGAATTATTGTTGGAGTGTATCACCCTTGTTCTTCGTTAAAAACCAGAAAATTGTACGACTTATTTATCATGTGACCGATTTCTGTAAATACAAACAAAAGTACTATTAGTGTCACATTTATTTATTAAATGACTAGGTAGATATAAATTTAGGAGTTGTTCACGTAAATATTACGTGTTTATCAGAAGCTTTTATGCAAGGCTAATGACCTGGGGTTTACAAGGGCATGGATTACAACATATTCTATTACAGCAAGTCAAGCTTTCAACTCAAACACAATACCATGGCAACTAGAGACTAAATGGAGATGAATACATAAACATTTTCAAATGGTCAGAAATATGGTGCATGCCCAATATTTTGCAAGACAATTTTCTATAAATGTTTGGACATTTGCAACTACTCTATGCAGATACTATTGGCTGTTAGCCATTGCCAAACAGCCTTGCATGGATGAACTTGGAATTCGAGATGCCTCTATAATACAAAACATAATGTTAGTATGTTACTCAAGTAGAAAGACAGAAGTGCAGTGACCCAAGGTAATAAAGAGAAAATGGTGCATGTATTTCAAAGATGACAGTAGATCATAATCCCCTACTGAAGATACCATTAGACCCTAACTAGTAACTCCTGCTTAGTGATTTAAATTACTTCAAGTATCCAATCCTACCAAACTAGGTTCCAACCTAGTTGGTACATAAACCATATTGACCTCATCTCAAACAAATATGTTATACACTTATAATGCAAGTCTAGGCCTATATCCTAAATTTCAATTAATTTACAAATAAAATATTTATATTGTAAAAGCTTAAAATTTCAAGAATTCAAAAACTCACCTTGAGAAATCAATATCTGAAAAGGTTATTTTTTAATTGTCAACAGAGAAGGATGTGAGATGATCCTCCGAGCAATTCTAAAATGTATTATAAAAGAAAGACGTATAATAGTTAACAACAAACTAGAAGAACATAAAAATAACAAAAAAATTTAATATTTCATTAACTTTATCGAGTTTTTATAATTCTTCAACTTCAGTCAATGCCTTACGAATATCAATTGGGACCACAGTTGGCCAAAGCCAATCTTGCGCACAAATAAGAACTTCCACCGTGGTAACAGCTAATGAACTATGAAAGAGATAAGTATTCAACTTCCCGTGCTAAAAGCCGACTCCGATACAACCGAAGATACGGGAATAGCCAATACATTTCTTTCAACAAAGGAAAGGAACCGGTACCTTGATGAGTTTGACTTCCACCAATATAATATATCAAATTGCTCCATCCTTATTGGTTCGCACGTCTCTCCCAAGTACTTTTCAACCTCCAAATTGTTCTCCAAACTACTTTCTTCCTCCAAGTATTTTTCATAATCAAAAGTTATATCATCATCGTCATCATCATAATGAACGTCCCTCCTTAGCCCTTAAGATGATTGAGCTCTACCTTATTTCATTAGATGCCAATCGTATAACCAAATCAATGCATCTTTCACTTTAACATCATATCATCCACCTTAATGAATTAAAATCTAATATTGAACTTAATTTTTTTTCACATACTTCATTTTGTATCGTGGATCGAGAATAACCGCAACATACAATAACAAATTGATTTCCCCCATATCCCAATACTTATAAGACTTCTCTTGCATACGTCTCACCATCAATGATATGTGAACATCTTGACTTTTTATATATATAGAAAATCAATTTAGATTGTATGGCAACAAGTTATTGGAAAAATGCATTTGAGGTAACATATAATGATCCAGAAAACTTAAATATTGCATGATAAATTTTTGTAAGAAACCTCACAAGTCTTCTTGCACCTTCCCAATCTACACAAGATGGAGGCCCCAAAATGTTCTTTCCTCATTCCCCTTCTCTAAAATGAGCACGGTACGCCGACTCTCTTTAGGTTAATCTTTAAAATGCCATTTCAAACTTTTTAGCTCTCTCTAACATCATGTATGCTGAGTTCCATTGAGTTAAAATATCTAAAAACACACTGAACTTTTCTCTTCCAATTTAGTCTCCTTCACACTTGTCTTAAAACGCTTTAGTCTGTGAGGAGACGACCTTAAAATCTCACAGCATTTCTTATCCAAATAATTGCTTCACTTGATTATTCTAAACCATCGGAAACAATCAAATTAAGTATATGTGCCAAACATCTCATATGCAAAAAACTCGTGATTCAAAATGGTATTATTTTAACTTTTAGTGTTTCGTTTCAAGTAATCAACCGCGGTACTATTATAACTTGCATTATCAAGCGTAACACAAAAAATGTTATCTATCCCCCAATTAATCAAGCATTTCTCAACCATAATCCCAATGGTCTATCCCTTACAATTGACAACTTGACAAAAATTTAGAATCTTTTTTTCTATTTTTCATTCGCTGTCAATCCAATGAGCGGTGAGACATATATAATACAAGTTTTGATTAGATGTCCATGTATCCGTTGTAAGGTTATTTTTTACCTTTTAATGAGTGATTTTAAACATTCTTTCTCACTCTTGTACAACTTTAGATAATCTCTAGCTATGGCAAAGCTAGATGGAACGATAAACTTTAGAATATAAAAATTATAAAAATATTTAAAACCTAGGCCTTCCACAAACCTAAAAGGTAATTCATCCATTATAACCATTTCAGCCACTGCCAATCGGCAAGCCTCTACACTCCAAATAATTCCCACAACCTCATGTCCATCTCCTTTCTTCTTAATAGATAAGGTTATTTACTACTAGTTTGAGCATATTTTCCAAATGGATACATTTTACATACATTTGCTATATAGTTTTTCATAGTACTTGTCCCATTAGTTTTACGATCACAATGTATGTTTGTGCTACAATAATGACATAAGGCATGAGGAGGATCACTACCTTATACTGAAGTAAAATGAACCCAAGCTAAAGATTTTTTTACGTTTGTTACCTCTCTTTTTTACTTTGTGAAAGCGGCGTTAGAATAATCAGAGTATAATTTTCGGCATTCAGTGCAACTTGAGTTATTTCTCTACTTGGTTGCGATTGTTCAACTTCCATATACAAAACAATTCCAATAGCAAACAACAATTAACAATAGCAAAACCAATTGCATAAAAAAAACTTAACAAGTAAAGGCATGGGAGATAGAGTTTGGTAAGATTTTGGGAGGCAGAAAAATCCCCTAGTGAAACCCTATTAATCAATTCTCCCAATAAAGAAACCCAAATCAAACCTACTCCCAAATTAATTCCCAAATCAGTCCCCAACATTCTAATACAACATCAAAAAGATAATCCAAATTTATGAGCAATTCATGCTGTCCTGCTTTAATTCAACGACTATAATTTTTTTGGGAACTAAGAATCTATGAGGACAAATAAAACACAATCCAAATTCCATCTCAGAAGTTAGAAGAAACCCAATGAATAACTCAATCAAACCAATACAAACTCTAGTTACTAACATTTATTTCTCACAAATTGAGTCTTTGTGCAATTAAGTGAGAGAGATAGAGATGAACTTACATGTCAGATTGTCAATAAAGATTAGAGTTGGTTGTTAATGAAGATTAGAGTAAAGAGTGGAGTAACTGGAGTTGATGATGAGAGATTGGAGTTGGTTGTCAACGAAGATTGGAGTAAATAGTGGAGTAACTGGAGTTGGTGATGAGAGATTGGAGTTGGTTGTCAAATGTCAATGAAGATTGGAGTTGGTGATGAGAGAGAGAGTAAAGAGTGGAGTAACTGAAGTTGGTTGTCAATGTCTCAATGAAGATTGTAGAGCCCAGATAGAGAGAGGGAAATAAAGGAGTAGAAAACGGCAGAGGCGAGAAAGAGAGAGAGATAGTTGGTTGTCTAAACCTAAGGAGTAAGGATAGTTTAAGTAATTTAAAAATTATCTGTTCGGTTCGGTTTGTTGAGGATTAAGGAAACCAGAAACCGAAAACTGAACCGAGCTTGACTCGGTTTTCCATTTTAGAATCGAACAGAACCGAGTTACTTCAAAAATTTGACCTGATCGGTTCGGTTTATTTGGTTTTTTCTGTTGATGCTCACCCCTACCCGCCACTAATTACTATCCAATTGACAATGAAGATTCATTCAATTACTTAACGTCATACTACTTATCCCTGCTAAACGTGCCACAATATTTTTCCTTGCTTGCATCCCGCTTTATACTCCCTGGTGAGCGTAGAGCCTGAAACTCAATCACGAAAAAGTCAAGCTCCAGGACACTATGATGTAGTTTTTTTTCTTTCTTTTTCTTTCTAGGGAGAAGCTTAAAATCTCGAATTTGAACACCAACTCCAGGCACGGCTATATAGAATGGCCTTTAAACCTAAGAATAAGTAGGGATCAAATTCCTATTTCTTTTGGAGACGCTCTAAAGTTGATCTACATTCCTTTTCACGGTCGTTCATCACCACGTCGAGTGCAAACTGCAAAACTAGGGTTTACTTCACTTCTTCCAATAATTTCAACAAAAACAACGCCCACAAACAACACAAGACCTCGGAGAAGACTCTTTGAGTTCTTCGACTCCAGAGAGAGAGAGAGAGAGAGAGATTCACCAACAATGGCGTCTCAATCTCCTCACCACCACCGCATCATCATCCCCACCATCTCAGTAGTCTAATTGTACGCCCATCTGACAGCGGCGGCGGCGGTGCTGGTGGTGGAGGCAGCGATTACGAGCCCGGTGAAGTTCGGCCCGAACACCACCACCTCCTCCTCCACCGTACTCTCGGTCCGAACGATTCCATGATAACTCAGGTGCCTCTCTTTAGAAACCCTAATTGGAAAACTTTAGATGAATTGCTTCTGATGATGATGTTGTTGTGGATTGATGTTAGGTCACCGCTCTGATCGCTTCAATGATAACTCAGGTTAGTTAGTTTTTGCTTTTGAGCTATTTTGAGTTCATAATTGGATTTGATAGTCTAGAGTTTTTGGCAGTTGTGTAAGTCACTAAGCTCTAATTGCATTGGAAAAAGTGAAGATATTGAAATTAGATGAAGTATTTGATGTCGCGATTCGTGTTTATTGATGTGGCCTGAGGTTTTTGGCGTAAGTAATTTTGATACGGTGGATGGATGCTAAGGCTGTGCTTGGTTCGCTGCAAGCACTTGCAATTGGCACAGCCGTGCAATTGCACTGCATCCCCTCAGAATCACTGTTCTTACATCTGATGGTTCACACAGTGCAAAATCATCATCAGAACAAAACAAAAAATCTAAATTTGTTGCCTCCCTCCATTAATGCTCAAATGAGAGAGAGGGAGAGAGAAAAGGAAAGAGTTTGGGAGAAAGGTCGAGAAATATTTTGAATTTGAGTGTTTTTTTTTTTTTTTTTTTTTTTTCGCGGTCTAATTTTGATTTTTCAAAGTCGTGATTTGAGACTGCAAGGTACTGCAGTGAATTTTCTGCTGCAACCAAGTGCAGTTCTTATGAAGAGATTTTTGCCCTCACCGCAACCGTTTGCAATGCGCCATGATACATACGGCGAAACAATCACTCTCTAGTGCTGAACACCTGCAACCTGGTGCGTTTGCATCCGGATGCAGTGAACCAAGCACAGCTTAAGTGTAAACTTTTGCGAAGGTAGAAGTGGATAGATTGAATATGTGGTACGGGTTTAAGAATAGGGTTGCTTTGAAAGGTGTTCCCAACACTTATGCTTATAGGTAGCTCAATATCTTATTATTCGTTAGATAGCTTAAGGAAAGGTTTGAACTCCGATACCAGTGTGTCGCAGAATCTTGTGTTGTAAGGGTCTTAAAAAGTGGTTCAACAGCCGAGATTGGATTATTTTTATTAATCTTACGCTGGAGAGTTATCGTTTTATTTTTCTAAGAAGATTTTTGTATAACCACCTGCTTAGCTTACTGCTTCGTACACTCTTATGACTATCACTATCATATTAATAGGTAGAAAATCAAATTGCTGACTAACTATCCTTAGAACCCTTGGATCCATTGGAGCATGCTTTTCTTTTGTTTACTCTATTGGAACTCAATCCGAAAAGAAGAAAGTCGCTTAGTTAAGCCCAAAGCGACTAATTTTGCTGACTAACTTTCCTCAAAGCGCGATTCTTACTCATAGTGACCATCACAATCAGATATATAGCTTTTATTTTCTTGCTTGCTCTATCAATAAAATCTTTAACTTGTACACAAAAGAGTGATATGCCACCTTGAAATTATAATGGAAAAACTGGACCTTCGACATCCATGCATTCGTTAGTCGTATGGTGTACTATAGCTGGATGACAGATATCCGTTTGTCAAAGGAGGCAGCAGGCTTAGTTGATTGCGGTACTTTTAGGCTATTAAGAAGAAATGAGAACCTCCTAAGATGAAGAAAAAAGTGGAGATAACAAGAGTTCTTTTGATAGTCTGAGAAGTAAGGGGGAGGGAGAGATAATAAGATATGAAGGAAACACTCTAGGGTTTGACACTCATGCCATAAATTGGGATAAGCGTATTATTTATAATTATTGTAGGAAAAAGAGCTTCCCATGGATGCTCGATAACGATTTTCCAATATGAAATTTGAAGTCGTGAGATTGATGCACTTGTAGATGCCCCTTTTATTAGAATGCCTTCTAAAGACATCCATGCACGAAACTTGAATGGAAACATCCTAGCCTTTTGCAACACTCAACACATCATTAAGACAGTCATATCACATGAATCTGCTAGCTTTGGACTTGAGTCCACTGTAGACCAGCCAGTAACATCTGCTGGCTTTGGACTCAGATCCTCTGCGACACCAGCTAGATTGAAGTCAACATGACTGGCACAATAATGAAATGCTTATGTGAATATAAACCCTTACACCTTGACCCAATAGAAAAACATTTGATATGAGAAAAAACTGTTTTTTCATTATCCATCACACACAATAAGGAACCATTGACAGGACAGCTACGTCATGGGTGCCAAACACCTGTATAAACTGTCATTCTGCTACTGATACAGGTTTTATACACGAACCTTATTTTTTGTGAATCCTAGTGTTTCTATTGTGTAGTCCAACAGACATGGCAAATTTTTGAAAACTAAAATGTTCATTTTATAGATTAGGATTAGTGACCCATATCCATTCTCTAACGAAATTAGCTGTTATGCTAGATTGTCTCCACATATCCTCGCAGATCTGAACATTTGCTTTACATGCACAACTTGACTACCTTGATGTGGAGTATATTATTTCTCAATTAATAATTATCACTAACTTGTCTTTGAAACAATAAAAGAAAACCTCTTTTAATGAACTTTGCTGTTTATGGTAGATTTGGCTATTTCTATGGAAAATCTATTGCGTAGTGTTGCATGCTCGCTGTTTGGGTCCAGACATCTAGTTAAGGAGATTTTAAATTGAGAATGAACTTTCTTGTTGTTTGTTACAGCTTTCAAAGTTGCTTTGGTCAAGATCTTCGTTGTGGAAAAAATTATGTCTCGAATTATGTGTGGGATGAAATCTTGAGTTTTTAGGGTATGTTTATAAAAATATAGTGATGCCGTAAGTTGCTCCATTAACTTGAAGTAATGTCTCAGTTTGGTGCTGCAAGGCATGGGTGGTCTGCATGAGGAAATATGGTGACGCGTAAGTTGCTGCAGTAACCTCAAAGAAGTACATGTCTCAGTTTGTGCTCAAGTCATGGGTGGGGCTGATGTAGTGGGGTTGTTACTGTGGTTGGGGCATCATCCAGATTGACCTTAAAGATTAGACATGCTGATATAATTAGGTTTTGAAATGACTTGTGGTATACAGGATACTGATTTCTTGGGCGCCTTGAAAAGTTATCTAACATTAGGATAGACTTATTGGGTGTCGCCAATGCGTAGGATGTTCATTACACCCACAGTTTTACTTGGGAGGCTGACAGTTTCTTCACTGTTGGACAATTTGGTGGATCTAAAATGTGCTTTTCACAAGTTCTCATTCGGGATGGTGCAGTGATTTTGAGGTTCTAAAATCTACTTTTAGACATAATGTTCAAGTCCCGTGGTGGGTGGGTATGAAGAGTGGTTTTTTTAATTGCTACCATTGCACAATTTTTTTTATTTCAGGAGTTCATGAAGTGTGGGAAACTGACGGGTTTGTGGGGGTTCTGCTCATGCTCACGTAGTACTCAACCCAGTGTTATATATTAAAGATTCGGAGTATTTTTTTTGAAGCCTTTCAATTCTGCAATTATGTATTGTTCCCAGTTAAAGACGGACAATGCAAAGAGTTACTAGTTAGTTGGGTCGAAAATACTGATGCAGTAATCACGGACTAATCTGGATATGTTCTGGTATATATGGTTTGGCAGGGGATCTCCTTCATTGGACAGTTCAATTTTTGGGTGTGCTATCAAGCTTTTTGACACGAGGTGCCGAGATAGAAAACGGTGTAGGTAATGGTTAACTTTCATGGGTTCCTGAACTGTGGAAAACTGAAGGATGTGTTGGGGTTTCGCTGGATGCTCAAATTTACTCAACCGAATGAAATATACTATTTAGGAACTACTACAAAGATTGGACGAGTAATGATTTGGAATAGTTACTGGAATCTTTCGTTCCTATGAATATGTATTGTTTCCCAGTTTAAAGGCTGAAAATGCTGATACAATAGTCTCGAGCTATTCTGGAAATGGGTATTGGTATGGTATGTTTTGGGGATGGGGCTTCCTTCATTTGGCAATCAACTTGGGGGTTTTCCAGTGAAGCTTCTTGACACAAGATGCTGAATGCATTATAAAGAGAACTGGGATAGGTCAATGGCTAACCTTCAGCGCTTGGTTTCTCTAGTAATGAAGATTTCCAAAAACTTTTCCACCAAAACCAGTTTTTAGGCATTGGCTCCTCAGAATTCCTTAGGCCTGTAGTTTTCCTCTTTCTCGACTTAGCCAGAATGAAGAATTCAGTTGCGGACCCTTTCGTGGAGTTCGGTAAAGGGTCTGTTTCTCTGGACACTCATTTCAGGCTGACATTTGCAAAATAAATTGGTTCTAAAATCTATTGGTTAAGGGGTAAATGAAACTGTTAGTGCATTTAGATACATTGGTTAGTGCAGACTGTTTGCGGTGTTTATAATTCTGGTTAGGTTTATTGTAAGACGGGATCTTTGTTGTGTGAAAGTAGGCGGTACTGGCCGGTGCCTTATGCAACAATAACCTACTCTAACATTTTTTGTTTGTTTACTCATGTGGTTTATGGAGAGGGAGCTGTCAATTCAGGTAGTTGTCATACAAACTTATTAAGTCACAAACCGGCTATAATAAGTGTGATTCAATTTCTTTGCTGATGTTTGCTTATTTTTGAACTTTGTATATTTCAGGACGTGGGATGCGTGCTCGATCTGGTTCGCCATCGTACCATAGAAAGTGGAGAATTTCTACAGATCTGATTTTGATTTTGATAATTCTGGCGGTTCATATGATGCTCGAGGAACTAGGGGGAGAGGTCCTGGGAGATTCCGAGATTCTTCACCACCATTTGACCAAGGAACTAGGGTGGGAGAGTTCCTGGGAGTTTTCGAGATTCTTCACCACCTTATAGTCAAGGAAGAGGTGGTGGTAGTAGTCTTTGCGAGAGGTACTGATAGATTTGGATTTGATCCAGAGCCATTAAGAAGCGAAGGCATGATTAGAAATAATCAAATGTGTCGCAGAAAGGAGATTGGATTTGCCCAGATTCTTTGTAAGTCGCCCTCATCCTGTTATTATTAGTTTATTATTTGTTCTTACACAATATTTGGATGGCCATTTATTCCTTTTATAATCCTCTTCATTAGGGTAGACTACTGTAGATAAACTTAAGGGCTAACTTCTTTTGGAGTAAGTCTTTTGACCAAGACACCATCCTAGAAAACTCATTCAGACATGTCTAATTCTAAACTTTTTGTTTTTTTTTTTCAAATCCAAAAAACTACTCACATTGTGCTGTCCACTTTTATCATGAATTAAGTAGAAATTGTTTGAATAAGATGTCTTTGGAGGATGATCTTAATAGGTAGGACACCACATGACCAGAAAAAGAGCTTATTCAGACATTTTGGTAGTGCGGATTGAATGCTATCTTTCAAATTTGAGATATAGTTTGTTTTTGTTTTTGTTTTTTTAATTTTAAAGTTTAAACAAGAACTGAAAATCTTGCTTTGTCTCCATGTGGGCGTTACGGAAGAGTTGTTAACATGATTTAATAATATCTCGAAGTTGGGTTATTTGCATTTTCTCCTGTTAGCTATTTGCGCATCTGTGAATTTAAAGGGACTGGGATATGCTTTATGTATTGATATGTAGTTTTATTTCATTATTTTGGTCTTTCTAATCTAGTTTCTTGTGCATGCTGTTTCAGATGTGCTAACTTGAACTTTGCAGCCGGGATTACTGCAACAAATGCCACAGACCTCGTCCTGGATTTGACAGCATTGGTCGTAGGGACTATCCTGGTGCACCCCGTTTTGCTGGTCTCCAATTGATCGCTCTCCAGTTCGTGGTCTAAATGGCTAAGGTCCCTCCTCCTCGTAGTTGGGCAGAGGGGGTCCTAGGGAGTTTGATGCTGGCCCACCAGAACCGAGGCACGGGGGAAGTTTGTTGATCACCATATGCCAAGGGAAAGACTCCATAACCGCGAAGAGGAATACAGAGGAAGGGAAGGTTGATAGGGAGAGGGATTTTTCTCAGTCGGAGTGGGAGCCTAGAGGCAGAGGGAGGGGGAACTTCTTGAATGACAGGCGATTTGATGCAAGGAGCGAAAGGCGACCCATTTCTCCCTCTCCCCCGCCACCACCTCCTGTTCCACCTCGTGATAGATGGGCACGTGATATCAGACAGAGAAGCAGGTCACCGGTGAGAGGAGGACCTCCACTCAAAGACTATCGTAGGGATTCATACCTGGATCGTGGAAGAGAAGGTAGGTTCAATATGGCACGCGGACAGGGACGCGGAAGGATGGAAACCACCGTCCATTGAGCTTATTGAGTTTAAACTGGTGAAAACAGTTTTAAGTTGAATGAAACAGATACCTGTTTTTTTCCAGATTCCTACCCCACTCTAGGGTTTACCTTTGAGATTAAGTGCCATGTATTTTTTGTCCCAGTTACTGAAAGTTCTTACATCTTTGTTCCCGTTAGAGCTTAGAGTAAACACAATTATCTTATTTTTTTTTAGTTATGTTACATCTGATATTGCCCTAACCAAATTATGATCAGAGTCAAGAGTGAGGGGTGTTTGACAAAATCCTGGACCCTGATATCCAAAAGGATCTCCCCCCCCCCCCCCCCCCCCCCCCTGAACACTAGCTATAGTAGGGCTATGCTGCAGAAAGTCTGTGACACAAACCCAACGGCACCGTTGAGATTTTTTGTGTATCGGATCATTGGGATGCAAGCTGTTGCTTATCTCGATGACATTCTACTGATCTAAGGCTCGGTGCGTAAACGTATAAAAACAGACAACTACTACCTCTACTTTCCATTTCACCTGAAACCAACACGTGTCCTTTTGATATTTTCAGATATCGACAACAATAATTGGAGACGAGAGGTAGAGAAGGAGAAACATACACCACTTGAATAAATTG
>JACGCM010000838.1:0-413702 GCA_014058105.1 Kingdonia uniflora | reverse complement strand
TGTTTAAATTTAAATTTAAAGCAATGGAGCAAAGCCAACTAAGGAAAAAAACTTCTTGATGAGGTGGAGGGCGAAGATGAATGAGGACAAAAGTAGAAAAATGTATAAACAGTAGGGGTAGTATTTTCAAGACAGCATGATGAGAGTGGATGAGAGGAAAATATTTTACAAGAGACTTACAAAAGCTTGAGGTACTTTTTTTATGATGAGCTCGGATGACGATGTACCCCATACATCTGAGGGTCGTAGGAGGAAATCGAGGTTATCGAAGATGATAGATGTTGGAGGCAGATGGTGCTCATTTGGTGAGGTAGAAGATTGGCAGGTTCCGAAGGTACCAAATAAGAATGAAGAAAAATCTCCCTAAAATGTTAAACCTTGTATAAGCTGCGTTTGTTGAGAAAAGATGTAAAATGGTCAGTGACAGAAAACATTTTAATTCGTAGTTTATGGTGAAACAATTTTGTGTTGCTGGAAAAAAAAATTTGTGAATAATTATGTGTACTTGTTTGTAAATAATTCGTAAGGTAGATTGATAAGTGATTTTGATCGAATGTGACTATAGATCGAGAAGATAGGTGAGGAACGTTGTTTGGGTATATGTGAAAGATGGCCATGAATGGAAGTAATGAGATTGAGTACCAGAGTATATCCTGAATGGGTATGGATTGGATTTGAGAAGAGCAAGAGTCTCTTAGGGTTGTTCGATAAGTAAGAGCGCGAAGTAGAATATCCTGTAATTGGATATTGTTCGCGTAAAATTTGAATCATGCTTAGGTTACTTGTTAAATAGTGACCAAAAACAAATCAAGATAGTAAGATTTTGTTTTTTGATGCATACTTATTAAGTATGGGTCGAGATCAAATCAAATAGTAAGGATATTATTTCTAGATGTATAATTGATAAGTTAAATCGAGATTAAATCAAATGTAAGGATATTTTTTGTCTGAGTAACTTGACAAGTATAGATCAAGATTAAATTAAAAAGTAGGATATTGTTTGTCTGATGTATACTTAACAAGTATACATCGAGGATTAAACAAATAGTAAGATAGTGTGGTTGATGTATACTTGACAAGTATAGATCGAGATCTAATCAAATAGTAAGGATATAGGTTGTCTGATGTATACTTGACAAGTATAGATCGAGATCAGATCAAAAAGTAAGCATCAAATTGATAATAAAAAGATGTTTATTTGAATCGATCAAAACAGACAGTTACAGTGTCTCATTGTAAGCAGTTTAGTTGAGGCGTATTCCATGGATATTCAAGCTGTATTTTACTTCAGTCAAAAGCCAATAAGTCCCACTATCTGTTGTTGCAGACAATGTATGGCCCTTCCCATTTTTGATAATTTTCAAAAAATTTAGGCGAGTACAATCTGGGATCCATCGTAAAACAAGGTCTCCAATAACAATTTCCATTTTCCAAACTTTCTTGTTGTATGTTTTTTTAATGTATCCTGGTATCGTCAAAATTCGCAATGGCATGTCTCTGGTTTCCTCTATCCAATTAAGGTTGCAAAGGAGACCGAGTTCTATCAATCTGGAATTTTTGTCAAGTAGGGTAGATCGAGGTTCTGAAGTATGACTGCTTCAGTGCCAAAAGCCATCAAAAATGGAGTGCAACACTGTGAGAATTGAGGTGTGGTACGGTAGGCCTAGAGAACACTGAGCAATTCATCCAACCATCACCATTTCTTGTCGTCGAGACGCTTGGTAATCCGACTTAATGCTTATTTTGCCTTCGCTTGTCCAGTGCCCTGAGGATAATATGGTGTGAATGTTGCGGGGGATTTTGTATTTGGAGGAAAGCAAGTATTTTGGTGTTGATGAACTCTTTTCCATTATTGGAGCGTATCATATAGGATAACCAAACCTGGTGATGATGTGCTCCAAATGGAACTTGATGACTTCATTTTCATCAGTTATGGCTAGAGGAACGCTTTGCCATTTGTGAAGTAATCAGTGGCAACCAGAGGGAACTTTGGTTCTCGATGCTGGATAGAAAGGTCCAATGATCGAATTCCCAGTCTTTAAATGGGCAGAGACATGTTGATATACAAATCTAAGGCTGGTCTTTTGATGTCTTGGCATAGAGATTTTTCATTTATAGCTTTTCGAACAAAGTCTTTGGAGTCCTGTCTTATCTTGGAGCAAACAACCCTTGGTTAAAAGTGCGTTGGGCTAACGATCTTCCTGAAAAAGTGGCTACACGATACCTTCGTGAAGTTTTCGGATTTTGATTTGAGATTCTTTCTTGATAATGCATTTGATAAGTTGTCCCCCTCCTGTGATTCGATAAGATGTGCTTAGACAGTGAATCTGGGGTACTTGGCCAAAAGTGTTCGAGCTTCTTCTTGTTACTGGGGAGGATATTGGAGGTGAGGTATGCATAGAATGGTATCTCCAGTCTTAAGGACTGTTATCTTCAGCAATAGTAATTTGGAGTGTTGATAGTATATCGAGGCTGGAATGCTCGATGATTTCGATTTTTTTAAAAATCTTTTTCCACTATCAAAGCATTACAGCGATGTAAGCTAACGCATCGGCATGTCGATTTTACGTTCGGGGTAAGTAAGAATATTGCATGTTTGAATTCTGCATATTCTTCAACCAGAGCTGCATAATCAACCATTTTCCATGTTTGAAAGTTTTATGTAATGATTTGCCACGAGCAAAGAGGACATAGACTGCTAATTTTGCTCGAGAGTAAGTGCGATGATCGAGACCGTATAGATTCCTGTCATATTTAGTTCTCATTGTTGGTGGCAAAGAAGTTAGCTTGATAGTTTTTTGATTCGATGATGGAAGGCATGATGAGGATGATGCCACACCCAATCCTTGTGGTCCTGCGAGCCGTCTAAAATTTGCCAACCTGAGCTTTGGACCATGCGTCTGGTTCGCTATTATTGATAGTATCTATGAAGATTTCTTCGAGTTTACCCAATCGGGGTCTTCGACAGGAAGTTTGCCAAAAAGTAGGAACACTGCTTGTCCTTTGACTGAAAATTGGGGGTTCGAAGGAAATATCGGTTCTCCAAGGAAAATAGACCATTGCTGGATTCTTCGAGATTTTTTCGTTTTTGGAGGAGTACTAGTTTGAGGGGTACTTGGTGATGACATAATGAGATGAGCTGAAAGAATAGAGACAAAATTTTTTAAAACTGTAGACCAGGGCGGAGTAGCTTTTTGCTAATGATAGATTGGTTTTTCAACTCTGCCATCATCTCAATAAGGACGAACTTAATGAATCTTCAGTTGTGGATAAGTACATTGTAAGAGATGCCATCATGGAGTAGCATTATAGGAGGATGCCCTAAGTATCGTTTAAGATCTTGCAAAGCCATCTCACAGAGAGAGGTCTAAATGACATCCTATATGTTTGTTCGAAAGAAGAGTGAGGTTGCCACGAAAAAAGGAGGTAAAGGAGTTTGCATCGATCAGATGACTTTGAGATGAATCTGTGAAGAGCATGACTTTGCCTCCGAATTTTAGAAAGTCTTTTTTTGTTCGAGGGGATGGGGATACATTGCATGAGTGCTTGATTTGTGCAGGATACTTTTTATCCTCTTTTGCTGACCAGATGTCCCAGGAATTTACCAGATGCGACTCTGAATTGACATTTCTCTGCGGTTTAAGTTTCATTTGGAACTTACGAAGGATATCAAAAATAGTTTGGAGGTTACTGGATTGGTCCTATTTCAGGCTTTTGCAGATCATATCATCGATATAAACTTCCATAATTTGTGCCATGATGATCTTTGAACATCTTAGTCACAAGTCTTGGTAAGTGAGCGCCGGATAAGCCGAAAGGCATTACCGTGTAATAGTAAAGACTTTTGTTGGGGACGAAGGCATTTTTTCCTGATCTTCTTTGGCGAGTGAAACCTGGTTATAACCAGAAGCTGTATCCATCATAGAAAGAAGTTCGTGCCCTGCGACTGGGTCAAGAAGTTGTGGAACTAGTGGTAGCGAAAAATTGTCTTTAGGTGTGAACTTGTTGGGTTCTTTGAAGTCAACACAAACTCCAATTTTGCCATTTTTCTTTGGTGCTACGACGATATTAGAAACCCACTTCGAATATTTAGCTTCCGAAATAAATCCTACTCAAAAAAGTTTATCAATCTCTTCATTTACTACATCACGGAGTCGGGGAGCTAGATTCTATCGATTATGAATGATAGCTTTACTATCTGCAAGGAGGTTAAGTCTGTGACATGCAATAGAGGGATCAATGCCAGACATTTCTTGGAAAGTCAAGGTAAAAATGTTGATGTTCTTCTTAAGTAACTGTATCATGGCCTCTTTTTCGTCGGTCGATAATTTGGATTCGATGAAGGTTGTGCACCCTGGGCCATCAAGATCAACAGATTTGACTATCTCAGTGTCATGCTGTTCAAATGTTATTGATTTTTCTTCTTGTAGTTGCCATGCTTTGAGAAGTTTGGTTGTATGAGGGTTGGTTGTGGTATTTTCGCACATTCGTGCAACTGCTTAGCTGCCCTTGATTTTGTAAATTTTGTGATCTGTTAGAAAACGCAACGCTAGATAATAAGTAGATGGCGCTGCTTTGATCGAATGTAACCAACTTCGTCCTAAAATCCCCAAATATTTGGATTCTGCATCGATGACGAGGAATTTTACGAATGTAGTTTCGGAACCTGTCTGAACTGTCAGAGTGATCTCTCCTGTGGATGATTATTTCGGACCATTAAAGATTGTGACTGCTGTTGTCGATGCTTTTACCGAATCTGAGAGGCCAAGGAATTCAATTTCTCTTCTGAACAATACATCTGTAGCGCTTCTAGTATCGATGAGAAGTGTATGTAAATAGTCCAGTCCGATTTTGAGCATAATGACGAGAGGGTCATCATGAGGGTATTTGACGTGGCTTGTGTCACAGCCTTCGAAGGTGATTTGGTAAGAACATTTCGATTTGCTTGTGCTGGGAAGAAGTTTTACTGATTTTTCTGAGGAGGTCATTTTATAACAAGAAATAATTTGATCGTCTTGTTTTCTTTTCTTCCCTTTTTTAATCTCGATCATATACAGGTGGCGAGTTTTCCCTTGAGCCTGATTTTTCTCCACTTCTTTATTTTTTGCTTCATTCGCAAGAAATTTTTGGATGTTGATGATATAATTATGGAGTCCTCCAGCTAATAGGATATGATGAAAGATTTGAATGATGGAGTAGTAGGTGTCAGTCTCGTGGTTACACACATTGTGATACTGACATAATGATCTGTTGGGAAGATTAGGACTTATCTATGGTGCGCAATAACACTCATCTCCCTTTATCGTCGGCAAGATAGCAGAGAGAGTTGTTGATATTGGCGGCAGGACTAGGACAGGTCTGTCTGGTTTGTCATCCCTTCTTCTATTGTCGACGGTATTTTTGTCGCATTGTTTGGGGATGTCAGTAGTGACTGTTCACTGAGATGGGGTCAAAGATGTTTCTCCAGAATGGATTACAGACGAGCTTTTCATCTTATATTTCTTGGATCGCTCCAGTTCGATGTAGTTATTAACTACATTAATCATTTTTGTGACTGTTCGGGGTTTGTGCAGAGTAAGCTCTTCTCGAACTTTTGAGTCTATGTGCAGGACGAAGGTGAATGCTGGAACCATAATTCTTGGGTCTGAGTTCCCGATTTTCCTTGTTTCCTATAGGAAGCGTTTATAAAAGCTTGCTAGAGTCTCCTTCGCACCTTGTAGGAAGTAAAATAAGGAATCGATAGTGATCTCGTATTCTCTAGCATGAGCGTAATTGGATTCGAAAAGATGTTGCAATTGGCTGAATGTGGTGATGGAGGCCTCTTGAATAGTATGAAACCAAGAGAGCGGTTCTTCCTTCAAGTTCATGTTGAATAGCCTACATAGCAAGTGGTCAAGTTCGGAATATAACCCTACTACATAGCTGTTTTCAATGGTTCGAACATGTGTAAGCGGGTCAGTCAGGCCTGCATACTGAATAAATTAGGGAATATGGAAATTTTTAGGGATAGGCATTATTTCTAGATGAGGGGAGATGGGGTTTGACTCGATTCTATCAAGCGCGGACCTTCGGCCTGGAATGTCAAAATTTATGGCCTGGATCCTATTGTTGAGGTCGTCCAAGGTGACGAATTATTGCGGGGGAAATGGTAGGGCTGCAACCTGAGGAACAAAATCTCCCTGTCCTTCTGACCTTAATCGATCCCTAATTGGTATCCTTTCAAGTGGGTGGGTTTGATAACTCGTGCGTCGACTTCCTTGAGTTGTCGATGCGGAGGATGTTAAACCAAAATTTTGAGAGGCTCTCTTTGGGTTTTTGGATCTGGATCGAGAAACACGAAGCTCTTCTTCCCTTGGTGGATCATTACGTTGAATTGCTCTTGATATATGCTCGCTTCGAGCGGGTGGAGGGGACGTTTGTCAGCCGGTAAGTTGATTTTGCATTCTCCTCAGTCATTCAATTTCTTTTTTATGTGTTTGACTTTGTTGATCTAAGGCTTTCCACCATTCGTCTCTCTCCATTTGAAGAGCGTGAGTGTAGACACGCTGATCTTCCATTCTTTGGGCCTTTTCTGCGGCCATTTGTCACTGAAGCTCGAGTACGGCACCGTGGAGATCAATAGCTCCAGGTATATCCTGATCTCTGACGGTACTAGAATGGCTTCTCAGGTTTATGTTTTTTATAGGATAGTTTCTAGATTTGGGATGATAAAAAAAGTGTGGTAATTCTCACAGACGGTGCCAATTGTAGTGGCATGTTTTCCGGAAGGAGAATCTTTGCAAATACTTAATCGTAAAGATAATCCAATAAAACTAGATAAACAAGATTTTACATGGAAAACTCACTAAAGGCTGAGAAAAACCACAACCTCGAGGAGGATTTTGATGTAAAATCCAGTAAGATGCTAGCTATTACACGTTTGGGAGTGATGTTGGGCTTTAGAAGTAAAAATAGTAAAAAATTGCGGTCCTGTAGAATCTATTATCTGCCTGTCATGCAGGTAGTTTTACAAAAAGAAAGAAATAGTCTCCTATTCTGGGGGAGTAGGCAAACTTTGCGAATCTCTAACAATTCTTTCTTGACAAGGCTTCAACAACTACTTTTGGCAAGTTGAGGACTTATAGCAACTTCATGAATGATGGCCTTCGATCATGTGCGGTTGTCTTTGACTATGCTTTGCTGGGTTACTCTTGTCGAATCTGGGGAATATGCTACTACAGGTATGACTGGATCAAGTTGTTCCTCCCAACATTCACCATTTCTACGGCTATCACCATGCTTTTCTGGTGCTCGACCATCTGCGCTCGCAGCTTCGACCTCAAAGAAATTGTAGCAACTTCTACTGCTATCTCTTTTTCCCTGTTAGACTGAGCGAACGACTCGCTCAATATCTTCTTCAACTATACAATTTCATCCATTTAAGTCTCAATCTTTTGGGACAGCTCCAGATGGTCCTTATTTATTTTTAGCAAAAACTGAGAGGACCCCTTTACAAGCATCGACAACTGCTAATACAAATAGTCAAATCATGACCAATACTATAAACCAACACCCAGCAAACATCACAACGTACTAAAATTTACATGTACAACTTTCTCTTAAAAAAGTTCTTCAAGCTTCTCTGGGTCGTTCCCAGCCAGGGCAAAGTAGCGGCTTTCTACCGACCTCAACTTCATCACTGCATTGAACCGAGTTTGGTTACTCCGTTCAAGCTCATGCTATTTTCATTTTGAAGGTGCAATCTTCTCCTTCTCATAAGAAATAGCACCACCAGCTTTCTATTTCTTTAAAACTTCAAAATCATAAGTCTCTTGCACCTGAAGATTACCACATGTACCTCCTCTTGGAACCTCGGTAGAAGACCGAGAAAGCTCCTAATTTACTTTTTTCAAATTGTAAAAATTCTTAGGGCTGCTCGAGCTTTCCGAAGGAGGGATACCAGTAAAATCTGAAAGAGGAGGGAGGACCTCATCCACAATATTCGTAGATGAACCCATGTCTTTCCCAGACTCCCCTCGACCTTCCATGGCTCGTCTTTGGTTAGCTCGCTAAACTTTAGGAAACTCTGAGTTTACCCTTTTATTTCTTCGGATGTTCAGACCCTCAAGAAATTGTATCAGATCTGTCTGCTCCCAAGCTGCACGATCTAACAAGCTTGAATCGTCAGGAGTAGCAACGGTTGTGGGACTTAAAATGCACAATGCACGACACTGATTAGGAGCTCACAAAAAATCAAACATTTACTCAAGATAGCGGAAGTCACTTACATGGATTAAAATATTTAAATTCCAGTTCGAGCGCTGGATCATCTGGGACCTGTATACAATTGCCCCTAACCAATACAAGATAGTCATTCTGAGGTCGACCAGCAGAATTAAAATAAAAAAACCTTGGTCTTGACAAATCACTATACATGTAACAACTCCTACTGGCTTTCAGATACTTTATTTTGTAATTCTTCATGATATCAGCAGCAACAAACTACTCTGCAGTATTGTTCACTCTCCACCTCTCATTCAAAATCTTACACGCCCCCGTCATTTCATAGATATTACCATTTAGCTGCACTGGGTAGCAATGTAATAGATTCATCACCCATTTTTAAAAATGGGCTAGCGGCACCCTAAGACCATACACCACTTGGTTAAGATAACATAAGAACCCATCATTCGAGCCTAACTCCACAGACCCATTGTAGTATGTTATTTCTACATCGTCATGAATCCCTCTCTCCACCTTCCATAGATCAAGACTAGGCACTTGGTAATACGCCTTTTCCCCAAACTAAAACAAACGTTCTAAACCAAAGACCTTCCTCCACTACTTATGTCCCCCACTTTCCTGTTAATTTTCTTTTATATTTCAAAAATTCATTTCCTACATCTACCCCCTTTGAGTATATATAAAATTCCATGTCATCAACCCTTCTTTCCCTTTTGACCTCATCCACCACCATAGGCTCAACCTGAATAGGCACATTTTCTACAATACTCATTACTCCTTCCCTATTATCTACAACTTCCTCCATACTATCACAGTCATCCTCCCAACCCGATGACGATATTGCTTCCGAGCTGGATAACACTACAAATTTACTCCTAGGACAAAAGTTTTTAGTAGGCATACTCGACCTAAAAATCAAAATAGATTTCCGTTCATTCAGTCTATCCCTACGATTAATTTTTTCTGAAATTACACAATAATCTACACAACAGAGAATGAGACCCTACCCATATTTTATTTTTACCCAATAACCCTCTAACACATATTTCTCATTTTAAACTTCCAACACAAAAAGTAATCAAACTTTCCCCCTTCTTCCAGAAATAAGTACAAAACACAAATACAATACACACATAAGCATTGAGGATTCATACCCTCAAAATCTACACTAATTTACTTAACCAAACCCAACATTAGAAAGTCTTTCACTTAATCCACCGATTAGGGAACAACAGATTCCCAATTTCACTCCACATTCTAATTTCCATAATGAATCCTAACATATAAAATCCTACTTACCAAAAACAAACCATCAAAATCATGAAAACCCACTCACATATACTAGAATACCCCCAATCTTCTACTTTCCTAGCAACCTTTGAAGAAATCCCTTGCTTGTACTGCTAGTCCATCGGAGTTATCACACCAAATGAAATTTTTGTTAATGGAGGGAAGTATACAGTACTCAAACAATTTTTCTTTCCAGATGAACGGTCTACAACACCTTTTTTCTCTCTAGAACTAAAAGAAATTTATGATGGAGAGAGAGATAGACAAGTTTTTATACTCTCCCTCAATTTTTGAAATGACAACTCCTTTAGACACTTGTCAGTCACCCCTGCTGTTTGTTCAGACGCGTCCTTTTGTTGTACAGCTTCATCATTACCTCTTGGGAAGAAAGTTTTGTTATCACATTTGTCCCTCATGTTAGCCATTAAAAATAAAAAAAATCAACTCCTTCCCAAGAAAGCCTGCATGATTACTCACTATTGTCTACCTCACACAGTTCATACTACAAAATGAACTGTGTCCCGCACTTACTACTATAAATAACAAATAATTTCAAAATTCAAAACATTCACAGCAGCTGCTGACATCAAACACAGTTGTCCCCCATCATAACTACCCCCAAACGTGGCATATCACACACATTAGTTCTACCATTCAGTACGTAGAATATACATGTACTTCTCACAATATAACAATTGATAAAACACAGAGTATTTTTTCATTTAAAGATTATTTATTAATTTCGAGCTGGAGTAATTTGAGCTTACATTCAAAAATAGTTACATTTAAAGCAGCCTGGGGGGTTCGGTTCACCATACGGAATTATTTCCCCACCAGTTGTTCTTTCATCCTCATCAGCAAGTTTATCCAATGTGATTTCTCGAATGGCAGTTTCACAAACTGTCGCGTCAAGGATAAGTGTCCAAAAAATGTCATACCATAAGTAATGATCCAACTCTACATGCCTCCCTTCGTCATCCAAACCCTCCAACTACAGCGGCCACTCTGGCAAAATGTCGTTATAAGGTAGCAGGAGAAAGTACCACTCACGCAGCTCGGCCACCTTGGTAGCTAGCCTACCGTCCACTGCATGTTGAACACGTTGTGAGCGTGTCCTTACCATGACCACTTTCAAGAAACGAAGCAAGTTCTTTGAAGAATCTTATGAGAAATACCCATAGAGCCAAGAAGGAAATCTTTTTTCAACACCCATAAGTTCTGCAAAATAGATTTTTTGGGAGAGTATATGAATTCGACAGTTCGAATTAAATCCTTTATAGATTGCCATATCATAGTACACAGTAGTTCTGCATATGAATTCGGCATATTACAAATGGAAAATGTATAAGGAAACTTATACTATAAATCGACAAAGACAAAGCACATTTTATTACAAAAAGCGTGATTACAAATAAGTTTTATCAATAAAAACCTATCTACAGCCAACACAAATGCATGGACAGGCCTCTTTCGCATCCATAACAATAACCCTATCTTCATGCCCCATGGTCTCTTCAGCTAGAAAATGAAGATTGTCTAACTATTCCACTTTCTGTCAGGATGTCGTAATGGAATTGACAGCGACAGAAGAATTCTACCTTCATAAATTACCTCCTCCTCGCTTATCCCTTCATACATCGACTCTACCGGTACAGGATTAGGGTCAGCCAACGATCACTGCCCAAAGTAGCGAGTCTTGAGCTCTTCAAATTTGGCCTGGAGACGTACAGCAAATGCCTCACAATGAGTCTGAGATCTGGTCCTCGCCATGCTATAAATAGGATGAATGAGAAAGTAAAACAAATTTTTTGACAGGAAATATTTATAAGCTTCCAAGTTTATGTTACCAATCTCAATAGTCAAAAATGATGCCATCAATGTACATTGAAATTAGGCAGCCTGGTCAAATCAAACTTTGTATTTGAGAATAAACGTTGGAAATGATTATACCGTATTTAATGAGGCAAGACAAAGACTGATATTACTACCAATGTAAAGTCTGTGGCAATCCTATACAGATCACAAGTCACAGTTCGAGCCAATCTCCTACATACCCCATATAAGAAAGTTTGAGGCATTTTGCTACACTTTGCATCAACTAGGTCAAGGAACTTCTCTATAATGCTTACCAGGTTCCATAACACACACAAAGAACGCAGCAAGCCAATTAATCAAACAACGCAGATAAAGACAATAATACATAAACGACAAGTTTATTTTGTAATACTGAGGTTACAAATAAGGTTGTTTTTAAACCAACGCCTAGTTACAACCAATACACCCACCGGAATAACCCCCACAGTTGCCCCTCGCAGCAACAAAGTCTTTATCATTAACGGTCTCGGAGGTTAAGATATAAAGATTATCCTTACGCTCTACTTCCATCAGCAAAACATAATGATGCTGATTGTAATGGCCAAATTCCGTAAGCTCGAAATGGCTTGAAATTTGCTATCACACCAATGAACCTGCGACAATATTCTAATGGAAAGTAAAAAATAACACAGGTGATTTTAGCGTGGAAAACCTCTGAGTAGGAAAGAAACCACGACCCCGAGAGGAGGATTTTTGTAAAAATATCTTTATTGTTTGAGGCGGATATCTTATTACAAGTGATCTCTAAATATAGAAATGCTTGAACCTTGTAACTAAGAAGCTTGAATGCTTCTAAGAATCTAGAATAAGTAGTTTCTTGATAATCTCTTGTGTAAGTTTTTTTTGGTCCTTGTCTCTTCTGGAGCTTTTTCTTTATATAGGCCTTCCACACAGCTCTTCATCGTCCTGGAACACGTTTTTTGAACAATATGGTTAGTGGCGGCTGACTGAGTAACTGACGAGTTCATGAAAGACAGGTGTCTTTGACTAGATAAGATTTTTCAGTTTGAAGTTTGACCCACGATCTTCACTAGTTCGTGGAGTAGGTTGGAATGTTGGCTGTAGAAGTTATGTTAAAAATGCGTGAGTCTGAGATAGAGGTAATTCGAACTGACGACAACTCAATTTTAGGTGAGATTGAGGGACAGGTCCCTATAATTGCCCCCTCACAGCCGAAGTCACGAGTAGCTTTGGTTGAGAAATGATCTGTATGTAATTGATATTTGGGTTAAAGTTATTGATAATTGAAAGGGAGTAAAGATGGCTTTGACTGTATGGAAGTTACGCGAGTTATGGGGAAATGACTTATATTAAATGAGGATGTGGATGCTGATATATGTGACAATTATGATTTGAAGAGTCGCGTCTGTAATGAATGATGGCATTTAGAAAAATGTACCTACACAATAAATGTATGGTTATATAAATAGTACATGTATCGAATCTTTAAAGCAGAGTACCCTTGTGATTTGTCAATTCTATGAAATATTAAAAATGGTAAAGACTCAGGGGATGGTACTTGAAGAGAGGATTGCGTTTGAAATGCAGAGGTTAAAGTTGAAATACTTTGGGGACCGATCTTTGGAGATATCGATAACCGCTCTTGTTCCACTGACTTATTAAGGTATGTCAGATGACAAAGCGGTTAAAACTGAAGAGGATTTCTACTGCAAGTAAAGGTTTCATGTCGCTGTCTTAGCATGCGAGGAATATTGGGCTTGTCACATACTCCTGCGGAAGACAAGGTTAGGGATTTATATACAGGGGGATAGGCATAACTGCAGGGGAGCTATGCTGATTTCTTGTATCACCATAGATTCTAAGGTCATGCCCTCTTCATCTCTACCAACTCTTTGGGGGGGGTTATAGGAGAGGTGGCAATAGCATTGAAAGAGTAAGATGACAAGTGGAAGTCTCCTACTACATTTCTATCGCGTCTTTGCGCTCAGAAGACCTTCAGTTTGAAAAGTTGGTGCCAGCACTGAGTGAAAGATCACTGAGGGAAGCTTTTTGTTATTCCAAATTTCTGTTTTACATCAGGGTGAAAGATCACTGAAGCAGGATGAACTGAAGGATTTGATGCGTCGAAGTACCTGATTGACCTGTTACTTACAAAAGTACTGAAAAACTTATTATCTGTAAAGTACCCGAAGTTGGGTACTAGCCAGATTAGGTATCTGTAAACTACCTGAGATCAATTATTGAAAGACTTGTTATCTGAACATGTATGTTGGTTGAACGTGAGAGGTATTTGTGTAGGATCAAAACTTTGATAGTAAAATTGTAGTTGAGATGGATAGTTCGCCTGTTAACGAGGTTTCGACCTCTGTTCAGACGGAAGAGTCTGATAGTGAGGTTGAAGTAGGATTGGAGCAATTTCTAGGTTTCCCTGGAAAAATGGTGGCCTATCCCCCCGGTTCAGATATATTTAAAGAAATTTATAAAGCCAAGGCTGCTTTAGGAGGGAAATGAAGAAACTGCGTAAAATACACCGGTAGACTGTTTAGGGGGTGTACTGTAGTAACGAGGGATGAGTATTTTTATTTGTTAGCCGACTTGGAGGAGGAAACAAATAGGGGTATAGATGAATCGATCTCGTTAGAATATTTTGATGGGAGTATCCAGAGTGACCTTTCAAAGGGTTTCTTGTGTTACCTGTCTCAATTATAGTACGGGTTGAGTTTTCCCCTTACTAATTTGGCGAAGGGGATTATGAATACGATTGGGGCATGTTATTTTCAATTGAACGAGAACATGTGGGAGGTAATAAGTGTTTTTGATCATCTGAATGATAAATGGGAGAATGAGGGGAAAGTGAGGAGGATATCCCCTGAGGATGTATTGCAGCTTTATGGGGTAAAGAATTATTATGCTAGTGGTGGGGCATATTTATGTGCGAGTATAGCTCGGCGTCGTTTCTTCAATCTGAATTCAGCAGGTCGAGCCTAGAATGATAACGTAATATGGGTGAAAGGTAATTGTCTTCAGAGAGATGATGAAGAACCTTTGGATCTTCTGTTTAGAATTATAAAACAAAGTAAGTATAACAATGCATAGAGTATAATATTGATATGTTTGAATTGATAATATTTTGCTAATAATAAAAATGATGGGAATGGCAGACCCGAAGACGCAGGTAGAAAGGAAAGATTTATTGTTGGACGAAGTTGCGAATGAAGAGGTTGAGCTCGAATTTGTGTTGGAAGGACTTAGCCTTAGTCGAAAGAAAAGGGTTGGGAGTAAGTCGAAAAAGGTTCAACAATCTCAATCGATCAGGCTGATGGCGGGCGTTGATGATGGGAAGAAGAGAGGAACTGGTAGGGAAGGTTGAATCAATGTGGCCAAGACCCCTAGAATAGACTATTCAGTTCAGTTGGAGCCTATTACGTTAAGGAAATTAGCCCAAACGTTTCCAAAAAAATAGATGCTGAATCGTCCGTCAGCATTTAGTACCACTAGAAGTGGTGAGGTCGACGGAAAAGAGAAAAGGAGAATGATTAAACCTTTGGGGAAGTCAGGGGAAAAGGTCACTGAAGAACGGTCTGCATCTGAGGGTGATCTTAAAGAGGTGGAGAAAAAGGCCACGCTGGCGGCTATTCACGGATAGGAGGACATGAGCAAGATGGTATGTCTTTATGTTTGGTCATAAAATATTTATTTATTACGTTTTGAGCTCACACTAAGGTCTATTTGCATTTTCAGGTTGGTCGTTTGGTGAGGGGGATTTGGCTCGGAGTTGAAGAGGAAAAATCCAAGCCGAAGAAGGTGAAGATCGAGCTTGAAAAGAAGGTAGCTCGAGTGAAGGTGGATGCTCTCAAGGAAGCAAAGAAGTTGGAGGCCCTGAAGGCTTCCCACGCAATGGCAATTGGCCATCTACAAGCGAAGGCGAGGGTGAATCTGGAGGAGGTAGCGGCGGAGCGCAAAAGGCTTGGTCCCCACCTGATGTTTAAGGGATATTCTAAGGATGAGGTGGATGCCATTAAGGTAGACACCTATATTGAGGAGGGTGATGATGAAGAAGTGGAAGAGGTTGCGGTGGGAGTTGTTGATGGGCTAGACGGTGTCTCCTGCCAGACGGTGCTAGACAACCAAGGGTATTATACTAAACTGCCCGAGGGTGAGAATTAGAAGGTAGTGTAGAGAAATGACTATGTTTAAGTATTTTGGAAGTGTATTGTAAATTATTGGATTTGTGCATATTGAATAGACTTCTGTAGGCTGAGCCCTTGTTTTCTTTTTTGTAACCCTCTTGCAGGCACTTATAGAAATGAGTCTCAGAATAAAAGATCTAGAGACCGAGCTTGCCAAGGAAAGAGAGATCTTCGCGGCCTCACTGTCTTTACAAGCGCAGCTGCAGGTTAAATCGGAATAGGCCTTTTGACTTGTATGTTATATTGACATCAAGTTACCAAGTAAATAAGACAACATAGAGCGTAGAGGCAGACATAAAACGTGATATCAGTTTTAGGAAAATAATACTAATATAGTGCATAGGAAAATTCAAAGTTTTTAGATGAAGTAGCAGATATAAAACATGTACCTTAGACTTCGAAATATATGTTATGGAGCATCTATCTGAGATTGTACTTCAACCAGTAAGTCTAAAAGTAGTTGCACACAGTAGATGCTAGAAATCAGATATCTTTTTAGAAATAAGATATATATATATATATATATATATATATATATATAAGCACGTTGATGGGTGTTCTGAATTGAACTGTATATAATGTATCTATATTATGCAGGTCAAATTGGACTCAGTACGCTCCCGCGAAGATGAGGCACTCCAATGTAATCAAAAATTTGGAGAGGAATTGGATAGGATGAGGGAGGCGAATGAGGACAAAAAAGACCAGCATGTAAAGGTGCATTTCAAATTTGATGAGGTAACCTAGACTATTATCAACCTCACTCGTAAGATAGAGAAGAAAGATGTCAAAATCAAAAAGGGGCTAAACTTGCTGAGATAAAAAGAACATTCTGCCAAGCTTCAAAATTGGATTGACACGCTGATAGTTAAGAGCAGGCAGGCTGAAACGGCTCAATACTATATTCTGGCACTAGGAGAAACAATCTCGAGCTGATCTTCAGAATTGTAGAAGTGAGCTGGAGAGACTGAAACAGAAAATTATTGAAAAAGATAATGAGCTGAAGGGAGCTTGAGAAAATTTATCGGCTTCAGAAGCTGCAGCCGAATACTTGCATATAGCCCTACCCACCAAGGATATGGAGTTTCGGGGGATGCAACAAAAGTGTGATAATTTAAATGAGAGGGTGGAACGATTAAAGACTGAATTGGGGCAAGCCAATGCGTGCGTCAAGAAAGCCAAGACTGGAGAGTATTCGAGGGGGGGTAGAAATGATGCTAAAGTTCCTCTAGTCCAAGGGGATGTAGTTAGCCTGTCAGGCTAAATTAGAGAGCTGGAAGGTGACGTAGCACGAATTTAAGGGCATGTGCAGAAAGGGAATACAAACTTAAGGGAATGCCAGCACAAGTTGGATGTTGCTCTTATCAGGGAGAAGCTCTTGGAAGGGGAAATCAGGGCAAAGGAAAATCTGATGAAGAAAAAAGATGACTTGTTAAGGGATACTTCAACCAGGGAAGAGTTGAATGCAAAAATTCATAGACTTCGAGCCTAGGTGGTGGACCTAGAGGACATTAATCAGGCTGAATCAACTAAATTTGTCAAAAAATTAGAAGAGAATATAGCTTTTGATGCTCGAGCAGAAATGGAAATGGCACATCAGAAGAAACTATATGCGATTTTGGAGTCACGCCTCGAGAAGGTAAAATCTCACTTTTCAAAGATCGTTGTATCTCATGCATCACGTCCAGGCCTGCTAAAGTCGACCGTAAGTATTTTGTAGAGGAGGTAAAAAGACTTGAGTTAGAATGAGATACATTATTCAAGAGTTTGTCTGACAAGGGAAGCATTTGTAGAGTAAATATAGATCGAGGGAACTGTATGGCCTTCATAGAAATGAATTTAGGCCCTGCTGATCTGGAAGAGAGGGGTAGAGTTGCTATAATTCGCAAACTGAATTTTGATTGACCTCCTACTGAAGGGTAAAGCATGGCTGACATCCCAACAGCAGAAAAAAGAATCCATTATAATATGACAAGAAAATAAATAGTATTTATCACAGACATATTGAAATAGATGAAAGCTAGTATGACCATTGCCTTATCTTATGTCTAGTGGGGTCTTTGATATAAAACAAGTTTTTACATTTGTTCTAATCGCAGAGATGGGTTGAGTTAGTCAAACCAAGTGAATCTTGATTTAACTATAGTAATGTTGCAGACATATTGAAAGAGATGAAGGCTAGTATTACCTTTATCTTATGCTTGTTAGAGTCGTTAATATAAAACAAGTTTCTACATTTGCTTTAATCGCAGAGATTTAGTAGAGTCGGCCAAACCAAGTGTTATCCTTGATTTAACTGGTATAATGTCCCAAACAAGTTGAAGTAGATGAAGGCTAGTATTACCTTTGTCATATCTCATGTTTGGTAGAGTCTTTAATATAAAACAAGTTTCTACATTTGCTTCAATCGCAGAGATTTAGTAGAGTCAGCCAAACCAAGTGTTATCCTTGATTTAATTGGTATAAAATTGATTGAAAGCTAGTATTATTTATGCTTTAATCTATAGAATGTGGTTGAATCTATGTAAGTAGAGAGATGTTGTGAAAAACTTGTTTCATTGATCGGTTTTGAATTTACATTGGATGGAGATAAAAATCTCACTTTTGGAATTGAACAAAACAAAAGCGAAAAATGGAAATGGAGTAGTAAGACGCTTAATGGCAGTACCATTTCAGTCGCCTAGTGTTCCAAGGATTGAAATAGGGATTCCCTCTTCTGTTATGAGAAAATATGATCCCAGGCCTGAGAGACTTGTGATAATAAATGAACCCTCCCAATTGTCGGCTAATTTTCCAGCATGAGGCTCTTTGTGATGTTGAGGAATCTCTCTAAGGACGAGATCATCAATTTAGAAAGTACGATTTCTGACACGGCTGTTATACGATCTGGCTAGCATATGATAATATTGACCTAGGTTAGTGATGGCACATTCCCTAGTTTCATCGATCATATTGAGGTTGTAAGCCAATTTGAACTTATTTTCCTCGTCAGTCAGCTCGAGATCTCAAACTGGATGATGGTATTCAGAAGGAATGACAGCCTCAGTGTCATAGGCAAAGAGGGATGGGGTGTATCCTGCTAACTATCTGGGAGTGGTACAATATGTCCATAGGACATGAGGTAGTTCTCGAACCCAATTCCCTTTTTTCTATGAGTGAAGCCGCTTTTTAAGTCCATCCACAATGGCTTTGTTGATGATTTTGGCTTGGCAATCGCCTTAAGGATAGTAAGGATTGGATGGTGAGTGGATGATATTGTGTTGGTTGAGAAAGGTTACGATTTTTTCTCTAACAAATTGCGGGCCGTTATCGATACGAATTAGGTAGGGGCACCCAAACTGAGTGATGATATGTTCCTAGATAAAAAAGATGACCCCTTCTTCTCTGGTTTGACATAATGGAACTGCTTCTACCCATTTTATAAAATAATTGGTAGCTACGAGTAGGTGACGGCGGTTACATGGAAAGTTAAGGAATTCATCGATGAGAACAAGTACCCATCTTTTGAATGGTCAGAATGCCTTGCTTGCATGAAGTTCGAGCGTAGGGGCGTGTATTATGTGTCCATGTCTTTGGTAGGTATCACATCTGCGTGAGTACTCCTCTGCTTGCTTGTGCATGCCAGGCCAAAATACTTTTTATGTAATAGCTCTATTTGCTAGTGATCGACCTGCGACATGGGAGCCACAAGTCCCTTCATATAATTCATGGAGCGTTTCATCAACTTTTGGCTTGGAGAGGCACTTGAGGTAAGCCCCCAATACGAAAAGGTGGTATAGAATACAATTTTGATTCTTGTAGTGCTTTGAGTTGTTGATCAAATGTCAGTGCTCTTTTGGATCTGCTGGGAGTGTGGCCTATTACAACCGGTTGTCCACACCAAGGTAGGCTAAGAAAGGCTTTCGTCAATCGTCGTCTCCCCCTTTATCGCCCCCAGTGTTGATCGTGCATACATAAATGCGATCAATGCTGGGGGTTGAAATGATTATGATCTGGAGATATCGATCTTCGGAACACAAGACACCGGCTAGATATGCCAAGGAATCGACGTGTCGATTTTGACCTCGAGGAAGATAATCGAGATTTTCTTTCGCGAACTTGCTCATCCTATCTACAATGAGGGATGCGTATTCGACCATCTTTCCATTCTTCTTATATTTCTCAGAGTAATGGTGGACGATGAGTAGTGAATCTGTGTAAACCGAGAGCTCAGGGACATCGAGCTCAAGAGAAAGGTCGAGTCCATGAATGAGAGCTTCGTATTCAGTAACAATGTTTGAGGCCTCAAAATCCAAGCGGATTGATTTCTCAATTCTGTCATTGGAAGGAGTAATCAATACGATTCCAATTTTTGACCCTGCGGGTCTTGCTGATCTATCCGAAAGAAGTCTCCACCCTTTTGTTGTAATCCATTCAGCTCGCTCGTCAAATGGTTTAGGGGGTAGATCTTCGAAAGTTTCTTTTGTAAGGTCAGGGTTGTGCTCCTCTCACTCGGGATCTTCCACTGGAAAATCCGTGAGAAAATCAGCAACGGCCTGACCCTTTCCAGAATGGCATTATTCGAACTTGATATCATGTACTTCTAAACTGACTGACCACTGTTGCACTATCCTTGATTTTTCCTTCTTGGATAGAACTTCCCGATGTGGGTAGTGCATCATAACTTTGACGGAATGAGCTTGGAAGTAGTGCTTGAGTTTCTGTAAAGTGTAAACAAGAGTGAGAAGAAGTTTCTTAATTTTAGAGTACCTTATTTTTGCTGGAGTGAGGGTTTTGCTGATGAAGTAAGCTGGTTTCTAAATTTTCCCTTCAAGGCGAATGAGAACCGAGATGAGTGAAGTATCTGTGACTGCTAGGTAGATAATCAGTTTTTCATTATCTACTGGGGTGTTCATTATGAGATACCTCCCTAAATAGGTTTTGAGATCGTGACAAGCTGTTTCGCATTCTGGTGTCCATATGACCTCTGCATTTCGCTAAACTTTTCCTCATTTGGTACATCCACAAAGTAATAGGAATAGCCAACGACAGCGGTCTGATGATTTTGAAACGAAATGGTTGACAGCGGCAATCTTGCGGTAAGTTTCTGAACGTCTTTTATTGTTTTGGGAGAAGGCATGTTGAGGAAAGCTCGATTCTGATCTGGATTAGCCACAATCCCCTTCTTATTGATGAGGTGGCCTAGAAATCGGCCAGAATGTTCCCTAAATTAACACTTATCAGGGTTGAGGCGTATCCTGTAAGATCGAAGAATGTTGAATATAGTATTGAGATCTGATATGTAATTGGTTAACTGTATGTTCTTGCCCAAGAGAACGTCGATGTAGACTTCAATGACTTTCCCTATATGTGTTTTGAACATAGTAGTCATCAATCGTTGATATGTGGCACCTGCGTTTTTGAGTCCGAAGGGCATGACTTTGTAGCAATAAAGACCTTTTTTAGTGATGAAACTTGTATTTTCTTGATCTTCTTCCAAAAGTGGAATTTGATTATATCCTGAAGCAGCATCCATCACAGATAGAAATTCATGGCCTGCTATAGAATCGAGGATCTAATGAATATTGGGAAGAGGGAAATTGTCTTTTGGAGTATGCTTGTTTAGATCGGTAAAATCTATGCAAACTCGGACTTTTCCATTCTTCTTTGGGACAGCGACAATATTGGATATCCAGTCTAGATATTTGGCTTCTCGAATGAATCCTACTTTGATCAATTTCTCGATCTTGGTGTTAACTTCATCTCGAAGACTAGGTGACAGTCGTTGCTATTTCAGTTTGACCACCGTAGTATTGATGTTGATGGCTAATTTGTGACATGCCTTGGCCGGATCGACCCCAGTTATTTCTTCGAAGGACCACACAAAAATATCTCGATTTAGATGCAAGAACTGAATGAGAGCATCCTTTTCATGTTGAACCAGCTTAGTACTAATGAAAGTACCTCTGCTAGGTCCATCAATGTTTATATATTTTATAGGCTCCTCTGTGGAAGGTAGATCGTTGAGGTGATAAGCTTCTTGTAATTGCTATGCAGCAAATCTATCAAAAGTATCTATGATAGCAGAGACGGTATTTTCACAAGCTTGAAAGAGCTTTTGTTTACCCCTGATCTCATAAATACCACTGTTGTGTTTGAATCGGAGTGATTGATGATAGGTGGAAGCGATTGCTTCCATGTTGTGAATCCAGCAGCAACCTATAATCCTGAGATAACAAGATTTGGAATTGATGACATAGAAGACGACGTGGATGGTAGATGGTCCAGCGGTGATAGGTAAGATGATCTTGCCTACTCGTTCTTCTCTGAAACAATTGAATCCACTGATATTGGTGTCGCTCTGAATAACTTGGTCGGCCAATCCCATTTGGTCGATAGTACTCTGAAATAGAATCTCAATACCGCTTCCAGTATCGATCATCATTATGTGCATGAAAAACTTCATCATTTTGAGCATTATTACTAACGCATCATGATATGAAAATTTGACATGGCTAGTATCACAATCTTTGAAGGAAATCCCAAGCCGACGATTGCTCGACTCAGGAAGAAGCTTGGCTTATTTGTCTTGAGGTGTGAGATTATAGCATTCTGATAGTCTCTAGTGCTTGGATCTGTTAGAATTGGTGATCTAATTGATTTCGATCATGTTGTTGCGGTTCATATGCTAAATATGCTTCTCCTCAGCTTGGTCATTGACCTGAATAACTTCAAGCTGCTTCTTATAGCTGCTATCTTTGTATGTTTCCAAGTCGACAATATATTCGAGTATCCATCCCTCTTTAAAAATGTACTCGAGCAACCTCTATAAAGCATAGCAATTGTCAGTAAAATGATGGTTTACCTTATGATGTAGGCAATATGGTTGACTATCGATTAGTTTCAGTGGTTGAGAGACGCGGTAGAGCTTATCCTTCAAAAGTAGTGGAAAAATTGTGGAGATTCGGATGTTCGTCTTTGGCAAATGATCGTGACCTCTGGATGGAAGAGCCTGCTAAGTATTTTGCAGAGCCTCTAGGGCAGTCTGTATTGCTGTCATCTGGTCTTCATGTTGTTTGAGTGATATTAAGCGAACTTGTCATTCTGTGTCGAGCTCTATCTCACGGAGCTCCCACTCCTTAGTTAACTGAAGTTCGAGCTCGGCGCATTTCTCTGTTTCGGTATTGAGATTAGCCCGTAACTCTGTGAATTACCCCGGCTCCATTGAACCATCGAGCTAGATGTTTATAGCCAGTCGTCTGGAAGTAACCATGATAGAAAATTGTAGTAAAAGAATGCCTTAGGATATTGTGGAAATGCAATCTTTCCCATAGACAGCGCCAAATATAATGGCCAAATTTTGTAAGCCCAAAATGGCTTAGAATTTGCTATCACACCAATAAACCTGCGATAATATTTTAATGGAAAGTAATAAATGACACAAGTGATTTTAGCGTGGAAAACCTCTGAGTAGGTAAAAAACCACGACCTCGAGTGGAGGATTTTTATAAAAGTATCTTTATTGCTTGAGGCGGATATCCTATTACAAGTGATCTCTAGATATATAAATGCTTGAACCTTATAACTAAGAAGTTTGAATGTTTCTGAGAATCTATAACAAGTAGCTTCTTGATGATCTCTTGTATAAGTTTTTTCTGGTCCTTGTCTCTTCTGGAACTTTTTCTTTATATAGGCCTTCCCTGCAGCTCTTCATCGTCCTGGAGCACGTTTTCTGAATAATGTGGTTAATGGCGGTTGACCGAGTAACTTATAAATTTGTGAAAGATAGGTATCTTTGACTGGGTAAGATTTTTCAGTTTGAAGTTCGACCCATGAACCTACTAGTTCGTGAAGTAGGTTGGAATGTTGACTGGAGAAGTTATGTTAAAAATGCTTGAGTCTGAGATGGAGGTAATTTGAACTGGCGACAGCTTAATTTTAGGTAAGATCGAGGGATAGGTCCCTACACTGATAAAGCCAGAAGAAGTCTAATTCAGCAACCTCCGCTTCTAACTCACTCATACCCTGGTAAGTTGGCTCTACAGGTATGGGTGTCAGGTCTGATAAAGACTCCTGGCCAAAGTATCGCATTTTCAGTTTCTCATATTTGGCCTCCACATGCCTTACAAATGCTTTGTGGCAAGTTTAGGATCTTGTCTTCACCGTGATGTAGACATAATAGGATAAACATTTCCTTCAAGAGCAAAGTATGTATAGCCTCCCAAGTTCCAAGTTGCAAATATCAACGGTCAACAGGAGTAGCATCAATGCATTTTGAAAATATAAATGTTTGGTACAGTCATAATAGATATTCGAGAATGAACTTTGGGAATAACCCCCGCACATTTAATACATCACTAATGAGCTTTCTCAACCAACACCACTCATGTTCTTGGTTGAGAGGGGGCGGTTATAAGGACATATTCCCACACTCGATCTCACAGAAGTTTGGATATCGACCTCTGTATAAATAGTTCGAATTGACAGCCACACGAGGTCATCAAAAGAAGCTGTTAGAAGACAGAAAAGACAGATCGTTACACAACCATTATGTAGGTCCATCAAAGCCTTGTTGTAACGTTTGTAATTAAAGAAGATAATGGTCATAAAGCGGTAATAATATGAGACCTACAAATAGGACCAAGGAATAATAGATTAAGGACGGAGAATTCTATCTTCAAAAGCTATACAAAACTATTCAAAGCGCTCATTCTAATAGCTAGTCACTCAATCAATTAGATCAACATTTCTAAATCCTCAAAAGAGGTTGTGGTTCTTACCTATTCAGAGGTTTCCACGCTAATTCTTGTGTGTGTGATTAGTTGTTGTTTCTTGCGTTTTGATCATATTCAATATGATATACAAAGTTCGAAATATGAAATTAGGCTCTTACAGAATATGAACTCCTTAGTACGAATGTCATACTCACATAAAATGAAATTATTTAAACAATTTACCATCATTAAAAAAAGATTCCAAGTACCACAAATTATTGTAGGCATTTTTAGTTGTCCATTATATCCAAAATTTAAAGTTATACATTATATGTTGGATTTTCCATCTATACCGGCACTACTCTTCTGATTCACAAGCACACATGTTAATTGATCGTTTAAGTGTTTTACCAAGTTAAGGTAGGTGGGACCTAGTGTTACTCTTTATTAGGGCTTGAGGGTATAATGGGAAGACCACTCTAACCCTATCAGATTAAATAGAGAGGAAGTCCCTCTTGGAGGCTATAACACATAAAACTATCTCATTAAGGTCTGCAGCCAATCCAAGATAAGACTCCACTCAAGAACAGGTGATTTTCGAAGAACATGAGAAGAGGTTAGTATTAATCTCATTAACATGTTCAAATATTGATCATGGTTATTTGAATATATTTCCAACAATTGGTGTCAGAGCTAGGATACATTATACTATGGCTTAATAATTGTTGTTAAAAGTTTTTTCTTGTACTTTAATATTGTTTATCTTTCTGAAGAAAAGAGAGCAGAGAATATAATAGCTTATAAGTCTTTTATTTACCGAGTCTCTCTCTCTCTCTCTCTTGACGAATAACAAATCAACACTCCCCAAAAATTTTGTAGAGTTCCTCTATCTCTCTCTCCTTTATTTGAAGCTCTAATTCATTGTTCTTCGTTATTTGATTGTTGAGTTTTGCGATAGAGAAGAGCTTTGGTTTATCTCTGAAATCTGTTTGTTCCCTACTGTGATTGTAAAGGTTTTTTTTCTGATTTGGTTTTCAAGCATCACCATGAAGACTTGTTCCCTACCCCTCAAGCCTTATGTAGATCTGATTTTGACGTATTGATTTTGGGGAAATATAATTTTAGGGTACTAGAGGTGTTTGGGTTTTCTGTAATCTATTTTGAGAAGAGATTGGGGTTTACAAAATCTGATTTGAGAAAAGTTTAGGTTTTTCTGTTATCTGATTTCCATTTATGAAATATGATTTGAGGAGGTTGGGGTTTTAAAATTAGATTTGAGAAGAGATTAGGTTTTCGAATCTGATTTGAGTACCATACACATCTTCTCATTTGTTCTTAGAGCATCTCATAAAGTACCTGACTACCTTGGAATCCAAGTGCCACCTAGGATTTTCCTCATCCAACAGTGCCTCACCGACTTGGATTTCACCCTCCAAATCCAAGGCTGAGTCTTGGATTTTAAGATACAGCCTTGGAATTTAATGTTGCGATTGGGCGCCTAAGTGTTGGGCACCTATTCTATTTTTAAACAGACGCCTAAGGTTTGGGCACCCAATTGTTTTTTTTAACAAAAATTCAAATTGGGCGCCCAAGTCTTAGGCGCCCAATTTGGACTTATGAAAAAAAAAATAGGCGCCCAACACTTGGGTGCCTATTAAAAAATTCAAGTCAGGTACTGTTGGAGGAAATAGAGTATGACTGACTTAGATTTGGCTTTTTTTCAACCAAGTCAGTCAGGCACTTTAGGAGATGCTCTTATGGTGTTGGACGGTGGATATTGGGGTTTAATATCCTTGGGGTGTAATCTTGATTGTTAAACCCAGCAATGGGGTTTTGGGTTGGTTTGTGCTTATTCTTCTTTGGATGTTGGTAAATGGAGAAATGTTTAATGTTCTGAGTTCCATCATGTCTCTACTAACCTCCCAAGTGTGAGACGAGAGAATGGGATGCCATCAATGTCAGAAAATCCTTCACACACCATAACAAGGGCTCATCAGTTGATGAAAGAGAACGGGTTGCTGCCTCGACTTCGTAGTGTGTCCCGAAACACGTTAAGCTTAAGAGAACTTTTGTTTTCCGTCTCTGGACATGACCTTAACCTCTAAAGGCGCATGTAACTGCATTTTTCCTATGCAATTTTTTCTGTTACAGTAGAATCATGCTCTGTTTATTGATGATGTCCAGTTGCTACTAGTTGCATAACTAGTTCACATACTTCATATTCCTTTTTTTTAATCATATATCATGAAATATGAAATTTTTGTATTGAGTTGGGCTCTATACTTACTGTTATAAAAAGATGAATCTTTATATATGTTTTGCTTATGATCATGTTGAATCTCTGGAATTATTGTTATATGTTAGCTAGCTAGACATTATCATGAGTAAAAGTTATCAAAAGAAACTCTAGTATAAGAATATCTAATGTATGGTAACCCTGTTAAGGGATTACAATAAATTATTCACATTTATTATTAATTGGATAATAATATCTGCCATAAGCTATAATATATTATTCATGATATAGGGTTTTAATTCCCAAGGATCTCCAATGGGGTTTTAAGTGAAATCAAGTAGTCGTTAGGAAGGCGGGATATAAAATGGGCAAATACACCCAAATGAGTTTTGTCCATGGAGTTAAACGTTTCTCTTAATGTTGAGACTCTCTCGTAAAGTCTCATTAAGACTACTTTGCATTAATTAAGCTTGAAATAATTAGACCACCCAAAGAAGGCTAAGAAACTTCTAATTAATTAGTGGGTCAAGATAAGCTACACGGTATGGGGAGATGAGAATAACCCTTTACCCTAAGGTGAGGAAGTATCTCAAGTCAAACTGTATGTAGCCAGTCTAGTCTTGAGCATGAGTGATCACCAACTAGGGGGTAATATATGTCAAATCACCGCCCAAAGGAGGAATTTGATGATACATCGATGTACCCGCAGAGTAAAAAATCAATACCTTAAATATTATATACACTCTGACTCGACCATCCTAACCCTAGGTAGGATCGAGATTAAAGACATCAAGTTATCGATCTTTTAAAGATCAAGTTAAACGTGCATGAAATTAATTTTTACACGTCCTAATATAAGTTATTGGTTCATGCAGCTATGGACCCTATGATCCAGAACCAACTGACTAATATTGAAACCTTGAAGGACTCTAACTACTCCAACTAGAAGCTCAAAATTCAGATTGCCCTAGGCTACCTTAATTCCGATTTTGTTCTCACTAAAGCCAAGTCCGCAGATCTCACGGATACCTCTTCTGATGCTGAGAAAGTGGCATATGCTAAATGGGTCAAAGCCAATAAAATGGCAAATCTCATCATTCGTTCTTCCATCGATCCTATTATGCGGGGCGGTATCGCTGTAAGATATACTGCAAAGGAACTGTTAGATGTCATTAAGAAACAATTTGAGGGTTCCGTCAAGGGAAGGCAGTACAGTAACTTATCTCAATTTTTATCGCTGAAGTATGATGGCATTGGAAATGTGCTCTCGCACATTCTTAAGATCTCCAAGTTAGTTATTACCTTAAAAGAACTCAAACTCACCATTGATGATACCTTGATGGTTCACTTAGCAGTTTGGTCTCTTCCACAAAGTTTCGAGATGTTCCAAGTTCACTACCAGAATTAGAAGAAGACTTGGGAAATGAATAAATTGATTGTAGCATTGGTTTCTGAGCAAGAACGATAGAAGAAAGGTAAAGCAGAATCGGCTCACCTGACTACGTTCATGAAGCACTTGTCCATCAATTCTCAGGGAAAGAAGAAGTTCAAGAATCAAGGTTCTACGAAGAAGAACGGTTCCCAGTCTGGTCCAGGGCAGAGTTCTCGTTCAGGGAATAGGAACGGGAAGCAGAATGCGACTTCGTCAGCAACTACCTTATCAGCTATATAATGTTTCTTTTGCAAGAAGAAAGGCCATGTGAAGCAGGACTGTTATTCTTACAAAAACTGGCTTACTAAGAAAATAGGGGCTCTTTGGCAGGCGATCGGCAACGCCTGAGGATACTTGACATTTTTCAATTGCATTTTCTGGCATTTTTTGCTTGGTTTTAGACACGGGTGTTACTTAGATTTGACATGCACCTTTTGTGTTCCATCGATAAGACGATCTCTAGTTTCAGTTTTCTCGGTTGTATTTTTTCAATTATTTATTTATTTTATTTCATGGGTTATATCGTCTATCTCTTGATCAATCATTTAGGCTTTCCTATTATGTTTATCTATTAAGGCTAGTACTTCTTCTACTTCTAAACGCTTTAGTATTCTGAGCAATCTTTAATTTTATGGCGCAAATGACTAAGACATATTTCTAGGAAGAAGTTAGAGATTAAGGTTGTCCGGTCAGATCGAGGAGGCAAGTATTATGGTAAGATCGATCAAGACAGTCAACATTAGGGACCATTTTATCAGTATTTAAAGGATCAGGGTACTATAGCCCAGTACACTACCCCTGGATCACAAGAGCATAACGGTGTTTGTGAACGCCGTAATCAAACTTATCAGTACATGGTTTGCAGCATGTTATGTCATACTGATCATTTTACCAATACTATTCACAAAGAGGTTATCTTTGACGAGGGTTCTAAAACTCGGAGTCCAGCTGCTATTCCGATCAGTGTTTCTGTGCTTCTGTGTTTATCTGGCATTGACAATGTGACGAGTACGATTCCAAACCCCGTCGTAGCACCAGTTATTCCTTAGTTTTTTCCTCCACCCACTAAAGAGAGGCGTTCAGCTATTTCTTCGGATTACCCCTTTTATTCAGTTGAAGGGGATTTATTTGATTTTAAGGATCTAATATTTTTTTTAGTTTGGCTATGGCTAGTTGTTTTACAGATCAATGGCGTAATGCCATTATGGAGGAGATGGATTCTATGTCTCACAACTCTGTGTGGGAGTTGACACCTTTACCTAAAGGATCTAAGGCAGTTGAATGCAAATGGATCGTTATATATACGTCAATCAAAGTGGGAGACATTTTACATTAATGGTTTTGTACGTCAACGACATTTTACTAACTAGCAGTGACGTCCAGTTTCTTCAACAGAAGAAAGCCTATGGCATGATATGTATGAGACCCAACATTAGTTTTGTTGTTGGATTGTTAGGAAGGTATGTACCATCATAACCCTTCTATTATTCACTAACAGACAGCCAAGAAGGTTCTTTGCTATTTAATGAGGACAAGACATTACAGATTAGTTTATAGGAGATCGGATTAGCTTATGATTTTGGGTTACTCAGACTCAGATTTTGCTAAGAGTCTCTTTGAGGATCGTTCTTTTACGTGAGAGTAGTTATTGGTTTATTTTATTTACTGTTGCTGCATTAGGATCATTTATCCATGTGGGAGTTATTCCCAGTTATTATTTTGGTCGACATTCAGAATTAATTTTTAATTATTTAGCTACTATTATATTTGGATCCATTATTATATGTGCACATATTCAGTTTAAATTATGTAATTGCAATAAAGTTTTAGATACGAGTGATTTCATCACATGACGGTTGTCTAAGTATCAAGTGCATATAAAGAATACTGAAAGGTTTCTCAAGTTTGCTTGGGCTGGATATGGGATGGGTAGGCTCCACATTCTTTAGCCTTCATTTTAGTATGAGCGATGGTCTTTGCATGACGGTTTGTCTAAGTATTAAAATGGCATGTGTCTGGTAAACACATGTTGTAGGACACTAATGGAAATGTACTAGCACATCATTAAGGTGTATATTTGCCATTCACACGCTAAACTCCACCAGTAAAGAAATTACACTTGAAAGCTATTGAAGTTGATAGCCTACTGTCCATGATATGAATTAGGCATGTGCTCAAAGGCTTGACCAAAATTTGTTCGTGAACCGTGTTAGCCATTTTTGTAGTCGAAGAGTGACAATCAAGTTCGATGTAACATTGCCTTCGACAAATTATCATGTGTGGTTTTAAAATAAATAAAAGATGGTCATCCGTTTTTCATAAAAAACCGTGAATCTAGTTAAATTTTTGTTCTTAAAATCGAGTTAGCGCCTATAGGTGTTATTGGTTATGCCCAATTGTTACACCAAATTAAGGTAGGTAGGACATAGTGTTACTCTTTATTAGGGTTTGAGGGTATAATAGAAAGACCACTCTAACCCTATCAGGTTAAATATAGAAGAAGTCCATTTTGGAGGCTACAACACAAAAAACCATCTCATTGAGTTCTGCAGCCAATCCAAGGGAATACTCCACTCAAGAACAAGTAATTTTCGAAGGGCATGAGAAGAGATTAGTATTAATCTCTTTTACATGTTCAGATATTGATCATAGTTATTTGTATGTATTTTCAACATTATGTTGTTGAAATGTCGGAATGATCTAGTAATTACAAGGATGATATTAATAATAAGTTGATCATATTCATTCGGTTTCTTTGATGGTCTTTAAATGGGCTATAATTAGTGATTGTCTTAAGGAGTGTAAAGTTGATTGTCCACGGATCCGCTACCTTCACAAATTATAGCCAAAGATTGAAGCTTTACCCAAATCACTATTAGGGAGTGTAAAGTTGAGAATCCGCTACCTTTGCAAATTATAACCAAAGATTGAAGCTTACCCAAATCACTATTAGATAATATTTTCTCGTTACTACAAGTTTAATAAATAATGAAATCATTGAGATCGATTTGCTTGCAACTCTTGCATCATTATTCTTTCATTGACGTTGTTTTCGATGGAGTCTATCGAGCTCTTGGGGATACCGAATACATATGTGTGGGATTACTTGATAACCCTCCGATCATCACATTTCCCATGCAATGGTTCTCCGAATGCCGGAAATCATTGAGATTGTGAGACATTTGAGACTTTACTTTGCATCAATTGAGATTGCCAACAAGTCATGACCTATATATATCAATAACACTGATCAACATATATAATCTTCATCCAGTTCAAGTTTGCGTAAGAACGGATAGAGATATATATACACATGTTGTTGGAGAGCACAGCAACCATAGATTGGGATTATATTCTAGCCTGAGCTTCTTACGCAATTGTAACAACAGGTTCACATCGGTCTAATACCCGTAAAATTATTGGTCTTGATTTACTTTCAAATAAACACCCAACTTGGTTGTAAACCCTTTCTTGGATTGTTGTGGCTAATCCATGATCTACATTCTAAGTTAAGCTTCAAAGAAAATGTGATAGAAATGCCCAATCCCTACTTATCCCGCGTGATCTTGTCCTGAAAAAAAAAATGAGAAAGCAGCACTCTGGGGTTAAAACTGAATTGGGGACCTTTAGCATAGAATTCCATGGAGTTAAAAGACTTGCAGTCTTCACCTTTCATGGCATCTAGTAAATCTTCCGCAGAGATGCCCGATTTTTACACTCCTTGTTGATGATCCCTTCCCAAATGTTGACCAATTTTCTCTGGGAAATTATGCTTTCCAGGGGCCTAATGTAGCTCATTTTATTTAGTGTATATGGGTCGTCTAGAGTACTAATTGTGTATGAAGGCACATCATGGAATTTCATGAAGAAGAATATAAATCTAGTGATATCAAGGGTCAATAACAGCACGTTTATCAGGAAGAAGGATGTGGAAAGGCATTCAAGTTTGCACCAAAGGATTGGATTACTTCCCGCAACTTTTGACTTATGTTGAGATCAGTTTTGTGGAGTTAAGGTTTGATGTTAACATAAACTGCAGCATCAACTTTGAAATATGATCAAGCGGCAAGCACATAATATAGCAATCTAGTACTTTTCCAGAGAATTTAGTTCCTTTCATCTTTGTAAGTCCCTTATGACCCCTAGCAGGCCTATGCTAATGCATTTTTTACCTAAAGATACAAATTGTTAGATTTTGCTTAAAGCAAGATTCACATTATTACATTTGCGGAATAATCCCTTAGTTCAAACATTTGCGAAGAATTCCACGTAATGTTCAACACATATTTTATATACAATACAGCAGTTCCGCATAACAAAACAAAAGTATAGATCTACAACACACTTACTTTTTCTCATTTTGATAAATTGACTATTTACAAGATTACAACACAAGCCAATATAAGGCAAGAACAAATACATAACTTCTACAAGTATTATTTAGTCTAGTCAGATTAACTTACAGTCTTCTTCATCCTTCTGCAATTGAGTGATTAATAGCTCCATCATCTTCTTATACATAGGCATATAGTGATCATTAATCATAGTCCTTGAGAGTTGGAGCTTACTATACAGATTTCGAGGTGTTTCATATATACCTACTACATGTTCTTCTGTGGTACAATTGTTATCATCATCCTGTGTTTGTGGGACAGAAACGATATGCATGATCCGACCAGGAGGGTAGAACCGCTGCTGAATCTCTGATGATTCTTCATTCAGTGACGAGCCCAGCATTGTTTTGTTGTTCTCTACTTCAACAACAGCATCGGCAAGGACGCTGCTGTTTTCCTCTTCTGTGATTTCTTCATCTTCCTGGGTTTGGGCTTTACCCTCTTCTTGTCTGCAAAGCTCCCTCTCTAGCTCATACCATAAGTCACCTTGACTCATGTTTTCTACTGTAATTACATCCTCTTCCACCTGGATAAGCTCATCTTCTTCTTCCTCTATTCCATAGTATCCACCACCACTTGAACATCCGTAGACCGTCTCATCCACTTCTAGAACTTCTTCCACGACTCCTTCATTCACAAGAGATTCTGTCTCTATCTTCAACACTGAAAGACCTTCGGATTTATCATCCCTTTCCTCCATAAAGTTTGATACCGGACCCACATTACGACGACGAGCTCCCATACATGACCATGTAGATAAAGATGAACGGGTTCTTACAACAGCCCGAGCAACATTTTGTGCACGCTTGATCACAACCTGACGAATCATAACTTCAAAAGTTAGAGTAGGAACCTTAGAGGTCTGAGTGCAAGGACAGGAGAGAAAACATGCTTCTCTCTTTGTTCAGCAAAATCTCTCTGTACAAAGAACTATCACCAATTTGAATACAGCTATATGTTGGCAAAGACCAAGTTCATTTAAACAGTCAAGATCAGGAATATTTGGACAAACAGAAAGTCATCTGTGGTTCCTTAAAAATGAAAGATGATAGAATATAAATCGGGGCACACAAGAATATACGGACCAAAAGGTTGTAAAAACTTAAATAATAACAGCACAATTGCTAGGTTGATTTGACAATCCTTGCTAATTATCCATTTATTTTGTGATCCAGAGAATCGGAGGCTAAATTCAGTGTTGCTATAGTTTAGTCGAATTCAAAAAAATAAGTTATTAAGAGTGAGTTTACTATATATAATATCGAGTATGTGTAAGTGAAGCAGCCATCCTCAAAACAAAATCTCCAAAAAAAAGAGGGAGAAAAACACGAAAACTTGACAAACTCACGGTTTCTGGTTCGATTATCTACTCGAGGAATTAGGGTTTGTTTTTCTTCTATCTAATAACAAGAGAGGGGGGAAGAGAAAGCAAGAAAAATAAAAAAATCAAGTCCGGATCTTCCAATTTAGGCTTTTCTTTGCTCAAGAGATGGTGCAAGTTCAAGCTCAGCCACAACCACAATCTGCAAATGGAGCAATGAACGCGAATGAAAACGCTGGTGGTGGGTATCAGTGTGCGGCGACTTCTTTGCATGTAGGGGATCTCGAATACAATGTGACTGGATCGCAGCTTTATGAGCTGTATAGTCAGTTGGTTCAAGTGGTGCCGGTTCGGGTGTGTAGGGATTTCACTACGAGGGGGTCGCTCGGATACGCTTATGTCAACTATAGCAACAGTCAAAATGCAGCACCCTTGCTGCGAACCTGTCTCATTGGCGTACTGAACTTTACTCCTCTGAAAGGCAAAATCATTAGGATAATGTACTACCATGATGACGCTAGCATCGAAAGAAGTGGAAATGCTAGTATATTTATTAAGAATCTTGACAAAGCTATTGACCATACAGGACTCCACGAAACTTTCCCTACATGTGGGAATATTATTTCTTCAAAGATAGCTACTGATCCTTCAGTGCAGTCGAAAAGCCATGGATTTGTTCTGCTAATGAGGATTCTGCTCAAAATGCAATATATAAGCTAAATGGCATGATACTTAATGATAAACTTGTTTTTGTTGGACCTTTTCTTTGTAAGCAGGAACAAGATGGAGCTGCAGACAAGGTTAACTTCAATAATATTTTATAAAGAATTTTTATCGATCAACAATATACGAAGATTTGAAGTTTTTTTTTGGTGAATATGAACTTCTTACTAGTGTTGTAGTTATGAGAGATGGAGAAGGAAAGTAAGTGTTTTGGATTTGTAAATTCGAGAATGCTAAAGATGCAGATAGATCTGTGGAAGCTCTAAATGGGAAGGCATTCGATGGTAAGTAGTATGCAGAGAAAGCACGGACAAAAATCTGAAAGAGAGGTTGAACTAACAGAATAATTCTAGAGTACAAAGAAGACAGTCGAGAAAGTTCAAGGTGTCAACTTGTATGTGAAGAATTTGGATGATAGCATTGGTGATAATAAACTGAAGGAAATGTTCGCAGAGTTTGCAACATTGCATCACGCAAGGTCACACACAACCCTAAGGAATAAGTAGGGGTTCTAGATTTGTTGCTTTCTCCACTTCTGAAGAACTAGGTAACAACGACACTTCACTTTAAAAAAATAAAACGTGTCCAACACCCAGACACTTGGACACACGTGTCCAACACTATTTACAAGGTACTTAACAATTTTCTGCCGTTTCCGACACCCCGTACCCGTGCCGGACACCGACACCCGTATCCGTGTCGTTGTTACCTAGCTGAAGAACAATTTCGAGTTCTGACAGAGATAAACTACAAGATGATTATCGGCAAGCCATTTTTTTGTTGCGCTTGAACAAAGGAAAAAGGATAAAAGAGCAGGGCTGCAGGCACAGTGTTCAAAAAGTGCGACCGACTGCAATGGCACCTTCTTTTGGTCCTCGTATACCAATTTATCCTCCTGGTGGTCCAGGTCTTTGCAAGCAAATATTTTATTGCCAAGGTTCGCCTGCTTTGATTCCATCCCAGCCTGGATTTTGATACCAGTAAAACCTGGTTCCTAGAATGAAGCCTGGTGGATCAGGAATGCCCAATTTTTTCGTCTCAATGGTTGCTCAAGGTCAGCAGGGTCAACGGCCACCAGGTGACAAGCGTGCAGGAACAGGGCACATCCAGAAGCAGTAGCCTGTGCCACTTATTCCTCAACAGATGCTTTCTAGACGCATGTGTCTTTACCCACCTGGTCGTAACATGGGAGATATCAACATGCCTGGGTTGCTAGAGGAATGCTTTCTGTTCCATATGACACGGGGCAATGCCATTGCAGGATGCTTCTATGTCACAGCTTATTACTATTGGTGCTTTGGCTACTACACATGCAAATGATCACCTGAATCGCAGAGGAAAATGTTTCGGGAGCCACTGGTAGATCAGCTGGAGCCAAGATGGTTGCGAAGATGACGGGGATGCTTCTGGAGATGGACCAGCCTGAGGTATTGCATTTGATCGAGTCACCAGAAGCTTTGAAAGCAAAAGTGGTGAAAAGAATGGAGGTATCAAGGAACGTTGCACAAAGAGGTCAGGAATCCTTCTGATCAACTTGCATCATGGTCTTTGAACGATTGAGGCATGGTGCAGGAAGTAGTTTTATATGACTATTTGGTGTAGAAGGTTTCATACACAGTTTTAATAATGGTTTTGGTATTGACTTCCTGGTTGCTTTGATTAGCGACACATTGGATTTGCTTAAGCACTACTTTTTAACCTAGTTTTATTAATAGGATTTCAAATTTGCTGTAAGAAAAGTGACTATTTGAGGTAGTTGCTCTACTAACAGCTATGGACATACAGTCCACAGACAGAGAGTGAGTACTTCTGGGTTGAGAACTGTTTATGAAGACGGAATTCATAAGGAAGAAACGAAGCATACAAGAAAAATGCAATAACTGCTCAGAACATTCCTTGAAAATAGTTGTATAAATTTATCAATTCATGCAAGATTTCAACCTCTATAGCTTAAAGGCATATTATAAAGATATTAGGATCCCCACTAAAGTATGCAAGATTTACCTGAGTACTGCTGGAGACTGGGCGCAGAAGTGCACCTGCACCTACAACCCTTGCTTTTGCACTAGCTATAGATGGTAGGCGAGATCCTAGAGCAGACGCAGATCGATAGAAGACGCTCAGGAATCGAGTATGTTCAACTTGATCCCGCAGATCATTTAACCAAGATGAAGCCGTGACCTGAAAGAAAATTCATATAATAATAAATAAAAACAAATTGTGATCATTTGCTAAATTTCTATGATTAAGTTTATTAAACGGTCTATCATAAGCATAAATTAAGGAAGTGTTGGAGCACCTCAGAACGAAGATCATCGATAGAAGCAGTTGAGAAAGTGGGCACAAGATCAGCTCCATTAACGATAGTAGTAATGAAGTGTTTGCCTGATTCTGCTAAATCCCATGTCATACAGGCAGCTGCAGAATGCCAATCTCATCAGAGTGTTTCACAAAGTGGCTTTTTGTAACAAATTCAGTAGTAGAAGGTTGTGTACTGACATTAAATCACATGTTTCAGAAACTGAACGTAGTAAAGTGAGAAGTACTATCGTGATGATCCGAAACTAGGGAAGATTAGAAAATACAACTGATTTACTTCGGCGATAAAGAACTAACTAAACATACTGGCAGCTCATATTTCCATTCCTGTTCAAGTCGTGGTTATTAAGAGTTCAACTTAGTTTACTATTTCCTTGTTAGACTAGTTGTATGAATACTTCTAGAATTAAGAGGTGAGTATTCTCTATAAATAAGAGCTATGCTCCACCATTCTAAGAGGACTGATTAGAATTGAGTTTAATTATGATTATTAAAAAGCACTAGAGTTTCTCATAGAATTGAGTGTTAAATTTGGGATTGAAACCCTAATTTACGAACTATTCTTTGGTGCAACCTCCAATCAAAGTTTCCGCCGATTGTGTCATCAAATTGGCATCAGAGCATAGTTCGTTCAATTCATAAACTTTTTCCTTCTATTTGTTTTATCATTATGTCTCGTAATCAATGTAATTTTTTCAATCTACAAAATATACAGTGAAGTCACTTAAATGATGGATGCAGCAAGGACTTTGATGGAAAGGGTTTTACCAAGCTTGAAGAGCCCTCAAGGCAAACTTCTCGATTGAATTAAGAAAATATTCTCACAAAGATCGGAGGAAAACATGCCAGGATGATATTCAAAGAAAGTTCCTCAACTCCATTTGCATTAATTAGAGTCTCTAAAGCCTTGTTACATCGTCAGATCATTGTTGAGGAGTATTGAGTAACGGCTCGAACTCCTGTGATCAAACTTGATCATTCAACCAAAAATAGATGCTCTTTGCAAGTCCCACTTCAATTTCCAATAGAAAGGATACTTTCAATAGATAAAAAAAGATCTGATCGCAACAGATTTTCCAAATGTAGATGTTTAAGTCCATATTTCCATCCCAGACATATGCAAATTAAGCATTGTTCCAGTGCTGTGACTTCCACCACCAATGGAGTTTTGTATCCAATTGTAAGAGCTTTAAGTCCTGCCATCAATGATGTTTCCAGCCTCGTGAAAGATAATCAGGTGCTCAAATCAACTTTCAGATCAACAACGCTAAAAGTTGCAGGAAGAAAGCTTCTGATTGACAATGGAATTTCAGATATTTCGCATTCCTAGAGGACGTGTTTCAAATCGAAGAGTTTCAACGGAAATTCTAATGGCAGCTTCTGCTTCAATAGCCAGTCTTACTCCCATTGCTGCTGCTTTGTCATTAAAGGTCACCGACCTTTCTTTGAAGCTTCCACCCAACTAACTCCCTAAAGCGAACTTACAAAAATGGGAATATCTAGCCTTACCCCGACCCACCCAAAATCAAACTAGATCAAGTCCACATGGACCTGCTCGGACCGCTTCCGCTCATGAAGGCCAAAGGGTGAGCCATAGTCAATGACAGACCACCAAAACCTGGTACCTTTTATTAGTTATTCCGATTTTGGATTAATTCCATCTAAGCGGCATTTGAGGCTCTTTTTCACGAGCATATCACACTCCATTTGAACAAAAATTATGGCTTGTTGGCATTATTAAGAGTTGATGTTGGAAGCAACATTGTATGCCACCTATTGGGTACATCCATAGGTTAAGGCAAGTTCCATAGGTTAAGGCAAGTTCCATAAGCGGATGCGCAGTTCAAGTGTTTGTTTCAACAAATCAAGCGACTACAACATTCTAGTCCGTGGTTGAACTCTTTTCAAAAAGGAGGTATGATATGAGGGCACGTACTTGTACCGAGGCAACCTAGAAATCTCAATCCCGGTCTCTATCACACACTTTTTTACTTTTTACTTTCTTTGTTTATTATTTTCTATATGTTAGTTCTATTTTGATTAGTAACTTATAGTCCAAGATAGAGAAGGAATTAATTACTGAAACTGTGGTAGGGTTTGGAGCTTTAGGAACTAGTATAAATAAGGGCTTTTCTCATTGATTTATTAAGATTTCGGTTGATTTGAGTTATGCTTATGTGGGTTTCATTACTAATAAACCAGTAAAGAGTCTCCCCTCAAAACTGATGATACAGATTTAGGAATTTGATGTTAAAACACTAATTTGCATATTTAGATCTTTATCCAATTTCAAATCGAAGCTTTCGACGATTTCGTTGGCATCGTGATGTCTGAAAAGTTTTGGTGACAGCAAACAAAGTGATTGTAATGGCAATAGAAGGTGGTGGTTCTTCGCAGTAATCAGTTGCAAAATCGAATAACGTGAATAAAAGATTTCACAGGTCCGAGGGCTTCATATAACACACCGAGCAATGGAGGAACATGAAAAGGAGAGTGCGTCGGACTAGGATTTAGGCAACTTCATCTACTCGCTGGCCACGAAGTGAACCTATGTTGAGGACTATTTTCTAGCAAACCAAAAGACATCTTTTTCCTGTTATGTTGTCGATTTCATGGAAAACAAGTGAAGAACACTGTTCTGAAGCCGTAGGGATCCGGCTGTCTTAGCTCATGTCTAAAAGATGCGGTGACAGCAACAAAGAGATGACTCTGGCTGTATCTAATGCAGATTACGTGGGTAATAGATGTGTAGTTCTTGGTGGTATACGGGCAGCAATGAACTACTAAAAGTAAAGGGCAAGATTGCCAGCTTCTTACGTATCTTCTTTTTGTCAAGTAATATTGACCTTTTTAGAGTCCTTTCTAAACCTTTTTAAGAATATTTTGAAATAAAACATAGAAAATTAAAGAGCAAGCCGTATGATCCTGATTGAACCAGAAATTACCATCATTATCTTCTCCACATTTCCAAATTCAGTTTAGTTCAGACAATAAGAATGCAATAAAAAGGATTAAATACATACCTGGGGCAAATGTAACGCAAATGCTTGAGGAGAAATCTTTTCTTTCTCGAAGTATATATGTTAAAAGTGCCGCAGTACCACCACCCAAAGAATGCCCAACTATCTGAGAACGGAAAAAGAATATTGACAACAGTTACTACCAATTTCATGAATACTGAGGTAAATGAACTTAACACCTTGAAATATGTACAGACTTTTTTTTTATGAAAAGCTGAGGATGATAATCATGATTGACAAAGAAAAATGACAAACTGAAGTGTAAATAAGCAAGTTATATAGTGGACATGATTAGAGTCTTATAAATGGAACACTCCTGTACTGCAAAGTAAGATATAAGCAAATTGTTATAATAAAGCCAACAAGCTGACTAGGAGGCCCAGGACCTTGGCTACGAGGGAAATGCTGGGGGAGCTTCAGGATCGCTTTTCCTTTCCTTTCAAAAAAACGTACTTTTTAACTAGACATCACCGGGGAGAAGCATAGTTATCTCTTGAAATACCCGCGGTATTTACTCTTTGTTGTGGGTAATTTACATCGCGATAAATGACTAGAGACTTTTTTTGAGGAAATGTACTACTAGAAACATGGAAAAGAATATGGCTTGGTGTCAGTATAAGCCATGAAGGACAATGATAAACTGCAAAGCTGTAATGTTAAGAGTGGGAGAAGCTGAAAATTTACCCTTCTCTTTAACTGTTGAGAAAGAACCATCTATAGCTCTTACTTTAGAAGATACAAGATCACAATTCATAAAATGAAAAACTGATACCCATACACTACCTACAACTAAAATTTTCATTCTCTGTGGAGTAACTAATACCACATCATTCAGCCCTCAGAACAGTCTCATAATTTTTCTACCATAAAGCCGCAGTCCAAATCACATTGCACTAAAAGAATAAATAGCCCTGAACTGAATTTTTTATTATCGACACCACAAACCTTATCAACCATATTCCATAAGATTATGGACCCATTTGAGAAACGGCAATCTTAAGCAATCAGCTAGTATCTAAATTAGTTTAGAAACACATGCAGGAACTAGAACAACCTCCAGTTGTTGGTTTATGCTAAGATATACGTGTAAGACGTGGTTGAAGTCCTATGGAAGGAAAGTTCCACAAAAATGTGCTCTCAAGCGATCATCAAAAGTTATTGGCATGTCCCACCAGGTGTTTGCAGTGCACATTCCATCAAGTCACCAAAATATTTCCCACATACCATGTAAAACTCATTTGAAAAGCAAGCATCTTAGTAGAAAAATTGTGTGATTTCCTGGCAGCTACTCCTTGGAAAAATATTATACTCGTTTAGGCACCGAAATCCTTCAATCTACGCCTATATGTCTCTCTGAAACCTGAGGCAAAAAGCCTTATGGATACAGGAAAAATAAATTTGGACTTAACATGAATGCTCCTAAGTCCTAATCTCCCAAATTGCTGGACATTGGCATGCGTAGGTATTCTTTTACATATCTTCTCATCTTGTTAGTATAATCTACTTCGATTATATACGTCATTAAAATTATGATTTACTGTGGCTGGTAGATGGGCCCCTAACAACTATCCATGTAAATTAAATGATTTACCATCAATGATTTTCAAACCCATAGCATTAATAATCCATTGTCAACAGTCTACTTCATTCCTATAAGGATCTATTAATTGAATATTAGTGTGCAGGGTTATCTCTATAACAGAATTGGTAATATAAACCAGATTATAACTTATATTGGTTGAAAGGAAGTGGAATTAGATACCATGATGGCATCTGCGTTCTAATAGGTGCTTACATTTATTTCCCCACTACTTCTAATAGGTGCTTACAAACTACAACTGTGCTTGCAGTCAGCTGCCAAGTAATCTGCTAATTTGTAAAATTTTGTACTTTGACAGAATCATGCATCGATGAAATCTCATTCTACCAGCCTTACTAGGTTTTGTATCTAAAGTAATACTAGGTCACTCATCGGGTACCGCAATGAACAATAACTGAAGAAACAGACAACATACATACCTTTACGTTGTAGTCAGGATATTCACCAAGTGCCTTAAGGAGGCATGGAGTGCAACACTTTGCAATCCATCGAGCTGCAGCAACCATACCACAGTGTGCATATCCTAAAACTAAATTGCTGATACCACCTTCATGTAAAACTGAATGGTGAAAAGGGACCACTGCTCCAGTTACTGCTGTTAGTGTGTCTTTAATACTATGAGTACCGCGGATCAATAGAAGAAAGCATCTTGAACTATTATCACGTATAATCGCAAAAGCGGGCTTCAGAAGCTGCAAGAATCACACAACACAATTAGAGTACTAAAAGCGTATTAATAACTGTAATATAAAAGCTAGAATAAGTGATGCTATGACATTAAAGTTAAGATAAGACTAGAAATCCAACAAGGAAAACACAAATCTTCACCTACCCTTGCCTTTGGCTCTTGAAGAAGAACATCTTCTTGGGAGAAGCCCGCAGATTTCAAAAAAACTGGAAATGGTTTCTTCGAGAAAAACATGCAAATGGTCAACAACCTCAGAAGATGAGTCAGTTCAGCCATAATTTCAGGACCTCTAAGTTGTATAGAACTACTTCCCGCATATACACTTGCAACTTGTAAATTGCCCTGCAACAACATATAACTTAATGAATCCTTAAATTAATCTCACTTGCACGTTTAACTCATGCAGTGGATCTGCTGGTTTAGTGAGTCAAACATCATCCCCATACTATGTATTAATAACATGAATTCGATCGGATTGACGAACTATGGTTGTGATTGCTTTTCCAGTCTGAAATCTATACCTCTTATAAATCAAATCTTATGTCTCATGGTGAAGTTTTCTGTTGTAACTTTACAATCAAGAGCACATTGATATTCAATAACAGACTATAGTACATTTTCCAACTACAGTCTTCAAAAATGGCATTCTTCCTCAACAATGTTAAACAGCTCAAACCCTGTAGCTTTCAGCATTAACTTATTTTAGTTATAAACTACGTAATCTTTCTTATATCGGGTGTCTGTTTTCATAATCCGATTAAGCAAAAGAACCCGTTTCGTTTACTAGTTTCCTATCTGCTTAGAGCGCCATTCTACATTGTACAATAAAACAATGCCCATACTCAAAATGTTCAAAAGAGGGTACATTTTCGCATACCTGACGGCGCATAAGATAATTAATTCCAAAAGCCAAGTCCCCAATAGGCCATTTCCCCAAGGTCTCCGAATACATAAACCTAAGCGTCTCCGACAATGTCGAAATCGCCTCAAACCATGTCGCCGGCGCTTGTGCTGGCCTCCTCATAACCCTCCTTCGCCTCCCAGACCGAATCGATTTTGACAAATCCCCATCCCCTTCTCTCAATGATGATAACCTCCGATTCAACACATAGTATAGAATCATCGCTGCTCCTGCAGCTGTAGCCATTGTTGCTGTCGCCATTGTTACCCTCAATCAATCAAGAATCCCCAATTCTCATTAGAAGAAGACCCTAATTTGAGAAGATTTTTTAATTAGGGTTTGGAGAAATCTTCAGAGAATGTTGAGTGAGAGAGAGATGATTTTGTATTTTTAGCAGAGATCACTTTCACCTGATTTAGTTAGGTGGGAATGTTAAATTTTTGGAGGAATTGACAAGAATGACCCTCAAATTATGACCATAATGTTGTATTATTGTGGAGAATTTGGTCATTTTAATAAAGAATATATATGTTAAGGGAAGCATATGGGAAAGGTTTGGATGAGTAGAGATGCATTTATATATCCTACTTGTGAATCACGTTCGGATGGCAACTTGTGATGGAGATGTGTGGCCAAATGTTCGACAATGGATCGCCGTTTTTTTTTTTTTTTCTCAGTGAGATTATATATTTTGCATATGTCAGTTGGCACTTACGATATGTTTACCATGCAAAGATTATTTTAACATAGGCATATGAGGCTCTTTTGGGGGCTGAGCGAGTGAGGTTGAATGAGCATCAGACACTTTTGAATTTCTTTAGATAACTACTTTATAATGAATAACATTTCATATAAGGGAGCGGATTTAGAGACACTCAAGTCTCACTCAACCACAACCACTCATCTTAGATGAGTAGATGAGTGGTTCTCAAAATTTAGGGATTTCCTATAAGGGAAATGAGGTAGAAAATTACTGGGTCCTACCTATCCCACTCTCTCTAGCTGGCAGACATTTCCCTCCCTCACTCTCAAGAAATTTCAATTTCAAATTTGATCAAAAATTCAAAATTATAACAACCCATCACTCAAGTCTCTCTCTCTCATATCACTCTCTCTCTCTGTCTCATATCACGCACTCTTGCTTGTGATTTCTGCCATTAGAGGTGAAATTTCAGTCTCGAAAGGGAAGCGATTCTGTCATTAGAGGTGAAATTGATCTCTCCAAAGAACTCTGACACCCTTGCTGGCAGTAAACTTATTCGACAGGTACTTTATGACACTTACTCGACAGTAGTAGACTTTCATGTTGTGAAATTTATTAGAAGAATGTAATCTCATGTGCAATTTCTCTTTGATTGATTACCTGCAGGTGGGTCCCATGAGAATTCGATAATTTAGTAGCATAACACTGAACTGAGACTAAATAATTTTTGGATTCGACAATTATCAGTAGTGCCATCCTCACATACACTACTATAATTGTTGAATTTGACAATATTATATATGACTGTTGGAGACACACTAGTTGAATTGTCAAACTCGAAAATATTACATGTGAATGTTTAATGCACAATAACTAAATTATCGAACTCGATAATATTACATATGAATGTTTCAGGCACAGTAACTAAATTGTCGAGCTCGCGACAATATTAATGTATAGAGTGAGCGGAGATGGTGAAGACGAGGTCTCAGAGTCGTCGGGAGACTGCTTCTCGCCGTAATAAGCAGTTGTATGACGAACTGGTGTTGCGTTATTTTAGTTCGATTAATTTGAACGGTCCACCATTGCCGCTGCATGAGGCGGGGCTACGAAGGAATGTTCGAGGCTGAGGCGGCATTGTGGAGAGAGGATTTCCATTTGTATTGTCAGTTGCAGACGGTTATCCTGCATCTAATGGCGCGGAGCGCAGCTCTTGTTGCCCGGGCCAAGGAACTGGTTAGGAACGAAGATTCCAATTCTATCGGTGCGGTTTAGGATTTGTTGTTTAGGTATTCTGGTTGTAATGTTGTTGGGAGGTACATGTAATAAAGTAGTTGTAGTATTCAGCAAGTGACGAATAAATTGTGTACAACAAGTTTTTGTGTGTGATTATTTAGATTTTGTATTCTGTCTTTTGTAGTATGTGATGTAATGAAGAATTATGAAGTTAACATGCGTTGGAGTTGAATTGTGTTTGAAAAGTGGTATTTTGTTCCATTTGTTCAATTACTTTACTTACAACTCACAATCATTTTTTTTTTGTGAACTTCTCAGTCAAATCGACAATGGAAGACTCCGTCGATGAAAATTGGTCGAAAGTTATTGGTGAGGAGTCCCCAGAAAGGTGTGAAAATAAACGTATTATAGACCCATTTTTGGCAGAATCCCCATACGAGGGTCAACATTTTAATACTGTAGAGGATGCACGTCTGTAGTATGAACGATATGGAAGAGAGCAGGGTTTCTTTACCAAGATACGTAATTCTAGTAAGCGTTCGAGATTGGATGATATAGGCAGAGCCCACTTTTGTTGTATGCAATGGCTTTTCAAAGAAAAACTTTGGGAATCTAGAGAATAGCGACGTAGCTGGCAATAGAAGATCATCTGATAAGTGTGGGTGTAAAGCAACAATGAACATAAATTAGAATACTAAAATAGGCAAATATGTGGTCACAAGTTTCACGGATATTCATAACCATAAACTCATATCTCCACGGAATCAGCATCGGATGAAGGTTAGCAGATTCTTTTCTGAAGCAGCAAAAAACCTTACAACGACATTTGAGCTCCACAATATTCCGGGCAGCAAGGTCCCAGCATTATTCCCAAATAAAACCTTTAGCAAACGGGATTGTTACAACCACAACGCCAAAGTAAATAATGAACGACTAGTCAGAGGAGATGCACAAACCGCGTTAGAGTGGTTTAGGAAGAAACAAACTGTAGATCTGATGTTTTATTTTGACATAGAATTAGATGAGGAAGATCGAGCGCTGATTTTTTTTTTGGATCGATGGATGTTCAAGGTACGCATATGAGGCATTTGGGAGATGTCATCACCTTCGATACTACGTACCGGACGAATGTATACAAGATGCCATTTGCTCCGTTCGCAGGGATCAACAACTACTACCAAACAATTCAATACGGATGTGATCTGCTAAGAAATGAGCAAGAAAACACATTTCTATGGTTATTCCATACTTGGCTAAAGGAAATGAACTACAAACAGCCGTGTCAATTATCACCGATCAAGATGCAACTATGGCCGCGACTATTCCCAAGGCAAAGAAGTACTTAGACACTTATTGCTCGAGTTACAGTTGTTAACTGGAGTATATTGTCAATTTTACATTACGAATATTGTTGAATTCGACAATATTTGACACTTGTTACTCCAGTTATAATTGTTAAATTGTCAAATTTGACAATAATTGTTAGCATAACTCCAATCCAATTACACTACTAAATTGTCAAATTCGATAATATCATATAATATTCAGAGACACTATCATTTTAACTTCTGGTTTATTTCCAGGTATTTCTCAACACTAGACATCGATTTTGTTTGTGGTACATCACAAACAAATTTCCTAAGAAATTGGCCATGTTTATCGGGAACCATCTACATTCAAAGAAGATATCGATTCGATAATGCACAACACATATGAGGTTGTAGAGTTTGAAACCAAGTGGATGGACCTAATGAAGAAACATAAATTGGATGATAACGTTTGGATCCAAGGAATCTTTAATATTATACAAAGATGGATACCGTTTATGGAATAGGTTAACCTTTTTTGCAGGAATGAGCAGTACAGGACGGAGTGAGTCCAAAAACAACTTCTTTAATGGTTGGTTGCCAATAACAACTGGGTTGTATAGTTTTGTGACCAAGTATGAGGCTGCCCTTTTAGAGGTATACGAGCAAGAAAGTGCATAGGATATTGCATCAAAACACAGATATCGTCAAGTTGGACCTCATCAAGCTCTACTGAAAGATGCTGCAAAGATTTACACCAGAACAATGTTCCACAAACTTCAGGATCAGTTTGACCAGGTTGTTTGCTTTTTTTATATATATTATTATTATTATTATTTATTTTTATGAAAAGAATTATCTCGTAATAAATCATTGATCGAGTGATACAAGCATATCGAGTCATTGTAATGTTGCACAAGCATCTTGGCTGTCTCAATTGATGGATGAACAGACCCGATCAAAAAGATGAATGTTTTCTGCCATATCTCAAGATCAGAAGGCATTTTGGGAAAAATTGAAGCTCTAAAGTTTGAGGTTGTTATGAATATTACCTCTGTAGCAGTAAACAAACAGTAACAAAAACAAGTTGAATTTGATGTACCGAACTGAAAAACAAGAAATGCTTAATCGAGGACAAGGTCTCTATCTTTAAGACGTTTCACCGCACTGCCCTTTACAAACAGTTGATTGTTGCGTCGTCTCCAGGATAAAGCAGCAACGTGGGAAATTGTTTTGCAAGGAAGAATTACCTTCTAATGATTTGCACTTTCAATATGTTAGACTCGAATCATAGAAAAAACTCAAAGAGAAGAGAAGAGAAGAACTATTTTTCGATGATTATAAACAAAGGCACAACTTCTCTTTATATAGAGTAAGTTCAAAATGATACCAAGAGTAATAGTGGGACACGTCATCAAAACCGTTCGAAACGGAAGTGAAACGGTTCAAGACTTTAATTACGAAACAGTAACAACGTTACGTTTTGAGGAATTCAAAACGAACAAATTCAGTTCAAAAAAAAATCTAGGTCGAAAATATTCAGTTCAAATTGGTCTAAGTCGATTACAACTATACTTAGCTCGAATTGGTCTTAACAAAATCAAATTTCCATAAAGCCCAAATCGAAGCCCAAGCTCATAAACCAAATGAAATTGAAACTCGTATTTTCGGCCCGCCCCCGCCCAACATAAAGAATAAAGGTTCTATGTTATATCATACAAACAAACTCCTCTTGTGAGCAATGTGGGACTAATGAATAATTTTGAGATATACCAAAAACCCAACAATCCCCCACTATATCGAGAAAACATATCTGAGTAACAACCTAAAGTAGTGTGTAAGTAGAGGTGTCTTTCGACTTGAACCTTTACGTAGTGAATATACTTTTGAAGTACTAGAGATTAGAGTGACATTCGTCTTGAATTCTAATTCTAGAGGGTACAACTAAAGCAAACCACACACAACTTTATTAGTGTAAAGTTCTAAACGATGTCAGTGTTATACGGCCATACACTAGTATCCCAGTTTTAATGAAAGCTCTAGGGAATTTGCCCAAATTTCTATAGGAGGCGGCCTCACTTCCACAATCATCGAGGTGAGTCTATTATGAGTGCTCCTATAGATGGGTACCCCACTCAACATAGAGTATAGCCCTCATTAAGAGTTTATAAAAGAACTCAACCTTAAATTGCTACAGGATATCATGCTCTTATATACAGGGATGGACTAGGAGTAATTTCCCCTTCTTAAAAATACATAATCCTTCTTAATTATCATATGACTTGTTTTTCCCTTTGAACCTATTTCTTGGGATCTCCAGTCTATAGGTTAGGTTACCATCACAAATATTCTAACTATACGGGCTTTAGCCCCATCCCTTTCGAGGTGTTCCACACCTTCTCCCGAGCTAACCCTTTCGTCAAAGGATCAGCCAGGTTTGCTTCTGATAAAAAAAATCCACTCTGACAGCCCCAGAAGTAAGTTTCTCTCTTACAGTACTGTGCTTACGATGTATTTGTCGTTTCTTGTCGTTGTAATAACGATTCTCTACTTTTGCAATAGCTGCAGTACTAACGCAGTGGATAAGTATGGCTGGTAACGGCTTATCCCATAAAGGAATATCTGACAAAAGGTTTCTCAACCAATCTGCCTCCTCACTGGCAGCAGCTAGTGCTATCAGTTCTAACTCCATCATAGATTGAGCTAAGATAGTTTGTTTCCTGGACCTCCAAGAAACTGCTCCACCAGTAATGTTAAAGATATAACCGTTGGTTGCCTTGGAGTCTTCAGATAGGGTATTTCAAGCAGCATCGGTAAATCCTTCTAGGACTGCGGGGATTCTTGTATAGCGTATTCCTAGGTTCATGGTTCTTTTCAGATACCGCATGACCCTTTCTATAACATACCAATGCTCCATACTAGGACAACTCATAAATCTACATAGCATCCCCACTGCGTAAGCAATGTCTGGCCTAGTACAATCAGTAGCATACCGAAGGCTGCCAATAATACTAGCATACTCAGTTTGTCTAATATTGTCACCAGTATTCCCGAATAGCTTCTGACTAGGGTCGTAAGGAGTGCATACAGGTTTACAGTCATAGTAGTTATGCTTTTTCAAGATCTTCTCAATGTAATGAGATTGATCTAAAGTTATAGCACTTTCAGTCCTAGTAATCTTAATTCTCAAAATTACACTAGCTTCCCCCAGATCCTTCATGTCAAAATTTTGACTTAGTAGATTTTTGACATCATTAACAACAAAGATGTTAGATCCAAAAATCAGCAAGTCATCCACATATAAACATATAATAGTGTAAGCATTATCTGCAGCCTTGTAATAAATACATTTATCACTTTCATTAATTTTAAAACCATGTGAGATGACTAAGTTGTCAAATTTCTCATGCCACTATTTTGGTGCCTGTTTGAGACCATATAAGGACTTCACCAATTTGCAGACTTTACGTTCTTGACCGGGCACGATAAATCCCTCAGGTTGGTCCATATAAATCTCTACATCTAAGTCACCATTCAAAAAAGCAGTTTTAACATCCATCTGGTGAAATACTAAGTTATGTACAGCAGCAGTAGCAGCTAATACTTTAATGGAGGTAATCCTAGTAACAGGAGAATAAGTGTCAAAGAAATCAATGTTCTCTATCTGTCTAAATCTTTTAGCTACAAGCCTAGCTTTATATTTCTCAACTGACCCATCAGGTCTCAATTTCTTTTTAAGGATCCATTTACAACCAATTGCCTTGCAACCGGGAGGTAAATAAGAAAGAACCCAAGTTTTATTGAACTCCAGAGAGTCCATCTCATTGTTGATAACATCTTGCCAAACATCTGAATCAGGGGAGGTAAGAGCCTCTGTGAGGGTAGATGGATCTCCCTCTTAAGTATATACTTCAAAATCAGGACCAAAATCATTTTCCACTCGAGCTTTCTTTCTCTTTCTAACATAAGTAATAATGTTTTCAGTTTCCAAATTTTTAGGTTCTCCTATTCTAGGTGCAACATAATTAGATGATGAACCCCCACTATCTTTAGATATAAAAGGAAACTTGTCTTTATAAAATTCAGCATCAATAGATTTAATAATAGTTTTGTTTTGTAAATCAAAAAATCTATAAGTTTTACTGTTAATTGCATAACCAATGAAAACACATTTATAAGCACGACTAGCAAGTTTCGACCTCTTAGGATCAGGTTTTCTGACATAAGCTAAACATCCCCAAACTCTAAAGTATGAGACATTTGGTTTTCTGCTATTCCATAATTCCAGAGGTGTGTTCAAAGTTTTTGAGTTAAGAACTCTATTTAACACATAACAAACAATTAATAATATCTTTCCCCACCAGTGGGAAGCAGCTCCTGAACTTAGCATTATAACAACTACTAGTTCAGTATATGTACAGTTCTTACGTTCAGCCTTACCGTTCATCTCAGGTGAATAAAGAGTTGTGGTCTCATGAATAATCCTTGTGGATTTATGCAGCTCGTTGAAAACTCCTGAGTCATATTCTATTCCTCTATCACTCCGAAAACGTTTTATTTTCTTTCCAAATTGAGTCTCAATTTCAGCAAGGAAAATCTTAAACATGTTTAGAGTTTCGCTCTTGTGAGCCATAAGATATACATAAGTGTAATTAGAATGATCATTAATAAAAGTTATAAAATAACGTTTCCCGTTCCTTGTCAAGATCCCTTCTAATTCACAAATGTCTGAGTGTATAAGGTCTAAGGTTCCATATTCTCTTTATACAGATTTGTGAAGGGTCTTAGTGATTTTTGCTTGAGAGCAATATTCACATTTCTCAAAACTGTCCAAAGGGAATTTCATAATCAAACTCAGGTTACACATACTTTTAATAAGCTTCTTGTTAACATGACAAAGCCTACTATGCCAAACATTAAAGGTACACACAGAGTAAGAAGAAGATTCTTTATTTAGCATATCAATATTAAGCTTACACATAGAATCACACGCATAACCATTACCCACAAATCCCCCATTCTTGGTGATCGTATAAACGTCACCTCCAATATTCTGCGCAAACCCAGCCTTGTTCAGGAGAAAAGCAGATACAAGATTCTTCCTCATTTGAGGGGTATGGAGCACATCCTTCAGAATAAGAGTCCTCCCAAAGGTAAACTTCAGCTTAATATTTCAAGTTCCAGTAACCTTTGTGGTATGGGTGTCCCCCAGCAACACGTTTTTTCCCTTAGCTTCAACATAAGTTTTATACAATTCTCTATCATAACAGACATAACGTGTAGCGCCGAAGTCCATCCACCATCCTTCTGAGCTACTGACCATATTAACCTCAGATATTATAGCAATCAGAGGTTCATTAGATACATGCTCGGTCAAATGGACCTTTACAGGTTTTGGCTTGTTACGGCAGTCCCAAGCCATGTGTCCTGGTCGACTACAGTTATAACAAATAAACTGAACAGATGCCTGTTTGTTTGTTTGTTTTTGAAGTAGGTACAGAGTTGTTCGAGCTGGGGTTCTTGTTTGGTTTGCGGGACTAGTTTTTCATACCTCTTTTCACTGGCTTCAAAGAAGCATTGGTGATCTTGTTCTTGTTGTGATTAGACACAACCAGAACTTTTTCATTAATGTCTTGTTTTCTAGCTTCTTCCTCGATGTGGAGACGCACGATAAGGCTCTCCATAGAAAACTCTTTCGACTTATGTCGAAGGGTATTTTTGAACTCCTTCCAGACCAGTGGCAATTTGTCTATGAGTACAACAACCTGGAATTGTTCATCTAGTTTGATACCCTTAGAAATAATCTCATGAGAAATCTTTTAGAGTTCGTGAGACTGGGTTATCACTGACTTATCGCCATTCATCTTAAAGTTTAAGTAGCGGCTAACCGCGTACTTTTTCGACCCAGCCTCCTCCGTATCATACTTTTTTTGGAGAGCGTCCCAAATTTCTTTAGCGGATTCCAATGCAGAGTAAAAATCATACAGGTCATCGCTAAGTCCATTTAGGATAAAATTCTTACAAAGAAAATCATTTGCAATCCATTTCTCTATAGCCAGGACAGATTAAGGGGTTGTAGGTTCGATTTCTTTAGGCTTAGTAGAGGCACACGACTCGGCTACTTTCTTAGTGGTTAAATAAAAAAACATTTTTTGTTTCCATCGACGGAAGTTCAGACCTTCAAATTTGAAAGGTTTGCTGTTGTCGGTGAAGACAAATCGGACATCACTTTCTCCGTCCATAGCAGATACTAAAACGTCTTAAAATTGTTATGAATATTACCTCTGTAGCAGTAAATGAACAACAACAAAAACAAGTTGAATTTGATGTACCGAACTGAAGAACAGGAAATGCTGAGTCGAGGACTAGGTCTCTATCTTTAAGACGTTTCGCCGCACTGCCCTTTGCAAGCAGTTGATTGTTGCGTCGTCTCCAGGATAAAACAACAACGTGGGAAATTCTTTTGAAAGGAAGAATTGCCTTCTAATGATTTGCACTTTTAATATGTTATACTCGGATCTTAGAAAAAACTTAAAGAGAAGAGAAGAACTGTTTTTCGATGATTATAAATAGAGGCACAACTTCTCTTTATATAGAGTAAGTTCGAAACGGTACCAAGAGTAATGGTGGGACACGTCATCAAAATCATTCAAAACGGAAGTGAAACGGTTCAAGACTTTAATTACGAAACAGTAACAACGTTACGTTTTGAGGAATTCAAAACGAACAAATTCAGTTCGAAAAAAAATTTAGGTCGAAAATATTCAGTTCGAATTAGTCTGCTGAAAAGTCCAGGTCGAATAGACTCAGGTCAAAATGGCATATGAAGAATTAACTTAGTTCGAATTAGTCTACTGAAAAGTCCAGGTCGAATAGACTCAGGTCGAAATGACATATGAAGAATTGACTTAGTTCGAATTGGTCTACTGGAAAGTCCAGGTCGAATAGACTTAGGCCAAAATGAAAAGATTTATCTCGTAATAAATCATTGATCCAATGATACAAGCATATCGAGTCATTGTAATGTTGCACAAGCATTTTGGCTGTCTCAATTGATGGATGAACAGACCCAATCAAAAAGATGAATGCTTTCTGCCATATCTCAAGATCAGAAGGCATTTTGGGGAAAGTTGAACCCCTAAAGTTTGAGGTATATTATATTATCCAACTTGAGCACATTGTCATCTTCTTACCGCTTCAGGAGGATTAGCGTTGTCTTCTGGGCACAAAGTTTGTCTTTCTAATTAAGGCTCTGATATAACAGCGTAGATGTTATGCTACGCTTGCACTGGGAGTGTTGAAGTCTTCAACCACATGGGTCGACCCACCATGGCCCTTCCATGGACCAAAAGGTACGCATCATTTAACTTATCAACATCCGGAGGGGATAACATATTCCTCCCTTTGTTCGACAGCTGGAATGACGCCTCCCATTTCTTGAGCAACTTCAACCTGTTAAGGGTATTGTCCATAGCCATCATATGCACCACCATACGCATATAAAGAAGGATCTTGGGTGGCTCCATAAGCAGCATAAGCATCATAACCTTGTCCATAACCATAATAACCACCGCATTAATTGGGATCAGCCAGTTGACTCCATGCACCAGGCTGGTCCTTAGTCATGTTTTTACCCCATGAAAGGCGGATAATTTGTTGACCAACCATGGTCCCATGCACCCTTTGAATTGCTTCTTCCGCAGATGCCCTAGTTCCAAACTGAACAAATCCACATCCTTTACCCGATGGTATCTTGACATAGACAAGCTCCCCAAACTGTGCAAAGATTTGCCTCAATTCCTCATCTGTGATATTAGGATCTAAACCGCCAATGAATAATGTCGTGTTAGTAATATCATTGTCGGGTACTGGAAGCGGAAGCACTGCTGGTGTAGTGTAAGCCGGTGTTGGATATACGGGTTTAGGAGCTACTGCTACTGCTGCTGCTGTATATGGTTGTTGAAACCCTGTAGTCTTTTTTGGAGTTGCCACACTTATTCACATTGGTCTAGTTGAGCAATGCACCCCATTCATTTCACTCATAGCACGGTTTCTTTCCATTTCCTCTGCAAATTTAACGAATCCGTACCCCTTTGAATGTCCAGTATTAGGATCAGTCACAACCTTGGCACCTCTCACCGATGGGTATTGAGCTCGGAAAGTTTCTTGCAACAAATAATCAGTAACATCCGGTGCTAAATCTCCTACAAAAATTAAGTGCTCAGGTCCTGCATCAGGCCGCCTTTCACCAATCCCAAACGAAGCCCAATTTAATCTAAATGTTTGCTCAGTTCCAGGCATTTGGGTGCCATTATATGATTGGAGTACCCTCTCCGCTGCGCCATGAGAAACAAACTCGATGAACCCGTACCCTTCAGGCTGACCGGTAACCTTGTTACGGATTATTTTTATCGAAAACACCTCTCCAGAGTGAGAGAAACATCCACTGAGATAAGCTTCATTGACCCAGTATTGCAAATCCCCAATCCAGAGAGTTTGAATCTCTTCTAGGGTTGTGGGTTGGAAGGGTTGTTGTTGTTGTAGTTGAGGTTGAGCTCCCCATGTTTGAGCTTGACTAGGTTGTTTGCTTCGTTACAATAGAAAAACACGTAGAAGGCAACGTTCAGGAACTTACGGTGAAGTTCCATAGTGGTCGTACCAAGTCATTTGAGCTTAGAAAAGCTAATTGGTAATTGTGGATGCAAGTTGTTTGAGTATGTTGGACTTCCATGTTGTCACCTCCTGAAGGTTTTCTCAAAATACGACATTCTCAAAATACCAGAGGCTTTCATTATGATAAGGTGGATAATTGCTGCAAACAAGTTTTCAAGGTCATATGATGAAAGTCAGTTAGAAGGAAATAACTTACGACCAGGGGCAGAGCTACATGAGGACCAGTGGGGGGCAGCCCCCACTCACTTTTCTCCAAAAAAGAGCTTATATATACTATACATAAAAAAAAACTAAGCTCATTCATTCTCTCCAGTTTTGAGTGTCTTTATATCACTAATCAACTCTATATTTTCCCCTTTTTGACCTCATTTACAGGTAAAATCTCAATTGAGGATAGAATACTCGAAGCTGCTTACTTTGGAGATCTCACTACACTCATAGGTAACACTAATTTTTAAGGTTTTGTTGATTTTAGGGTTGTGATAAGTTCTGTTGTTGTTGTTGTTGTTGTTGTTGGGGTTGGGGTTGGGGTTGGGGTTTGATTAGAATTGGGAGACCAATTGGATGATGAAAGGGGTTTGGTAAAAACTTTAGAGATAGTTAAAGGTGCAGGAAGGAAAGGGATTCTTCATGCAGCAGCTGCACATGGGCAAATTGATGTGTGCAAGTTCTTGGTCGAGGAACTCGAAATGGATGTAAATGTTGTACACAATAAAGGTACTGCTGATTATACTCTGAATTTACCCAAAATCTGCGATTTTTCAATGTTTTGAGTGCTTCAATTTATGTAGCTATAACCCAGTTGGTTTTTTAATTCTATAATAAGTGGAAGTCTGACTAAATTGGTATTCACAGTGACCGTCATAAAATTAGATCTGCCTTTTGATATGGAAGGATCTGCATTTTGATACTAGTATAGCCTTTTTTTTGTCTACTAAAGAAGTGTCAAATGAATGTGTGATCCTATGGCTGTTTCCAAGATATGCATCAAAAACACGTATAATATGTATCCCGACTTTAAATACTTTTATAGGTGACACATGTAAACAAAATCATTTCGCTCCTCGGAGTAGACAAATTTTTTTCTTGTGCAACCAAATGAATTTGGTTTGTTTAGTAAAAACAAAAATGAGAAGAGAAGAGAAAGAAATAATGAGAACGAAAAAATTCAAACCAAAACTCTAGTCGTGCCTTGACAGGAATATTACAAATTAATGGAAATCACGACCCTTATTGTTAATATTTGCGATTCATTTATTCGAAGAAAAAAAAACATAAAAAAAAAAAAACAATGCCCTTAACGTCATTAAGCCACTACATTATTTTTTTATGTTTTAATCTTGATAGTAGTAGTGTATTATGTTTTTTGTCTACATGTATTTCTATACTGTCCTTCTTGTGGGCAATCCACCAAAGCCATAGTATTTTGATATTGATATAGGCAGTGATCTCACATGGCTTCAATGTGATGCACCCTGTGTCAGCTGCGCTAAGGTAAAATTACTCAGTGACATGGTTGAAAATTGCATCTTATAAGTGAAATTACAAAAATACCCTTCAAATCCCTCCATATTTGTTTTTTGGGGGGCTACCGCCCCCAAACCCCCCAAAAATCCCTACCCCACCTAACCAATAATCCTGGTTCTGCCACTGCTTACGATATGCCTTACGCCATAGCTACCTATCCCTTCGTGCATCAAACTTATTCGAGATGGCCTCGAAGATGAAAGAAAATTTTGATTTTGCGGTTTTGAAGCTAGACGAGCTTGAGTTTCACCTTCAAAACTACGATGACCCTTTAACACAAATAGATGCATCTCAACTTTTGTCACAGATTCTCTGGTGTCTAGAATTATGATTTTAAACCCCCTCACGGTTCAAACAAAAGGCCGGACGAAGATTGATCACAAGAAAGGGGCAAGATGGAAGGGGGGAATGGAAGAGGCTGTTATGAAGAAGAAGAGAACATACAAAAGTTGTGGAGTACTCGACAACCATGACAAACGGACATGCCCACTTTTCAAAACAATGATAACAGAATTAAGTAAGTATATATTCGACACTGTGCATAAACGGCATATTCTGCGTGATTTTTCTATAATATGTTTTATTCTATATTTATGCGATATTTATAATAATGTATTCCTTGTAGGAGACAGCAATAATGGGGAATCTGTTCAGCAGTTGTACTCAAATTTTGACAACCACAACATCTAGGAAAATAGAAGGAGTTCACATGCATTGACTAATAAATATGTATTTGATTATTATTGAGAAATTAGTGTGTTCTTTCAACATTATATTTGATTTGTAATTGGAATTTAGGACAATAGCAATGCCGTATTTCACCGAGAAAATAATAATTAATTATTTATAGTTTAGGGATTGTGTTGTTTTATGCACCCTCTATGATTTTGTATATTGTCGAGTTATGTAATAGATCTTTTATAATTAAACTAAATTGTTGATTTTGACAATATTATATATCCATAACTCTAATTACACTTTGTAATATTGTCGAGTTCGACAATATTACAAATGCATAATTCGAAATACACTACCAAAATTGTCGAAATCGACAATATTGTACATTGCAAGTAACCATATACACTAAAGTATTGTCGAAATCGACAAAATTTAATTTTTTTGAGACACTCAAGTGCACTGTTAAAATATTCTTCGGAGGCAATATGCACATTTTTAAAAGGGGAGAGTCAAAAATGAGATTCATATGACATAACAGAAATGTATATACTACAAAAATAAATCAACCATGGAGTGTTCTACCAAAAATTATCTACTGCTAAAAAACATGAACTAAATGAACTGTCATATACAAAAAGGGAAAAAAATTATATACTGTGATAAACATTGAGGTAACATAACTGTCATATACAAAGATTTGGTCGACAACCCTATTTAATTATCGATAAACCAACAACAACCATGTCATTAACTTTATACCCCTGACACTTGTGTTCTCTAAGTAATGCTTTGAAGTTCCTTACCCTCACATCAAAATACCTAGTCAGTTGTTCTCTCATAAAATCTGGATGAATTTCCAGATTTACATGACTGTAGAAAATAGTAGAAACTGGAGGTATTAGTGCATCGAACCTTGGAAACAAGCGAATAAAATGGTTGTTCACCCCCAAACCAGACCACCAATACTTACTAGTATCCATAACTAGGTTTTGAAACCTCTCCTCATTTGAAGTAGAATTTATATTACGTTCCCAAAACAGGGGTAAGAATGTATATGCTTCAGTGTGGCTAATGAAGACCACAACCTTCTCATAGTAGATGGCTAGTAAATGTGCCATATGCCTATACTCCACATGTTGATGACCATAAGAACACGCCTGCAATAGAATTTAATACGCATTCACACCGTCTACAGTGAATTGTATACCCAATGTTTGGCTGAACTTACTCTTCCAGAATGCGGGGTCCTTGTAGAGAAAGGTCTTCAATGATTTTATTACATCTGGGAATTTATGTTGGCTTTTGTGCTGAATCGCAGTGGTTACCCTAAAACCAGAATTGTTATGAAGCTCAAGCCTATCTGTTATGGTCTATTTACTATACTCAAGAAGATTGGTGATAACGCATTTCAATTGAATTTGCCACCATTTATGAAGATGCATTTGGTGATTAATTAATGCCGAGCATTGAAGCTGTTTGAGTCGTCTCATTGATTTCAGCGCCACGAACATCTACAAGATACTTCGTCCACGGTTGGAATAAAAGTTTTTGTATCTTCTTCTTAGTCATTTTCTCCCTTCTAGCAATAACAATATTTTCAAGGGTTACCGCCGTGGAAACCAAGTCTTCCTGATAATCCCCCTTGGGTCCTTGTTGTACTATTATGAAGAATCTTTCGTTCTGCTTAAAAAGTTCTTCAAAGGTTGGGTCCCCCATGTCTCCCATCCCTTCACTTGCGAGTGCCTTCTTCAATGTTTGACGCCAAACCTCCTGCAACAAGTCCTCATATTAGAACAGACAGAAATATTATAGCAATATTATCAATTTCGATAATATTGTATATCCATAATTCCAATTACAGTGCCATAATTCTCTAACTCAACAATTATATATTGTTCAAGTTTACATATATATTACCAATATTGTCGAATTCGACAATATGCAGATGGTAATCGTCGAATTCGACAACTATGACTTCAAACCATGTATTAAACAGAGAAATCTCAAATAGGTACAAGAGTTAGGAATATGTTATACCCATTCATTGTTATCTACATCCAAAATATTTTTCCTCTCTTCAGAATTAACTAGTTTCTTATGCTGAAAAAAAAACTTCAACATTAGGATAAAAACACTTGGTATGTGCATGTACATTATCAATATTGTCGAGTTCGACAATATTTACCATGTACAACTTCAAATACAATTCTTAATTGTCGAATTCGACAATATTCGATTTCCATAACATTATTTTGAAGCTATATTGTCGAATTCGACAATTATCACTTCAAACTATGCATTACACAGAACAATCTCAAATAGGTACAAGGGTTAGGAATATGACATATCCATTCACTGTTATTTGCATCCAAAGACTTTATCCTCTCTTCAGCATTAACCAACTTCTGTCGCTGAAAAAATATCCCACATTAGAATAAACAGTGAAATCAGTATTCCATATAATTAAGAAGGATGAGGGGAGGAGTTTACTAGATGGTTAGTTTCCTTTGTATATCTTGCTACTTCTTTCTTATACTTTGATGTCCAGGTCATTATTTGTTCCAAATACATAAAGGAGATGAGCTATATAACTCAAGTTTATTTAAATGTGATTTTAGGTACTATATTTGATTTTGAGCAGGGGTTAACCGATATTGAGCATGGAATCTAAAATGAATACTACATCTAATTTTGGATAATCAAACACAAACTCCAATCCACTAACTAAAAAATTCGTACACAAAATTAAATTTAAATTCACTAAATAAAAAAGTCGTACACAAAATAAAACTTAAATTCACTATTATCAAACACAAACTCTAATTCACTAACTATAATTAATTTCATTCATTTCAAATGACTTACAAAATCTTCTTTCGCAATTAACTTCTTCTTAACATCCTCATGTGCAGCCAATAAGTCCTCATACTTCTTTGTTGGGGCTGTGTCTGGCACAGGCTGATGTGATTGTAGCACAGTAAGCTGTTCAAAACATGAGCACAAGAACAATGTTACCAGACTTACAAATAAGGGACAAATAATTAAACATTTATCTAATAGTAAATTTTCGTAAACTTACAGGTGTAGCTGGAGGATGTTGTATGTCTATCTACTCCATCAAAATTGTATTGACCACTTTTAATGACTCGATCTCTTTACACTGTACACATTGGGGATAAAATAATCATGCCAGATGCAAGAATGATTAATGGAAGACTATAAGTAATTAGAGGTTAGAGACATTGAACACTATTACATTTTTATTAAACTCATTACCTTTTTATTTAACTGAACAGATAAGCTTTGATTGCAGTCTTTAAGGCTAGATTTTTGTCTTAGCTCTACCTCCAAACTTGTATTTTTTTTCCTTTAAAATTTTGCACTCCAATATCTCCAAACAGAAATTTGACAAGAAAAATCAGGATTTTAACAAAAACAAACAATGGATGTGATAATGACATATGCCTAAGACCTTACCTTCGCATCTAACTGCCTTGGCAGATCTGCGAACTCTAGTGCACATTGCTCGTCAACTACACGATTTAGTTCAATCTCCACCTTCATTTGTTCAATAGTTTTTTTAAGCATATCATATTCACTTGTCTGAGGTTAAATTGACATGAAACATTTAGATTACTTTCTATGTTTTTGTCGATCTCGACAATAATACTATGTAATTATTGGGTTCGACAATAATACATATAGATGATTTCAGAAATCACTGTGAAAATTGTTGAAAAATTATCGAATTCGACAATTTATATTTTTCCCCTTTCACATACATTATAATAATTGTCGAACTCGAGAATTACTTATACTAATAGCTATACATAAAAACTAACATTATGCACAACTAAAGATAAGTATGATTGACCTTTTCTTTGAGGGCCTCTCTTAGATTTATATTGGCTTCAAACTCCTCTTTATCCTCCTTGAGCTTCTGAAGCTGGTCATTTAGGTTTATATTTAGAGACAGACTAGCATACTCATGATGCTACAGAAGTGGCAATTCAAGTGAACAAAATATTAGAGACTAAAAAGTTTGAAGTAAAAATAATATAAGGGAAGTGAGATAAAAATAGTGTTAACATGTACTAACCGATGCATCATATTGTTCAGCAATATCTTCAGATTGGTGGACGGGGGTGTCACCATGCTCATTGACAATGGCAGATTTCTTTTGATGAATTCCAGAATTATCTGCAGCCAGGTCAACAGTAATGGGACAGATCGTAGTCCACGAGACAGAGGCAAACCACTCCAAGTATGCCTCTGTACATACTAGAGGTCCCTCTCGTACCCTCCGCCCCCTATCAGCTTTCTTCAAAATGAACTCCTTCCACTTTTGGCTAGAGAAGCAATCAACCCACCCATACTTAGGGCTAAATTTCCTTGGCTCTTTTGCGTTCCATAGGTTGGATATCTCTGTCAACAGTCGCTTTGTGGGGATGCTTTGTTCCAGATTGAACTGCCCCACAACCCAATTTGGGTAGTAGGGCTGAACATGATCTGGACTTGCTAATGCACCATAGAAAAGGCGACTTCCTTGAATGCATGTGGGGAATCCATTTATTTCTGTATTGGTCCCATACAACCTACATGAAAAATAAATCAAATGTATTATGTACCATTAAGTTGAGAAATTTTTTCCACTAGGCCTGAGAAGGATTTAGCAACATTGCCGAATTCGGCAATATTGCAGTTGACCAGATAATCTTGAGATGAAATATTGCTGATTTCAACAATTTATCATGTTCATTTCGACAATGTTGTATATTCACTTTCAAAGGAAATTTAATAATTGTCGAATTCGGCAATATTAGATGTACTTAGTAGATATACTTAGTCAATATTTTCAAATTTGATAATTATTCAATTTACTTTAGTTGTGAATATACACTACTTTTAGGGAAACAATGTAATTTACTAACTCCAAGTACAATATGATACAGTGTAGAAGGGTAATGAACTTACATCCTCTAGTTTGTAGTTGTTCAATGCCTCCCTAAAATTGAACAAAGTTGTACCACCATATCTATCCGTAACAGGTACGTCCAATTTCTAACAAGTACAGTGCTCGTATGTGCCAGAGTCCATCTCCTTGGGGATCCTAGCAAGCTTTGGGAAATGTGCAAATATTCATAACTACATGTATATAGATAAACAAAATAAAATTAGTAGAGGTTGAAGCCATATGTAAAAATTAGTTACATAAATGAGTTCGGAATCACCTCGAGTAGCGTGGTACAGTATGCGAATTGCTTCCCATCATCTCGAGATGCTGCACCCAGATTTTAATACATGTGGGCCAGAACTGCTTATCCTCATGACCACTTCATTGCCACCTTGTCCTTGGCAAACAAAACAAGGTAGCGTGCGCTGACATCTGTTCCCTTTTTTGTGGGAAATAGAAAAGACCCAAGGACATACAACATATATGCACGAGCAACATACCTCGTTATTAGCCCCTTCTTCTTCTTGGCAGCTGCAGCGGTACCATCACTAAAAACCTTCTCCAACTTGTATGCATAGTGTTCTTTTAGTTTCTTCAGTGACAATGAATTCCTAGTACCCCCAGCCTTCAAAGACTTGAAAGCAGCTAAATCCTGTAGGAGGTTGCTCTCGAAAGCCTCTAGAATTGCCGGGAATCCCCAGGTACCACCAATGACCGTGGCATCGCCATCTGTAGGCAACCCAACTAATTGTTCCACATTATTCAGAGTTGGAGTCATCTCACCCCATTTGAAGTAGAAACTATTAGTTTTCGGCTGCCAACGCTCGACAAAAGCAGAAATGAGGGCAGAGTTGTAATTATTATAGTATATGGCCTCAATCCTATCCAAACCCTTCAACTTTATCAAATTTTGGACAACTTGTGGTTCCTTTTAAAGGTCCTACGTAGACTGGCGACGATGAACACAAATGGGAAGCTTCTCCTGAAGAATAATAGTGATTATGTCAACAAAATGTAACTATAGGAATAACATAACATAATTAAATAAAAAATTCCATAATTAAACAAGGGATTCCATTAAACAATATACCTGCCCTAGCGCGATCGACCTCGCTCTATGGAACCGGAAGCTCCTCGGTAAGCTTTTATCACTAGGGCATATGTCGTCATTGCTTGTAGTCCCCTCACCTTCAGAATACCCCCCAATAATAGAAATATTCACATCAAAATTAGGGGAAAAATTTGGGAGCGGTGGTTGAGCTCCCAAACCAGCTTGGGTAGACTCAGTCTCAAATTCTGAACCCTGGGGAATATTCACACCTTTAGCAGACTCAGTTGGAGGTAGTACTTCACTAACACCCTCATTTGCACTGTCAATAGTATTTGGAGGAACGACTGTGCTTGGGTCAATAGTTATTCTTTTCTCTATATGTAACTAGATCTCTTTCTCTGGCCAACTCTTTTTTTTTTATTAGAAGCGGTCGGATGCACTTTCTCATTCATTGTGTGCTAGTATACAATTTATTACTCAAAGGATCAGTATAATTGTACTTGGTAATTGTCGAGTTCGACAATATTATGTAAACATAAGTCCAATTGCATTTGGTAAATTATCGAATTCGGCAATACTCTATTTGGTAAATTGTCGAATTCAATAATAGTTACATTTAACTTGTAGTTATTGAAATAGATTGTTGTCGAATTCGACAATACTCCATTTCAATAACTACAAGTTAAATGTAACTATTGTCGAATTCGACAACAATCTATTTCAATAACTACAAGTTAAATGTAACTATTATTGAATTCGACAATTTAGACTTATAAACAACTATAATAAAAAAGTGAAATGAACCAGGGGAATTCCATAATTGTCAAATTCGACAATATTATGTAACCATAACAACATTTATACTGCTAAATTGCCGAATTTGACAATCCTAAATATTAATTACTCAATTTTACTTCAATATTCTTAATTTTGATAATTTTTCAATGTAGTTTGAGTTATTTAGGTCAAATATTTACGAATTCAACAATCCTAGATGTTAATAACTCAAATTTGAAGTCTAATTTGAGTTATTTAGGTCAAATATTGACGAATTCGACAATATTTAACATATTCAATACCAAATTGCATTATACAAAAGGGTAGATGAAGAATAGACAACAATTTCACATGAATTCCTCCACTATCAATTCTCAACCTCTACTGTTCCAAAAGGAATGGACAATGTCTTTAAAGGGTTAAATTCACTCGAGTCTCTGAAACCGCCAAATAGAATAACAAAGAAAAGGACAGTCGACAGTCTCTAATAACGAGACAGTGAGAGAGAGAGTGAAAGTGAGGGAGAGAGTGAGAGTAAGGGAGAGAGAGAGAGATACTTAAACTGTTTGTGAGGGTGAGAGAGACAGAGTGATAGAAATATTTGGAGGGAAATTTGGCTTGTTTGGAGAGAGAGAGGGAGAGTGGGAGAGAAAGGGGGGGAAAGAGAGAGTGTGAGAGACAACATTAAATATGAGTGACGAATGGTTTGAAAATAGAGAAGGAAATGTATGCCTGCAAGAGAGAGTGGGGCAGGTAGGACCCAGTAATTTTCCACCTCACTTCCCTTATAGGAAATCCCCAAATTTTGAGAACCACTCATCTCTAGATGAGTGGTTGTGGTTGAGTGAGACTTGAGTGTTTAAGACTTGAGTTTCTCTAAATCTTTTCCCTTCATATATAGAACTAAAGAACTTTCCTGAGTTCTTGCCCTCAAATAAACCCTAACTTTTTATGACCCCACCGAAAGAAATTCCTGGCCTCGAAAAAAAAAACTTAAAGACTCTCTCACTCTTCTGATGAAGTCATTTCTAATAAAACTTGAAGTTGCCCCGGCCGAGTTCAAACTCTCACTCTCTCTTTTTACACTACTTGTCTTTTTAACCGCCATTGAAGCTTCTCGAGTTTACTTTTCTCTCACCCAACTTTTAGTCATCTTCATTTTGATCACAAATGGTACCTTACGCCAACTATATTTACAGTAGGTAGATACTTACGTCTGGTCTTAAATATAAGCTATAACTTTTGACTTACGGTGCATATAAAACATTGTTTATGATGTATTTATTAGAACCGCAAGTTGCCACTTACTGTGGATATTTATAACTTGTTTTGCCATAAGATAAAGTATAATGCCACAAGTATCTACTTACGGTGGGTATAGCTGTTGTAATTATGATTAATGTTGGTTTTTACAACACCTAAATTTTGAAAAGAAAATATATTGCTTATATTTTAGGTTTGATTAACGTGCATGGTTAATTTAATAGTTGTGTTTTCTTCTTTATCTCCTATTTAAGAGATAAAGAACACATTTTCACGTTCAGGCTGTTTACAAATAAATGAAAATGATGTTCGAGCTAGTAATTAGCTCTGATATGTTTGTTGTACCTTTGCTTCTCTAATAATCTAGAACGAATGAAATCCTACTTTTTGCAAACAATAAATTCGGGATGGGGAAACCCGACATAAGACATAAATATGAATCCCCATTAGTTAAGATTTCAACTTTACATTATAATCATTTCAATTTTCCAATGAAGCTTCTTCCTATTCATAGCTCCTCTTTCAACTATACTCAAATTGGGCACAAGTACATACATAGGTATTTCCGAGATGCGCCAACTATACATAGATAACTCTTCTGTAAGCAATTAATCCCGACACACGAGGTGTGTACATAATAAAACTGGAAAAGTTATTGTTGACTTGAAGCAATCAGAGCCCGTGAGACATAGTAAGTTGACTGAGTATTTGAAGGGCCGGGACTTTGCAAATATCATTATCTGTCCATGTGTTCTTATACATAAATTAGTTTCAGTATCATCATAACAGTGTACTAAATGATTTGAATATCATTAGACCTCCGGGGGAGATCACGAGAGCTGCCGAATACCTTGGGAAAAAATTCAAAATACAAGACCTTGGGAAATTAAGAATGTCACAATTTGTAGATCGAGCATCTTGATAGGGGCACTCATACACCGAGCAATATATATCAGAAGAGTTATCAAACACTTTGATATGGATGCTGCATACGATGCTAAGTCGTTTATTGTGCGTCCAACACTTGGGTGTGGACAACGACATCTTCCACCATCGTAATAGGGGGAGAAACTCCTAGGGTTGTGGTACCATAGCTAGGTGGCGTTTTGCTATAGTTAGCTGGGTATACTAGACCTAATGACTTATTTGCAGTGAACTGTTTGGCTTGCCATAGTTCTGTTTCTACCCAAAGGTACTAGATTAAGATCAGGCACATTCTGAGGTATCTGATCGGTATGAAAGACTGAGGTCTATTCTACTCGAAATGGTAAACGTAAAAGTATAAAATACACCGATACAAAATACTTCTCAAACCTACATAGAGGCCATTGTCAAATGGATTATGTGTTTATGTACGGTGATTCATAAAGATTCTTAGAGATTGATGAAGCAGACGACGGTAGCTACACCTCAAACCACGAAGATTCTTGCACTTCATGAAGCTGGCAGAGAATGATTGTTGCGCTCCAAGACACATCTCATCAACCAAAGTTGTGGCATGTTCTGTCCAAAATACAACATCAGCTATGTATGAAGACAATTCAGCTTGTATTATTCAAGTCAATGGCGATTTATCAATAGTGACAGAATAAATCACATTTCATAGAAGCCATTCCTGTAATAGTTTATTTTGTATCTCGGACTCAAGATGCATCCTCGACCTCATCAACATACTGGAAGCACTACTAAAGATATATTTAATATTCCTCAGTTCGAGTCACCACATTCGACCTCCACAGCAACAGAGGTCAGGACGTTACATCATCTAGTTAAATAATATCTTACATCTACTTCGTAACGTCTACCATTAACAATCTTAATGATCATCAAATGGTCATATTATAAGACCTATATATATATAGGACCAGAGAACTACAGATGAGGGATATGCAATTAGATACAAAAGATCTCATACTCCAGAACTCCATAGATTCAGAGTACTCACCGTAATAACTAGCATTCTCAATAAGATCTCTCTCATTTGAAAATCTTCAAGAGAGGTCGTGGTTTTTAACCTATTCAAAGGTTTTCTATGCTTATTATTAATGTTCCGATTACATCTGGTGTAAAAGCTAAGTCCGAATCCTAGAATTAGGCTATTTACATCTGGCGCCGTCTGTGGGAACCAAAGTTCACAAACCCATTGTCTCAGAAACCACTGATAATCTCCTTTCAGAATGTTGCCTTCAGGTCAAAATACGCCAATAGTTCAAGCTGAAGAAAATGTCGCCCTAGTAGATTTGTGGGCCACCTTAAATTCTGAAATAGAAAGAGGTACTGCTTTGGAGCAACAGTTAGCAAGATTACATGACGCACTGAAGGTTCTACAGGGTCAGCAAGTCGCTGCCCAGAAGAAAAAAAGCCGTGTAACCTGAAGGCTCGTAAATTTCCGTTCATGACAGAATAGGACCCCCTCCGAAAGGGAATCATGTCGGAAGTGCGCTTCAATCTAACCATCATCAACAGGAAATGGAACCCATCCCAATTCAGGAAGCCCAGCAAGAAGTAGATGACGACCAAACTGGAGTCAGACAAATTGAAAATCTACCTCGAAGAGTTCGAGTCCTAACAAAAGATCGTCAAAGTGAAGGGAGTGATGACCACAATCCTAGAAAAGGATGCGTCACCCGCCTGACCACCGCGGCTCGACAATACATGACCCAAGAGCATGTCGAGAAACGAATCAAAGAAATGCTCGAAGCACAGACCCCAACCAAAGGAATCCACAACAAATTACAGAAGAACCCGATCGTACAAGAGCTATTGGATGGCGAGGTCCCCACCGGGTTCCATACCCCGAATATCCGCAAATACAAAGGAACAGATCCAGTGGAGCACGTCTAGGAGTTCCAAGACACTTTGGGATTACATTCCACATCCAAATACATTCTCTGCCGACTCTTCCCAACCAGCCTGTCTGGCAAACCTCTGCGATGGTTCCGCACGCTACCTAAAGGATCTATCACAACTTTCGAACAACTGCAAGAACTCTTCATCAAGAATTACTTGTACAACAGAGATAAGGAATAGAATCTATACTCCCTCTTCAGACTTAAGAAGGTGTTAGGCGAGAAGCTTGAGACGTTCACTAAGAAGTTCTTGGAGTTAGCCCGAAAAGTAGATCGACTCAACCAGAAGATTACCATTTTAGCTTTTACCAATGCACTACTTGTTGATGGAAGGGCGAAGGAATACCTCATCCTCAATAAACCAACAACTCTAGAAGACATTATCGAAAAGGTCAATGGTTATATCAACCTGGAAAGAATGGTGTCTGGCAGACAGAAACCCCAGAAGTTAACATTCACGGCTCGAGATCAGCTGGCCAGCCAAGATATTAATCTTATTGGCGATCAGGGAGGAGACAGGAAACGGGTAAAATCTAACGACGAGCGACCCCAAAAGGAAAATAACTTGCCTAAACCCTACCTTCCCAAGATGAATGCGACCATAGTCAAAATTTATCCTATACTTCAGAAGAATCATTTCTTCCATAATGCACAATATCTTCAACCCATTGAGAACAAGCCATATTACATCCACCACAAGGTCAGACATCATGAAACAAAACACTGTTTCGCCTTACAGAGGCTGTTAAAATATATCTTCGTTGATGGACGGATGCATGAGTACATAGTAGATGTCGAAAGTTATAAGAACGGGAGTTACAAACCTCCTACATATACCGTACAAACCAAAGAGCTGGCAGGAGATAAACACTTATACCATATGTCGCTCTGCCACTTCCTTGAGACTCAGATTGTCAACCAATTGAACAGAACTAAGAGAAGATGGGTCAGCCAATGTCACGGCCTATCCATGAAAGACAAAGAAGCTCGTTTACTTCCCATTTCCAGCTCTCAACGAACAGGAATTTCTTTGGATGACTGTGATGTTTGTCATATCAACTATCCTCATCATGATGCTTTGGTGATCATGCTAAAAATGTAAAATATGGTGCTTCACACGATGATGATAGATATTGGGAGTACTATCAAATTACTTTTTTAAAGCACGATTGATTAGATGGGACTAGCCGACAAAGTACAGCCCAGTGACATTGATATTTGTAGATTCTACGGATCTAAAGAAGAGCATGTAAGGAAATTTATACATCCTATCACGGCAGGACCTGTGACACTCGACGTTGCCTTTTATGTTATCAACAGAAAATATTGTTATTTAGGTATAATGGGGCATTGCTGGTTACACAACATGTGAGCTATCCCATCTACCTATCATCTGGCACTGCGATTTGAGTGGAATGGCGACGTATACGAGATCAAAGGAAGTCAGAAGCTCACTCGAGCTTGTGAAAATTATATCGTCATCCTTCAAGAATCCTCAGAGCCACAGCTCGCATAATAATTACAGAGCACCACAGGAAAAGTTACAGAAAACTTTACAGTGCACTCTACAGAGAACAATCTGCCAAGCGCAGAAAGAACAGAGTACATCGAAATCAGTGGTGAAAAGCGAGGAACATACATTGGCACTCTTTTGCCAACAGAAGAACGAGATATCATTATTTAGTTCCTCAAAGACAACAATGATATATTCGCTTGGACATTTCACGAGATGCCAGGCATCGATCCCAATCTAACTTGCCACAAACTCAATATAAAATATAAAGTCGAAGCTGTCAAACAAAAGTAGAGGACTTTAGCACCGAGACTCCGAGAAGAAGTAAATAAGGAGATCGACAAACTCATCGAAGTTGGCTTTATCAGAAAGGCCAATTACCCAAAATGGATCTCGAGCATTGTGGCAGTCCCAAAGAAGAACGGCAAGATCAGGGTGTGTGTGGATTTTACGGACCTCAACAAACATACTCCAAAAGACAGTTTTCTACTTCCTATTATAAACCATCTACTCGATTCCACTGCGGGATACGAACTCCTATCTATGATGGATGCCGCATCAGGATACAATCAAATACCTATATTACATGATGACCAAGAAAAAATAGCTTTCATTCCAGAACATGGCTTATACTATTATAAGGTCATGCATTTCGGTCTCAAGAATGCCGGAGCCACTTATCAATGGTTGATGATGCAAATGTTCAAGGATCACCTCGAAAAAATGATGGAGGTCTACATTAATGATATGTTGTGTAAAATCCTTAAAAAGGAGAACCATTTTATAGACTTACGCACTACTTTTGAAATTCTCCGTTCTTACAAGATGAGGCTCAACCCTGATAAGTGCCAGTTCAGGGTTTAGTCAGGAAAATTCTTAGGATACTTAATCAATAAGAGAGGTATAGAAGCTGATCCAGATCGTATTCGCGCTTTACTATCAATGTCTTCGCCAAAAACATAGAAAGACGTGCAGAAGTTGGCTGGCAAAATCGCCACGATAAATCGTTTTGTCTAAAAATCTTTAAATCGATGTTGATGGTTGTTCAACCTTTTACGTGAAAGGACAACAAAACATAAATCTAAAAAGGATCCCGAGATCGAATAAACAACAGAATGTGAAACAGTATTTCAAAAGCTCAAACTTCACTTGGGATCACCTCCAGTGATGAGTATACCTCACAAAGGAGAAGAACTCACAATATATCTTGTAGTTACTGATGAATCTTTAAGTTCCATCCACATCTGACTTGACAGGAAAATAGAAAAATTGTCTATTTCATAAGCAAGACTCTCACTCCAGTAGAAACCCGGTACACCAAGATCAAGAAATTACTCTTAGCTCTCGTATACACATTGCAAAAATTGAGATAGTATTTTCAAACACACTCGGTTTGAGTGGTGACAAATTACCCTTTACGAGAGATTTTATCCAAACGGGAAAAATTCAGACGAATACAAACATGGTCGACGGTCACTCTTGGCGAACACGACATCCATTTTAAACCACGACATTCTAAAAAGGGTTAATCAGTAGCGAATTTCCTCGCATATATCCCAGTAGAAGATCATGACTGGGAAGAAGACAGTACGGATAATAGTGAGGAATACTTCGAGGAAAAGTCAGACTGGATAACTCAAAAGGGGTGGTATCTTTTAACTAATGGATCTTCTGGACCGACAGGGTCAGGTATCGGAATCGCACTTATCACACCTTCCAATGACATGATAGAGAAAGTATGAAGCAATAATTTACGGTCTAGATATGGCTCTAGAGATTAGAGTTTCCGAATTATCTGTCTACACCGATTTATTACTTATTGTAAACCATTACACGAAAAAGTTCTAGAAGAACAGAAAAATGGTTGACTATGCGGCAGTAGTAGCCGAAAAAATGAGCATATTCAAAAGAATTACTATCGAATATTTTCCGCACGGAGAAAATTGACATTCAGACTCTCTCCCATACCTGGCAGGAATACTTGGTACAAAAGCTAGTTATCAAAAGATTGAAGTATCATCCACCCCCAACATTAACACCATAAGCTCAAATTCTATCAATATTGGGGGCATTGAAGAAGATGAGGACGATTGGAAATGGCCTTACCTCAAGTATATTGGGAATAAAAACACATTTGACAGCGAACTCCCTGCAGACCCCACAGAGAAAAGATGCGTACTTGATAATGTTAAGCGATAGATCATGGACAACGGTCTCCTTTACAAAATTTCGGTCACAGGATCGTACCTCGAATGTTTATCGAACAAAGCAACTCAGAAGTTCCTACACGAACTCCATGAGGGGACTTTTAGTTCCCATACAGCAGGACGATCTCTCACAAATCAAGCTCTTACACAAGGATTTCTTTAGCCCAAGATGAAAGTTGTAGCCATCGAATTCGCAAGAAAGTACGATGCCTGCCAAAGACATGGCCCTCAAATTCTAGCTCCAGCCTTGGAACTCCATTCCAGCAATGTTGTTTGGCCATTTAAAAGATGGGACCTCGAGCTCGTACGGGAATTCCCCATGGCACCAGGAAAAAGGAAATACCTCCTAGTGACAATGGATTACTTCACAAAATGGGTAAAAGTAGTCCCTCTATGCCGCGCACGCGAAGACGAAGTCATCAAATTCATCTAGGAAACTATTATCATCCAGTTCGGTTGCCCCCATCTTATCAGAATCGACAATGGACCTCAGATCATTGGCTCTAGAGTCGTTGACTTCCTCAATCAGCACAACATCATCCACTCCCCTTTAAATCCATATTACCCTCAAGGAAATGGCTAGGTGAAAATCACTAATCGAATTATAGTGGATAGAATCAAAAATCGTTTGACAGAGAAAAAGGGAAATTTGGTTCAAGAACAGCCACATGTCATGTGGGCATATTGCACAGTACCTTGGGTATGAATTGGATGCACACCGTTCTTACTAGCGTATGGAACAGAAGTAATCATCCTCATTCTATATCATCACCCAATACGCGACCATAACATGACTGATGAAGAAAATGAGTACCAATTGGCATCTAACATGAATTGGACCGAAGAAGCTAGAGACAGAGCAATCATGAATTTGGGAAGCTACTACCAAGCTCTAGCCCGATCTTACAACAAGCGCGTTCATCACAGAGAGTTCAAAATTAAAGACCTCGTGCTATGAGAAATCCTCAAACATAGAAAGGAAGCAAGCGCTGGGAAACTGTCCGAAAATTGGGAGGCCCTTTTGTTATCGTCGGATAAAGCGGCCTTGGTTCTTACGATCTCACCACTAAACATGGAGATCGAATCCCTAATCCTTGGAATACGAGGAGATTGAAATTATATCGCCGATAAAAATCTATCACAGTATACTTTTTCAATCTATCATCTTGTATGACGTTCTTACATCAATAAAAGACTTATGTTCGATCCAAATATATCTGAGTACTTTCTACTATTTTATATAGCACTCTGTCTAACACATTCATCGTACGTCAATCTTACACCAATAAAATACTTGTGTTCGATTGCCCTACACTATAGTATTTTTCTAATATATCCAACAAGTACTTCTATATACAAGTTATAGATCGTTTGTTGCTTTGGCCAAACTAATCATCTATCATATTACAGATTGTTTATTGCTACGGCCAAACTGGTCATCTATTATATTACAGGTCATTTGCTGCTTCGCCCAAACTGATCTTCTATTAAAATTACAAATCGTTTGTTGCTTCGGCCAAACTGATCATCTATTAAATTACAGATCGTTTGTTGTTACGACCAAACTGATCATCTATTACATTACAGATCATTTGTTGCTTTGGCCAAACTGATCATATATCACATTACAGATCGTTTGTTACTACGACCAAACTAATCATCTATTGCATTACAGATCGTTAGTTGTTATGGCCGAACTGATCATCTATTACATCACAGATGGTTTGCTGCTTAGACCAGACAGATAAGCCATCTACGATCGATAAACCGCTGGGAACCATCCTATACAACAGGTGTTCGACTAGTACAACATCATTGATATAACAAAAGGTCAGTATAAATCATCATTCTAGACATTCCTATTCTTATACAATATACGCGTTAGTGTCCATAGCGCATCCCCTCAATCGTTACTCCTTACTAGAGCTATCGCTCAAGCTGTCACCTCTATTAGAAGGTCCCGTAATGTCAGGTACACAACGTACGTACAACCGTTGATGCATAAACTCTGGCATCCTTCTAGTCACGATCTTCTATCTATCTCTAATCATACGTTGTCTCAGAACCCCAATTTTGGCTACCATAGGACCAAGATACTCACACCGTATCGCCTCCATGTCGCACTCCACACTTTTTCCAACGGAAACATCATGCACCAGTTCTCCCTCTTTTTCCAATCTCTGGAACTCTGATGCAAAGAATAAAATTACTACTATCATATCTTTCTCATACACGCTACCTGTCTTAGTCTTTACCTGCTTAGGCAGTATAAGCTCGCTGAGTTTAGTTTGAGCTTCCTGCAGCGAAGTCTTTAAATGCTTGCACCACTTCTCTACTTGACACTTCTCTAATAGCACAACAGTATTCCGAGACTCCAGCACTGCCATAAACTCATTCATACTATAGATCAGAGACAATAACCCCTCAATTTCCACTTCACGACCCTCTCATTCTACCATTCTTTCATTGAGACGTATCTCCACCTGAAATAGGTCCGCATCTAACTTTGTGTTCGCATCCCACAGTTTTGTATTTTCATTCAAGTGTTCTAAGGCATTTAACTCCAATCCCAGTATGGTATGCTCTAGCGTGGCTACTTCGTTCCAAGCAGTATTTATATTGTTCTGTCTATTACGGGCCTCCTCCATCTTCTTTATCAGAACATCAGTAACTAGCCATAACACTTCGTACTTAGAAGCTCGCGCTCACATCACAGCTGCCTCCGCATCGTGCACATTCACCTAGAATTGTAAGTCTTTCACATTCTTACCTTCCTCCTCTAAGTTTGCCAGTAGTTATGAGATTCTAACTCGAGCTGATGTTAACTCCACTCCCTGCTTGCTTGAGCTACCTGTAAATTGCGCCATCGTTCTTTCTACTAGTTTAGTAGCACTTTTTAGTGTGACCTGACTTGAACTTAGCTCAACGGTCAGTTGTTTTTTATGGGCGCGTAAAGCGTCACACTGACTCTGAACAACTACCAATTCCACCTGACATCACAATTTATATTCATAAATAGTTCGATTGTACCAGCATATTACATATCACAGTTAACAAATTTAAAACAAGAACATGGTTTTTGAGTAATATCGATATATTGTTTCATTCATTATCACAGTGAACAAATTTCATTTATCATCAATAACAGTATACAAAGATCTAACACATACAAGGACGGTAAAGAAAACCAAGAGTACCCTATTTTCAATTCTTCAAGGAATGAGAAGTCTGCCCTTTATCTCTTGAACTCTTTCTGTTCGTTACATGCGCATCTTTCAGAGTGGTAAATGTCACCACCTCCTGCGGACGTAGTTTATGCCGCGATCGGGGTATCAGGCTTTCGACCTCCTTCTCACCCTCTTTTGATGATAGTTCCCTCTACCTCAGAATGGGCTTATCACCTTTGGTAAACCACATATTCTGATCCTTGGCGCTCTCTACATCAAAATCCTTCCAACACCCCGTCAAGAACTTCCTAAATTCATTCTCTACCCTAGATAGTTCTCCCCTATAAAATTCAATAATAATGCCTATATGATGCTCGTGTTCTATTCGAGTAATGACCTTTGCTCGCGACGGTTATAAATGATCTTTCAATGTCATTTGCGCATTAAGCAGCCGTTGACGCGTGTCTTTCTGCAATACACCTAAAGCCCTCAAATCTGTTTCTACCTTCATTCAAGCAGCCACTTCTTTCGGCAACTGTATTGCTAAGGACATTTTTTGCTCCACGTGTTACAATAACTCATCCTGTAACCCCTTTAATTCACTCTCTAATCGCTTTTGAACCTCTATTTGCTCTTTTATTATCCTAAAAAATATAATTCGTATAACCCTCTGATCCTATATAAGGCCAAACATATCAGATAAAGGTTCTACATCACCCCATACAACAGACACACCAGCTCGAGCAGAATACTTTCTCGCCTCTAAACTATGATGATTACGTACTTCTTGAGCTAAAAACATAACTCGAGCTGGGTCTGGAACTACACCCCTCTCATTCAAAAGCTCTACATAAGTTTATTTTAACCCTCATTCATTATCTACTTCAACCTCAAAATACAATATCAGAGCTATTAACATACTTTGACACCTAGCCTTATCACTCGGGTCGTTAAAACAGGTCAACTCATTTGGTTTTTAAACTAATGACCCCATTTCCTCTTCCTTCCTTAACACCTCATCCCTTTTTATTTTCATCTTAGCATAACTACATTGAAGATCATATAGCTCTTTAAAAATTTTCTCTGAATTCAACTTAAAATTCCTTCTCTCATATTTAGTTTTATTAAGTACCTATTGAATACGAGCCACAAAATCCCTCGCTCTACTCAACGACCTCGACAGTTCAGACTTTGTTTTTCTCAGTCGATATATATCCTACACATAGTACAAATCTCTTTATAATAACGGGGCGGTGTTTTTGCCACTTAGGACAAGTCTGTCCTTATGTCTAGAGACAAAGAGGGGTCCTGATTCGTTTTGGGTGCCTCAAGATTGAGACAAAGAGGGATAATTTTGATAATTTAAATTTCATGGTCAAAAAGTAAAGATTTTAATCCCGACTCAAAGCTTGTGTTCTCCTCCCCCGACACTTATCTTCTCTACAAGCAAAAAAAAAAATCTCATAACAAAATCCAGCGCTCTCTCTGTCTCTCTCTGCGATTTCTCTCAATCTCTTGTGATTTCCCTCATGGGTTTGGATCTCAAGCCTTGAGATGCTAAACTACAATCTTCAAACTTGTAAAAAGCTCTCTCTCTCTCTCTCACCAAAACCTTGATCGATCGATCATGGCGCCTGTAATGAGTTCACCACAGTTGAAGGAGTTGAAGCTTTTCAAACCCATCGATGTTGATGACCTTTCTCTCTCCATCTTCAAAGATGACCCATCGATGCTTGAAAAATACCGTTCTCTTTATCCTTTACTCTATTTGTTTTCTCAGTAATTCTTTCTCCATCTCTCTAATTCAGGATACAATGCCACGCTCTCTCTACTGATCTGTTATTGCATCTAAGGTTTCTGTCAGATTTGGGGAAATGTCGGTGTTCATTGGGTTGCTCATTGCAATTGTGGCAGGTTTATCTCGAATTTGGAAATTCTTGATTTCATCTGCATATCTGACTTGGTGCTAGCTTGCAATTGGTGTAAATTTGCTATCTAGCAATATTCTTTCCCTAAAGCAATGTTTATGAGGTACTCTCTCTCTCTCTATCTCTGCCATGGTTAAGTTTGCTTATTAATTCAGGATTTGATTAGTTCTAATAATGTTTGCTTAGTTAGTTTAATGTTGATTATGTGATTTCCTATTATTGAATTCATAAACTTACCTCCAAATGTTGGCTAAGTAGTTTTACAACCATCCTTAATTAGGTTTATCATTATTCTAGATGAGGGGAAGGGAATAGAGGTATTGATCCTGTGGTAAATAGTAGTTGAAGCAGTAGATATCTATATATTCCCGAGGTGTTTCTTTTGTCATGGCCTTTTCGCATTGTATTCTTCATCATTTGTTGTTGATGGTATTGTTTCAAAACTGTAGCAATTGTTGTCAACCCCAAATCCAATGTAGTTTGATCCATAGGTGGAAGGAAAGTTCAAAAGCTACGACGGGTTAGAAGCTAAACAAACCATATTTGTTGATGTCTATACATGGCCCGAAAAACAAAAAATGAGTATGTTCTATTTCATCTTTGATATAGATTTCAGTTTTTTTTCTTCATGTTATGAATATTTTGTTATGGTATTTATCTCTTCAATGGATAAAAGGAGTGATCATAGCATGCGTTTGAATTGGGGAGTAATAGAGCCAAACCCTTCAACGCCTCTTTTCGAGTGTATGTGTTTGTGTCTTTGAGAGAGAGAGAGAGTTAAGCTCATTGCAGCTCTCCATGGGAACAGAGAAGAAAAGGGAAGAGATGGGTCATGAGAGTACAAGTAAAGATCTTCTAGAGTTCGAGCACAAACTTGATTTCATGTCTTCCTCTTTAGGTACTCTTCTTCTCTCTTACACTAAAGATAGATATCCCAAGTTGAGTTCATACATAATGATTCACTCTAACTTATGATGATGTTGGTGTTGCAGAGTCTAAGGTCCTTTTACCCTAAAAAGACCCTTTTGTCAAAAGATGCAAAACCCTAAGACCGCAATCTGGTAGTGTTACCGATGACAAGAAGTTGGTTACAACTTCTATTCCTAGAAGCCCAGGTAAAGTTATAATTTTTTTGCTCTTTAATAGATTTATTATAGTTGGGCTCCGCGAGGTACAATTGTTTATAACTTATAGTATGCAATATTGGGTATGGATTAAATTTGTGAAAACACCCAAGGTCATGAATTTCCTTGATGGTTATGCCGAATAGGGGTGACTCATGTTAGGTGTTTGATAACGAAGTTGAAGTGTTTGGTGTATATGTTTTAGTTTGAGAGATGATGCTTTGTAAGTTTGCAACATTGGGTATCCATTGAGTTTTTTCAAGACACCCGAGCAAAAAGCAATTGGGTTATGAGTTTATAAGGGTATATGCCAAATATTGCATATACCTAACATATCTATTAAATTTTTCAAGACACCCAACATATGAGTTTAAATTCCTGCTCATGATCAAACATTGCAAACAATGGGCAAAAGTCAAAAATATTTGTAGGATATGAGTGATGCCCTAATTATGTATGAGTGTATTTTACTGAGGAGAGTCATCTCTGATTTTCTAAGGAAATCAGGTGGATTGGTTACTTTAATCGCCTTTTTCTTTCTCTTAATCAAAAATTTATTTTTCTTAGGGAACTTCTACGCATTTTCTGAATTTGTATGCACCCCCGTTGATGGTGGATGATTTTATGCAGTGTTTAGATTTTAAGGGAGAATACAGAGATGACTATGGTAACAACTCTCCTCTTTTGGTGTTGTGAAATGTTTTATCTCTCTCATTCTGTTTGTAACTTATAACTATTTCTGAACTATTAATTTAATCCAGTTTAAATAACTTTAACTTTGAATTTGGCTGGAAAATGTTAGTTTTAATCTTTAGTATTGTCTTGCTACAACTCTTGCAGTGTCACAGTCACAGACTTGCAGCAATGATGCTAGCACAACCAATTAAAAGGATATGAGGACTTACAAAGTTGCATGCCTCATATATGACTATATATGACTATGGTTGATCAAGGTATATCTTCCACTCTTTATTTCTCAGGGTACTTTGATTTGGAGTTCCTCAATTAATCTTAATCGAGCTTAGCACATGGATATATATTGTTTCACTGACTTTAGATGGACTTTATGTATATACTGCTTGAGATTAGTAGTTTTATATCCTTTCATCTTTGACATACCATGCTGTGGTAGTTTTGCTATTAGTACTTTTGATGTGTTTCATCCAAGTATCACTGTTGTAACTGTGCAACATTAGGTAACTATACATGGTTTAAGTGTGCAGATTAAGGCTTCAGCCTTAGCCTGAGATGCCATGGTCTTTTGACTTTCAGGCAACTTATCAAAGTTGGATCTAGCCATAGGCACAAAAGTTTAGAACATGAAAACAGGTCTATAGACTCCATAGTATACTAAATATGAAGGCCAAATCATTAAGGGGGCTTTGGACTTGAGTTTATTTTATCCTTGAGTAAATCTTCCCCAGACATATACCATTTTGTGACAAAGAAAGCTAGACCAAAAGATGAAACCTTCCCCCTTTTGAGCAATGTAGTAGTTTGACGACCAATTGGAGCACGATGACATGCATATAGGTACTGCATGCCCGTCTTAGATGACTCATCTCCAATATGTGGGTGATCATAATGTTCTTATTCTAATGTGTATTTCTGTTTTTGCTCATATCTGGGTATCTCCCTGTTTCAATGTATTAAACTATAAGTTTTAAGAAGGAACTGGCAATTTAGACGTGTTTTGATTTTCAAGATACCTTTACATTACTTAATCTTTGAAAATTCTTGGTATTGGTTCAAGATTTTAATAGGTGTGTTTGTTCTTTGAATTTTCAGATTAACTATAACCATATTTTGGTATCATGGATAATGGAAATCTATCCAGTAATCAATATGATAGCGGGCTCCAGTATATGGGCTGTTTCAAATTCCAACAACGGCCTTTGGCGCAAAGAGGAGCTTGAGTCATGGGACGATGAACTTGGCTAGGGCAGGTTGTGTTTCAAGATGATGGAAGCTTGACAAAGCTTAGGATAGAGGAACTCTCATCATCGTCCTTAAATAAGTCGTTATCTTATCTTTCTAAATATTTTTCTTGCTGTTGTGCAAATTATTTATTCTTATACTTCAGGTTCACTACGACGACATGAACTGTCAGAAAAGGTTCACTCCAATAAGACAATGCAAGAAAAGGCTTGAGGAAAACTGTCATAAAGGATAAGACCCTTTATATACAAGAACCATGGGATTATAGCAAGGAACCACAGGCTCATGTTGCCCATCATATACGTCTAAAGGGGTGTCTATAGATTTGTAATAAATTTTGTGAAATGTAACTGGTGGAGATGTATAGATTATTAATTCTAATACCATTTTATGTCAAAAAATTGCTTAGACATTTATTTTTATATTTGATTTATTTGGTTAATTTGTTGAGATTTTCTCAGTGATATGCACAATTTTATAATTTAAGTTTGTGGTATTCATAAGCGTTGTGTAGTAGACCTTTAAAATTCTTGCATGTGAACCTTTCGAAGCAGTATATGTTCCTAAGAGTACTCTTTCCAAAGGCTAAGAAGGGGATGAAACTATTGGTTTAAAACAATGCTTCAAATGTAGAAAAGTAAGAAGTGTTAAACAGTCAGTAAATATTTTGCAAGAAGATATTAAGTCATGCTCCGTGTATGCATCAATTATTAAACATAAAGGGCTAGATGATTCAAATGTAGCACCTAAGGTGTGTCGACCGTATTTACCGTGACTTGGTCACGTGTAGTACAAGTTACAACCCAATTTCTCTCTCTCTCTCTCTTTATAGGGTTTAACTTTCTAATTTGATTTAATGTTTTTGTTTCAGTCTCGGCGCCAAGGTTCTCCAACCGGTACCTCTCTCTAATCTAATCTCTTTGTATTGTTTTGTTAACCCTAGAAATTGATTATAGTTTTGTGTTTGGGATTGAACTATAGGGAGTCGAAGTGCTTAGTGACGACGATGAAGCGTTTGAAGATGAAGAGATGGTGGAATTTGAAGACGAAAGTAATGATTTGATTGAGTCTGATCTTGAAGTATTGGGAGATGATGTTGTAGAGCCTGACAGTGATCCTCTACAGAAGGTGAATTTTTTTAACATTTGGGTATTTCTAATTTGTTTTAGTTTTTGATGAGTTGATTGTAAATGGGGCTTTTGTGATTGGGTTGCAAATGCTAATGTAGATGGGAGATCCGTCTGTTGAGGTTACGAATGAGAGTCAAAATTAATCTTAAATGGCAAAGTCTTTGGCTATGGAAGCGCTTGCGGAGGGTATGGGTCAATGGATTATGTTTATAATGTGATAATTGTATGTTAATTTTTTGTGGAACTTGATTATGTACATATTCTTTAGGTGAACTTGAGAAAGCGATTGAGCATCTTACAGAGGCAATTTTACTTAATCCGACATCGGCTATTATGTATGGGACCAGAGGTAATGTTTTTTGTTGGCAACGTATGTTGGGGGTTTGATTATGTATGGGATTTGGGTTTGTTGATTTTCTTTCTTTTGGTGTGTCATATGGGATGCCAATGCAGCTTTAGAGGATTTTTCTATACCCGATTTTAGCTTTCACTTAAAAGTATAATGTTGTAGTTGAATCATTTTTTGTGGTGACAATTTTAGGGTTTACTGGGAATCTGTTCCATATTTTCGAATTAACTTTCATTCTTTTATTAAGTGAAACGTAATACACCAGGAAAATATCAGTCTCAGAGTGTATCGGTGTATCCATTACAAAGTATATCACTACTAAAAATCATATTTTGAAAATAAAATTAGAACAACAATACCATTAGTTAAGTGTCATGCATCACATAATTTTTGTCTCTGGTACTTTTAATGCACAACCTTTGTGTTTGACCTTGAACCGAGAAAACGGGGCAGCTATTAGACTACATAATATCTTGAATTCTAACGTTTTAGAGAGTTATTAGGTTTTTTTCATTTAGACAACTCTTATCTGTAAAGAGTTTGTTTTTTAGCAAGATCTGCTATAGTATATGTATTATGTTCTTGATTTTGCTTTATTACTTTTGTTGTTTTCCATTATGTCTGGCCATGAAATATATGTTCTTTTATTGATGCAGGTTTCTCACCCTATTCACGACCAGACTTTTTACTTAAGTTCAGACCATAAGAAGAAGCTTAAGGAGTTTGGTTAGTTTTGGACCCAAGTATCTTGGTTAATCTTACTTTTCAATGCGTTAGTTTTCTCAATTGTACTATGTTTGGGTTTTGTTCAGGAGTCGAACCATGGACTTTCGCGCAAAAACTTGGCGAGGCTATCTTTATACCAGCCAGTTGTCCTCACCAAGTTAGAAATCTGATGGTACGTAGATCCCTGCAAATTATTCCTTTGGTTTGGCTTCTGGAATAACTTCACTAGGCATATGAAAATCATATACTTAGGATGTCAGCGCTGCCATTTGACATTGGATAAGTGATCAGTGTGAAGTACATATAATTTACTTAAGAGCTTGGTAGTTTGATAACACATTCATTACGATTCGTTGGCAACCAGGGTTTGAAATTTTACAGTATAGGCTGAATACAGTTTCAAATATAAATCCAAATTTAATATTTAACATGTTCCACCTTCATTTTCTCCCTGCATTTGTTCGGTGTGATTTGTTTTTTGCTTTTTGCTTTTTGACACTGAAGTACACGGTTTAGCTGATACGAATTTGTGCTTTTGTTAATGATGTTCTCTTTTTGAGTATGTTGATACCGTCGGTGCTTTACGCAAAGCTTTTAAAAAATTGTCAGTTCTTAATTTTATCTTTAGTTTCTAATCTTTGAAGTTGAGGTATTTGGTTGGTGTAATTTGAATGTATATTAGTATAATACTTTTCTAGATATTCTCAAAAGCCTTCAATTATCTACATCTTTTTCTATTTTAGGATGTGTTTTGTAAGAATGATTTATAATGATTTTCATAGTTATTCAAGGGCATTTGAAAAAGAATAATCACATATTATCCAAATTTTTTGATAATAAGGTTGCAAACTTAACAAATGACATTTATAGGTTTATTTGGATTGCGAATGTTGTAATATACTAACTCATTATTTATAGTCGCCATGTCAAATTGTAATGCCGAAGGCGCGTCAACGTAATTATCTTAGCGAGCCACGGGTAGTTAGCGACACATTTGTTAAAGATAAACTTTCTCGACACTATTCCTCATAACAAAATTTGATGAGCACATTATATCAAAGATAAAATTGACACCGGCATAAGAAAAGTTGGGTAGACACTTTTATACATATTATTATTATTTTCTTGAGGGAAAGGGATGTTTTTACTTTTATCCCGAAATAAATGAATATTTTTTCTTTCCTGATGTTTCTTCCTCACTTATATATTTATTTAAGTATGATATTAGTGCGTAGCACGGGTTCATAACTAGTCTATATTACATTACACAATGGTGTTTTTCAAATAGACAAGTCTGCCATTGTCTCAAATTCAAATAGATAAGTTTGTCATTGTCTCAAAGATAAAGAGGGGCTAAGATTTATGGAAAAGAACGGGATCGACGGACGAGATTTGTTTAACTATAATACTTAAAGGTAGTTTCGACAAAACACGAAAGGGCAAGGGTACTTGAGTCTTATTGGTTTGAACTTAAAAGACTCAAAAGAATTATGGCTTTAACTCTCATAATAAATACATACTTCATCTCTCCAACTCTTCGTCTCTCCCAACTCTTCCAACTCTCCGTTTCCTTCTCATAGTTGGATCACTCTACACTCAGATCTTCAGATTTCACCAAGGTAAGCTTAATCTCTCGCCCATTGATATCGATAACATTGAAATCAACTCTTTTCATAACGTTTAAATCAGTTATCTTAGCTATCTATGGGTCTGCCCTTAACAAATCAAAGTGTGATTGCAGTGAAAGTGTGATTGATTGAGTGATCAGCGAAAGCGTGATTGATTGAATGATCAGCGAAATTGAAGTAAGTGATCATTACTGCATTTACTCTTCTTTGATTCACTTCTTTGTATTCTCTTTTTTGATTCACTCTTCTCTATTTTTTCTGCTATTATCAAGTCTGCTATGTTGTTAAGTTTAGGCTTCACAATTAGTTTATTGTATTTTTGAACACCTGTGTTGAAGTGTCGATGGCATGAGAGCATCTATTGATGCATGGAACAGAGGAGGAAGTGGGATTTTGAGGAGTCCATGCTATCGGAGTTGAAAGAACCTTTAACGTTGGTGTCTTAATGTTTGATCGTTGTTGATCTTTGGAACATGTTGGTTTTTCTTGTGTGGGTGTATAATTGCGATTATGATTCTTTTCATGTCCATGAGTGAGTGTCGATAATGGGGTATTTTATTTGTATGAGTGTCGGTAATGGGGTATATATCATGTTATGACTTAGCCTGGAGAGATATTCATAGAGGTGTTTAGAGTCCATAGAGGTGAGATGCTCATAGAGGACTAGCCAAACAAAAGGGAGTTGGTGTAGTGGTCTCGGATGTTTCAAAAAAGGGAAGTCCTATGTTTCAAAAACTTCAGCTTACATTTGTCATTCACTGCCATCCCGGACGCCGAATTCGCCTATTGTTCATAAATCATAAGTCTTACTATCAGGAAAACACGATGTAATTGCAGAAAATACAATCTTAATTATGGTAGTTATTCTTTTTGTGAAATAGATGGCCTTGAACCAACTACATTGAATGACTATGTTAACCTGATAACATCCATGTTCTGTACCTATTTGTATGGCTTGGTAGTGAATGTGATGCACATTGTTCCAAGCCAATACCATTGTTCCAAGCATCTTTGAATCACTTCATGCTATTGCAGACAAACACTTGGTAGTTTTAGTCCTACTCCATAACCCTCAGAAGCAATGCTTAGTTTGTTGACTGAAGAAGTTGGGGAGAAGTTTATAAGAAGTGGGGTTCGGGTGGAGAAGAGAGGGAGAGGTGTTAGTGAGTACTCTAGGAAAGAAGACAAGGGGCATGATTTTCGTGGGAGGGAAATGGGGGGTAATAAGTTTGAGTCGTCTACGGTAAAATCTAGAGAGGAAGTGAAGGGAGCTTCGTCGAGCTGTGAGAATTACGGGTTGAGGAAAGAGGGATCTAGCTGCTCTTCATATTACTCGGCGTTTTCTTCGAATGATTTGAAGGAGGTAGATACGGAGAGTCAAAATAAGGATAGAACTTTTGCTGAATCTGTGAACATCAGCAAGGAATCAAAACAATTTTTGAATTATGAAGGTGATGAGAGGGATTATGGAGAGGTCTCTAGAGAAGGATATGCTTTCAGAGAATTGGGTGTAGAGGCGAATGGCGTTGGTCAGGGTTCTAGGAATGAGTTGAGGCAGAAGATAACATCAAAATCAAGGAATGGTCCCTCACAACGTGTTTCTGATGTTCTGGATATCCACGAGAGTGCTCATGAAAGGACTTCCGATTCTCAGAAGCGGGTCAGTTGCAAAGAAAGTAATTCAACTTCGTCCATGAACTTAAGAGAAAAGACAAGAAATCAAAGTCGCCAAACAGGTAATCAAGTCATTCAATTGTCAGATATTCAGGGTAGTAATATTGAAAGGGCGTCTAAATCCCAGAATCTGGTAAGTCAAAGGGAAGATATTCTAACTGCATCTGGGAATGTGGTTCAAGAAGCAAGAAAGAGACGTAGCCAAAGAGGTCAGCAAACAAATGAACCAACCACAAGGGAGGTAGAGCCCACCAGAATTTCCGCAGCTCAATACGGTGATGAGGAAAGGAACGCCACTTCACAGAGCTATTCTGAGACTAAAATGAAGAACACGAAAGAGGATTTGACCTCAAATCCAAGTTCATTTCAGGAGGCCAAAGAGAGACATCCTGAAACATATAAACAAATTGTTGGAAATGAATCGAGTAACGCTAAAGCATCTGCTAGCCCTAAACAACTGCTCAATTTTGTTTATAATCTTCCCCCATAAGAAAGCAGCTTACTTTTCCAGTTTGTTTTCTTCTGAATTTTCTCAACCAAAGGCCTATATTCCTTTTCACTGAGTTTACAAGCAAGTAAAGGAAGACCCCAGTACCTTACAGTCAAACTCTCCCTAGATATCAGTGTATGTTACAAGCAAGCCAAGGCATGCTTCTTTCCGTCCAACAACCAGGTCATGTATACATGGCCCTGATATCAAATGCATCTTTATGAATGAGAGCAAAACACAACGGTTCTCTTGAAACGACACCTCTAAGTTATATACGATATCTTTCTTATTAGCCTCAAGTGCTTGAATAGTAGCTACTTTTTTTTACATTGTTACTTTAAGATTCTTTGATCACCTATGTCATTGTAATTAGATTTCATTGCTAACTTCATGACGAATTTGCCGCCGAACAATAACAACAACAACAAAAAAAAGAAGGGAGAAACAACAACGAAAATAACACTCTTCATGTTCCTCAAGTAAGTAAAGCTTTATACTCTTGCATTTATAATTTATACATGAGTTTGCTATTAACTACTGTAAATATTTTTGAGATTATCTTTTCATATTAACTACTATAATATAAGCATTTCTTAGTGAACTTTAGCATTGTGCACTTTTGAGATATGATTTTGTTAATTTTATGTTTAGATATATATTTTTAGTTAATTTTATAAAAAAATTTATTGTTCCAACTATTAATTAGGAATCACCATGTACATTGATGCATTATTTAAAAAGGTTTTACCCTACTCATTGTAATTCTTATTTAAATAGGTTTTGCACCGTACCGTAGATATGAGAAACATCCCTATACCTTCTGTTGACAGTATAGTGATAAGAGAAACACCTTCAAATGAGGTTTCAACACCCATTGTTAGGGAAAGGCTCTCAAAAAGGCTACTAGCTCAACGTGCCCGAAGAGAAAAAGAAAAACATAAAACAACCAATCTTGATCAACCAATGCAACAACCAATACAACAAGATCATTCTAAGAGTTCAATAGCACAACGTGCCAGAAGAGAACGTGAGCGACAACAAAGGGAATCTAGGTATACTAGATCTTCCGCTCCTGAAGGATGTACTTTCTTGGATGGTATTGATATATCATTGCTTCTCTTCAAGCCAGCCCCACTTTATATACGTGATGAGGTACTGTTATTTTCCATCCCAGACATCAAATTATTTCAGATGTATCATGCTAATTTCAAAATTATTGAAATATTTGCCAAGGAACATATACACTCTATTGACATATATCTTATTTGGATGACTGCTTGATGTACTACTTCAATATTTTTTATGGATAACATATGCCAATAAGTCTTAAAGTCCATTCAGCTGAAGAACAAGTAGCTGTCCAGAAAATGGATGGAACTGCCTTTCTGAAAATGGATGGAACTGCTGTCCAGAAAATGGATGACATGACAGATGCTTACAGTTACAACAACAACTCACATAAAGATGCGCATGAAAGATTTTGAGAACCTCATAAAAAATGGGGCAGAAGGAAGCAACAGACTTGCACTACTGGCTATCCAAAAAATTAACGGAAAAGAAATGTAAAGGCAGTTCTCTCAAGCGCTTATCTCGGTTCAGAAAATGGATAGGGAAAATTCTGGAGATGCTACCCAACTGATCCGTGCCTTTTATATATGTATTTCATAATCAGCTCTATGTATTTTGGTCGCAACAACAACACATAAACGGGCAACAGCAGCAACTGAGTTATAGGCAGCAGTAGTTGAAAATGTAAAACAGGCAGCAGTAGCAACTGAGTTACAGGCAGTCGCAGTTGAGACGTAAAACTGGCAGCAGTAGCAACTGATTTATAGGCAGCAGTAGCAACTGATTTATAGGCAGCAGTAGTTAAGATGTAAACAAGCAGCAGTGGGACCGCAGTAGTATAACAGCAGCAACAAAAGGCAGCTTGGTTAAACTCTGGCAAACATCAATGTTTTAGCACAAGAATAACATGCAGGTTCAGCAGAAAAAACAATTGGATAAGTAGCGCAAGTTCAGGCAGCAAGAGCTGTTAGGTAAGGCAGGTTTCAGCTCCGGCGAACAGCAAGTATTAGCGCAAGAATAACAGGCAGCAAGAAACGTTGGGTAAGGCAGTTTTTAGCTCCCGCAAATAGCAGTAAACAAACAGGAAGTCTGATTTTCGTACAGGAGGAAATAACAAGCAGAAACTCAGTTGTTATTTGGTGAAATAGCAACAAGTAAACTCCGCAGTATGTACAGCAAAAAATGCTATTTGATAGGCTAGAAATATGTAGATGAATATGTATTTCTTAATTTGTATGGTTGCCACACAATAGTTGTTACTGCATTAGATAATGAAAGAATTCTTTTCTATACTTGCTTTATATTGGGCATGTTATTTAAAGTTTTTGGGTACCTAAATATTTGGTGCTTCAGTAGTTTATCATAATTTGAAATATCTTTTGTGATATGTTATGAAATTTGAATGGTAGACTTATGCCATAAAGAGAGCAGGTTTATGTGCAGGAATCAATTTTTTTGTTAGACAAATGGGCCTTTGTAAAAGGGTATATTTAATAGTAGTACAAAGGTTTACATAAATAATGAAGAAACCTCCTCAATAAGTGCACATTGTTGGATAGATCAAGCAAACATATTTTAGTGCCGAAGGCGCGTCGACGTTGTTGTTGTGGCAAATTGGCCTTTGTAAAAGGGTATATTTAATAGTAGTACAAAGGTTTACATAAATAATGAAGCAAACATATTTGAGCGCTGAAGGCATGTTATTGGAAAATTATATAGCGCCGAAGGCGCGCCGACGTTGTTGTCGTGGCGAGCCACGGATAGTACTAGTATATTGTTATAATACACACAATCTTGAAAAACATACTTCAAATATCAGTCCAAATAAAAATAGTGTACGATTATACAGAGTATTTCATATCCAAATCAAGCGAGCTGCAAAACATAAGACATGATACCACAGAATGGTTAAAAGTTCTTGCTAATGTCTACCTCAGAGGGAGATTTCAATACCTGCTCCAAAGGTGGAACTGTTTCCGTACGATCCACTAGAGGGTCTAATATTTGCTCAGTAGATTGGAATGGCTCTGTACGTCCTGAAGGCAGGCCTGACGCTTTCTCAGGAAAAATAGCCGCGTCATCAGCAATTTCTTCTTCTTCAAACATCGAAGGGAGCACTATCTCCTCATATCTACCACTCTGGGCCAGTTCCACATCTGCAACACTCAATCCAAAGTTATAATAGGATTGGATAAAGTAGTTTTTTTTCACTAAGGCTGCTACAACCGAATTCGTCATAAGCTTGTCATGTTTAGACACAACACCCAACTTTTCTGCAGCCACTGTAGCCTTTGCAGCCCTCTTCTCCTTCTCCAACAGGAGTTCAACTTCGAGCTCTTTCATGCGAGTTGACTGAGCCTTGAACTTTACCGTCAAAGCACCAAAATCATTGCTCCTCTTATCCAAGCATTGTCTTGCCCCCTTCAGCAGTGTTGAGAGCTGCCAGTACAAACAACAAAAAGACAGAGTTAGTTTAACAGATTTTTTCAGTTTAATCAAATGACAATTTTCAAACACCTATCGCGAATGTATGCTCGAGATACTTATGCTCCAAATCTTTCATGTTGGCCGCGACATGAGGTTTAGCACGGTGACTGCTCTCCTCTCCATGTCGTTTTCTCTTTAAAGAACTCTTCTCAACCTCTCCAGGAGTGGATACGCTCACTTCGAGCTTTTCTTCCACTCCACCAGATACAGCCTTTGCGATCTCTTGTCCCGTGACCACAACCCCAGTAACAAAGGTACTCTACTGCGCTAGCTTTCGGGCCTTCCAAGTAGTCTGCGTGGTCGTCTAAGGAACATGAGGTAAATGACTCAGCACGTCTGCAATGGTCTCAACAGTTTTTCCCTCAGCCATAACTCGTTTCTCATGAGCTCGCTGAACTTTGGGCGCTGTAGAATCAACCATTTTATCTCTACGGATACCCAACTCACTGAGTACCTGTTTTAGCTCACCCAGATCTCGAGCAGGCTGGTCTTGTCCGCGCGTGGATAAGGGTTTTGGTTCTGCCAAAACAAAGAGGATAACATTAAGTAACAGATCGAAGACAAGATATCAGTTATTTGAAGATTGGTCAACATTACTTACTCAGGTTATAATATCTATGGTTCAGTTCGAGTGCTGGTTCATCTGAAACCTGCATACAGTTACCCCCACTAGGCCAAAAAGAGTAAATATTGACACCTTTGGAGATGCAATTACGACGGGGCAGGTATATGGGAAAATTTTGACATCCTTTAACAGTCACAATCTTATTACCACCGTTATTTTTTATTTTTTCCCTCTTATTTACGTCATAAAATTTGTGACAGTGTACTTAGTTGAAAAACTAATCCAATTTAGACAGGTTACCTCGTCGTTTTGATTAATTAATCTAAAACTACTCTAATCATTCTTTCTTAAAAACAAAATATAAGAGTCGGCCCCAAATTCCCGAATTTCTCCAAAGTACCCGCCAACGCACTCTCTCACTTTCGACAGTCGACTCCAACAAAAGCCAAATTCTCCAAAATTTCCAAGCCAACGCACTCTCTCTTTCTCGTACAGTCGACTCCAACAAGAGTTTGAAAATTGGAAATCTCTAGCTAAATTTCCTAATCTCTGTATCGACTTATTGAAAACCAATTCCCCGCATAAATCCAGCACCTACAAAGCCCTAATCCTGATCTATTTCGCCTCTCCAACAACTATCAATTGAATTTTAATTCTCCAAACACTCTGAACACCGATTTCAGTATCTTCCCTATATTTTTTGGTTCTTCATGGAGAAGATGGAGATCAGGATTGTATTTTAGGGATTTGCTGCAATAAGGTTTCTTATTTTTATTCTTTATCTTTGTGTGATATCTTTATCATAATCTTGTTGTTACAGATTTCAGATTTTCTGTAGCAGCCTTCTAGCTCACTGTTTTCGTTGCAAGAGGTAAGATTTATAGGGTTTATCTTTTAATATTTCTGCTGATTTCAAATTACAATGAGTTTTGTTACATGGTTGCTGTGATTCTACATATGGGTAAGTATTTTGGTATAAAAGCGTTAAGAGCTAAATAAGATTGTGTAAAATGGTTGTATTATTTGGTTGGGGACTGCGAATAATTTTTATAAGATTGAGAAGAATGTTGTAGAAGATTGAGTCTTAGCTATAATTGTCTTAATGGCTGACTTAGAATTTGAAATAACCCATAGTCTTTGACAACCCCTTTTAACTGCTATATTATATAATTGATTGTAACTCTACCATGTAGATTGCTATTTGACAGGAAGGAAATAGACTTTGCAGCTTTATTAATGGCCCTCTCTCCCATCTTTTCCAATCACAGGTTTCTCTTCTTTATACTCTACACAAGCTTCCCCTTCTGGACTTGAAATTGGGGCAGTTTTCATGCTGAGAAGCTGGCCGATTTCCCAAAAGGTTATTTCTAGATTAGAACATTTTATTATTGTGATTCCTGAGACTTTTTCTTTTGTAGCAAGAGCTCACATTGTACAAGCTCTTGCAGCCAATAAATCTTGAATTGTCTACCTGCTTGATGTTAAAAATGCATCCCTCCATGGGCCTTCCATGAGAAAGTGTACAAGTCACCACCAGTTGTATGCTTTTGCTGTTATAGAAAATATTTTATTTAGTGATACAGTTAAGAGTTACTGAGTCTTGTTGTTGCAGTTGACATAGCTCTCTCTCTCTCTCATCGGTAACACAGAGATAATCCTCTCCTTGCATGTTCTTTTTTTAATTTTTATTTATGATTATTTAATTTCTAATGAATCCGATTGTATTTTAGACTTTTAGTGCACTTCCGTTTTAATGTAGATTCTTCATATCTTATGTTTAGTAGAGTTAGGAATCCCGCGAACTTAGTAAGTAGACCAAGACTAGGTTTCTTTATTCTCCTCTAGCAATGCTCCTCTATTGTTAGTAAATTATTATTGAGAGAATAAAAAAAAATCTATTTTCTTGAGTTTTAGTTATTTTACTTTTACGCCTTCAATTTATTGCTTCCGCTGAATTATTTCCAGCACATTCTTTACACACGCAGCTGCACACTCCCTCTCCTCTCCCTCCTTGAATCTTCTTATTTTAGGACTTCATTGGAAATATCTCCAGATCTGGGTTCGAACGTGTCCACACGGCCTAGAATGCTAAAATAATGTATCATGTTTACGTCGTGTCCAAATAATTTCATGCCATGAAAGTATTTTATGGCTTTACTTGGTAAGGTGGGGAAACTTTGGTCTAGTCTAGCTATCACCACGTTGAATTCTATTGATCACTCCATAGGCATGGTTTAGAAGAGTGTTGTAGATGCATCATGGTTATGGCCCCAGGAGCATAATGGATCCTGCTTGACCTCGCTTCGTGGTACTGGCATAACTTTTGCTGTTTGCTCGTTCAGTGCCTTGTGTGGTTGGGCAATGGGTCTATTTTCGTTGGGCTAGTGACGTGGTATCTATAAATTACACTCTTAAACTTATACTTGCATAATTCTAATCATTATAGTTTGTTTATTGATCTCTTTAGTATTTTATGTTGTATTGGTGTATGTTACGACAATTTGGTATTGCTAGGAGCAGGTTTTTTTTTAATATCATCATCAGAAAATAATTGCTGATCTTTCATGTGCCTATAGGGGGCTGACACTTGACAATAATCTCATCTTGTGAGGATATGTTAATGTTAATGTTACTGTTACACTTACTTTCATGTATTTATCTCTCATCATAGTTTATTTTATTATTTATTCTTTTGTAATGTTTAGCCATATGCCACATTAGTTTCCGACTTCTAGGCCTTTATTTATCTTACCATCATCAGGAAATCGGTGCTGATCTTTCTTGTACTTATAGGATGCTGCCGCCTTCTGGGATTAACAGCCTTTAGCTGCACAGGAGTGTGCTTCAAGCACCGTTATACCTGCATGCAAAGTTGTTACCGATTTATCAAACAATGCAAAGGATCTGAAAGAGAAAGAAGTATCTGCCTTCTACCGCAGTCCGGACAATAGCCTTTACATGCTTCTATCAACTTCACAGGTTAGTATTGAAGCTGTTAATAAAAGTTTGTGTAAGAGCTTTATTAATCAATCTAGGTGTATTTGCAGTCTTAGATTTTTTACTTTGAGCATGTAACTTAGATGTTTTGAGGCAATATATGACCTTCCAAACATGTCAATGTTGGCATACACATTTTTGTATGTGAGGCTCATTAGCAGCATACTCCTATTTGCTTAACTTGTAAAAACTCATTCCAGAATCTGTTATAGCTTATAATGCATGAAGGATCATCGATGACTTGTAGACTAATAATGAATTATTGTGTAGCTGAATAAAAGGGAAATCTATTTTTATTTATTTTGATCTTGTGGTATCTTTATTTAAGGTCATTGCGGTATTTATGTTGTGCGGGATATTTTAGCGTTGACTTCATAGATTCTAATGGTCTTCTTCTTCCTATCCAGGCCTTTTGGAGTACATGGGCACTAATGGATCTACGGGAACAGAAGCACTTGGATCTGCAGAAAGGAATGTAGCTCTATTCACTGCTAGGGCTGGGGCTAGGGATCCGTCAGCTGTTCCTTCTATATGCCGTGTTTCTACTGCCTTTCAACTTCATGCTGTTAAGTAAGTTTGAACTAAGTTCTCTATAATAAAATGAATGGGAGTTGACATCATAAGTTGGTTAGATGCTTTCGAAATCTTCTGCAGAGGCTTCACCTTCATTTTAAAGAGATGAAAGCAGTACATAAAAACTTGATATAGTTAATACACGTTTTTACAGTGGGTAATAAAGCAATAAACTAATCAAATTGATCGGGCATAGCAGCGAGGGATTCTGAATAAGGGTACCAATAATGGGAAAAAAACTATATAAATTTTTTCATGCAAACCATCAGAAGAAGTAGGAGTCTGGTTGTATTCTAGCATACATGGAGTCTGTTTCAATCCATTTGCGAGATGCCAGCCACAGTTGGTTTTCAATTCCTAACTTCTTTAGTTCCATCAGGCCTTTCTCAACATCAACTGCATCATGTGAGGTGGGTGATTGAGTGCTAAGATTGATCCAAAGCTGCAGGCGCTCATCGACAATATCAGGCTCCAGTCCATGGGTTTTTGCTCTTCTCCAGAAATATCTAAGCCAAGCCTGTTTGAAGAGCACATCTTCGGACTCTTCTTTGTTAAGTTCAAATGCCTCAAGAATATTCTGACCCTCGGTAGGTATTTTTTAAGTCATCTGAGACAGGTTGACCAGACTTTAGTAAATTAGGTCGTCGGTGTTGAGCCATTGCAAATATTACAGCATCTTCCACCTTCAGTGAAGCTAGTTCACGCATACCTTTTTCTACAAAGAGCATGCTCTCAATGTTCCCCTCACCAGAAAGATCATTCATGTCACGTGGAAATCTGTCCCTTTCATCAAGATCGGCTTTATCTACTATGTTTTCCTCTTTAGCTTTTTGCCCGGCAGACAAGACAACTTCAAGAGGAAGTGGAGCTAAGGATGACCAGAACTCATACTTTTGTCCAGCAATCTCTGGATGAATATCATGAATATCATGTTGAACACATAAATTCCAATATCGTGCTAGCCAACACCTCTTGAGAACGACCTCCTCCATTTCTTCCTTGGTTAATATCATTCTCTGTGTCATTGATCGAAGAGATTTAACTTCAGATTCAGCTTCATGGAGCTGCTTCATGGCAGATGTTGCCTCATCCCTGGCAGTCTCCGCTTCAAACCGAAGGAATGTAACCTCTTCACTTTTAACATGTGCTTGAGCTGCAACTTTCAAAGCTGCCTCTCTTTGCTTAAGTGCTGCTTCTTTCCTGCTTAATAAGCGGCCTTTCAAGGATACACCTTCTCCAAGTGAAGCAACCTATTTTTCCAGTTGCCTAGCTCTGGCCTCTGCTTCCTCAAACCTGTCCTCTGCAAGTCGAAGCTTTTCAAGCATACTCTCATTTTCTTCTTGCAGCATATAAAGCTCATCCTGGAGAGCAGAAGAAGAATGGTGACTGCCAGTTGCCCGCACATTAAGATTCCCCAAATCCAGAGTGTTTTTTACCTTCCTAGCTTTTTCATCCCGAATCGTCTTCTTTTAAAGGAGGACCTTAGGCTAGCATCTCTTACTAGCTGTTATGATCTTCTTCTTTTCTGTTAGCCATGGACAGTCTTCTCTGAAGTGCTTAAAAAAAATGCCTGGGGATTCGTCTTTTACCTCACCCTACAAGAAAGCAGGTGCCCTAAGATAAGCCCAGTCCTACAAGAAAGCAGGTAAGATGAGCCCTACAAGAAAACAGGTGCCCTAAGATGATAAATTATGGTCGTTCAATGCTATATACTTCGTTTAATGATAAATTATGGTTCTTAAAATATTCAATCTAGCCTTATGAGTTCCAATGTTGTTGAGACAACTTGTTATTTGTTTAAAGCGTTCTACTACTATGCACTCACGATTACTTTTTATTCTTTTGTAGACAAGAGATTCACCGCCACCTGATGGAGTGAGGGGTAGAAACTATATTATGAAAGATATGTATAGCGGAACAATTGCTTACGGAAGTATTCAGTTATTTGCTTCCTGAAAGGTTTTATCGTGAAAGGTTTTATCGTGTCATAGTAGATGAGGTTATTCGCGATGATGTGTAATTATTTATGGAAGGCGGTACTCTGGGTGACATCTCTTCGGGTAAAACTGTTGTATGGTATAAGAGTCTTACCTGTTTCGGGTGAACAACATCTTTTTATTTTATTGTTTCTTGAAATAAAGTTTGACATTGTTCTTGTTATTGAAATATGTTGTTTTTTACATTAATTGCTTCTAGTTAATGAAATTTATAACAACTATTGTGATTATGACCCGATTGATATGATTGTTGTATATTAAAACAAAATGATTGTTAATATGACAAAAAATTGGACGTTTATATTTGTGACATATAAAATGACTAATAGCCATGTCTTAAAATTTAATTATTATGACTGATGTTATGACTATTATTTGTAATGTAATTTTTACGACGTATAAAACAACTTATAAATGTGTTACTAGATATTTCAAAAATTGGCTACTATGATTATTATTTTTGATGTTTAAGTTAGCGACGCATAGAGTAACAAATTTTATAGTCGTAAAGAGTATGAAATACGTCGGTTGCTGCGACTAAGAATTGTGTCATTCTATTACAAAAAAAAAAATAACTGTTAGACGGATATTTCGACCCGCCTCTCAGTCGTTAATTTACGACGTTTTTCAAGTCGATAACATAAAACTACTGCAAAAAGAACAACGCTTTTTTGGACTAAAATTGATGTCGCTTTAGCAAAATAACGACTGACCTGCCCCGTTGTTTTTTACTCTTTTTGACCTAGTGCCTCTACCCACACAAGGTGGTCGTTCCATGGTCTACTCGCAGATTCAAAGTCAAAAAATTTCAGCCTAGATGAATCACTATACAGGTAACCACTATTTTGACTTTCAATATACTTCCACTTATAAAACTTTAACACATCTTCAGCTTCGAACTGCTTAGCAGTCCATTCCTTCCTCCATTTTTCATTCAGTGCCTCACACACCCTCATCATCTCATACACATTCCCATTCAAATGGGCAAGACAGCACTGTAACACATTCATGACCCCTTTATAAAAGTAAGTCAGATGTGCTCTAAGGCCATATATGACCTGATTCAAGAAACACAAAAATCCACCACTCAGGCCTGATAGCCCAAGCCCATTATAGTACGAGAGGCTAACCCCCTCACCAATCCCTCTATCATTTTTCTACTTCGCCAAGCATGGGACTTGGTAGTAGACAGCCTCCTCCCCTTTACCAGGGATAAGGCCCTAAACCATAAATTTTTCAACTTCACATATCTTCCCCACTCTCCCTGCAATTTCTTCTTATATTTCAAATATTCTTTCCCAACATCTACCCCATCTTGGTATACGACAACGATTCTCTCTTTCTCTTTTTTATCCTCCTTCTCTACCACCACCTCAGTTATATTGAGTCCCCCAATCTCTACGGTCGTCCCCACATTATTCACAGTTTCCTCCATAGCACTACACTCGTCCCCCCTCCCTGAAGAAGACATTTCTTCAGAACTGGACGATACTACAAATTTACTAGTGGGGGTACTAGGTTTAGAACGCATACTGAGCCTACAAATACAAAAACATATTTTATCATTACCTCTACACTTTAAACATAAACAACAACCCCACCCTCAACCCAGTCAGCACGTCTATTTTCCCAATTCCCAAACCAAAAAGCAAATATCGAATCATTTTAAATTTCCCTCTTCTTCTCTAAAACACATTTTCTCTCCCTACTGGTAAAATACATATACCACAACATTGACACTACAGGTCTCTCTCATCTATATATTCACAATTTCCAAAACCCCACATATGCAAAACAACTATACAAATTACTACATGAAACAAATTACTCACAAATCAAACAGATAGAGTTTTACATCACCAACCTGTACTTGAAGAACAATAATCCTCTGCACTACCCAGACGCCTTTTCGAGTATGAACGCTCATGTCACTTCTCAGACGGTTTTCTATCACCTGATAAAGATTTCCTTCTCAAATCACACTCAACACTCAAACATTTCCTCTCCATGGAAATAAGATTGACACAACTTTTTTTTTTCTCTAAAACTATAAATAATTTATGAGGGAGAGAGAGACGCGTTTTTATACTCTCCCTCAGTTTGTGAAACGACGGCTCCTTTTGACACGCGTCAGCCATCCCTACTGTCTCTGCAGGCACATCTTTTTGGTTGAAGGCATCATCATGACTTATGTGATAACGTCTACCGTCATCACGTCTGTCCCTATTGTCTGCCATTAAATAATTCTCCACCTCTTCCTCAAACACAATGCAAATGACCAATCGCCTTACTTTAATACCCTGCCAAGATCGTACAACTTTCCTAAAATAGATCAATATTTAAAATTCGATGATATCAATACAGCTGTTAAAATTCTACAGCTGTCTCTAACAAAATTTGTACACAAAGATTATAATAGAATACATTTTTTTAATTTCAATCAGATCGAGACATCACATTCGTTTATCCTCTCAAGATCTCTCATCTTATATTTATCCAAATCCAACCACAGAACAATCAAAAAAAGATTACTTATTACGAACTTCAATGCTTCGAGCTCACCGAACTCTCCAGTCATATCTAAAACAGCCTCGGTGATGCGCTTCCCCGTACATAATGATCTCTCCTCTTGCTGCCCTGGCATCCTCTTCAATGATCTTATCACAGGCGAGCTGTCGAATAGTCAGTTACCGTACTGTGGCACTCAACAATGACCTCTGAAACACGTCGCACCAGAAAAATTGGTCATGCTATACATACTTCCATGTTTCGTCTAGTCCGGTCAAATTCAACGGCCATTCCAGCAACACGGTATCATAAGAGAGGTGGCAAAAATACCGTTCACAAAGTTTGGCAACCTTGATATGAAAGCGAACATCTGATGCCTAATTAGCACGCTGAACACGAGTCCTCACCATGGCTAAACTTACCACCTCCACAACACAATTATCCCTGCAGAAGATTCAAAACAAAATAGCCTAAAGTCATGATTTTATAGCCACTAGGAAGATCTTTGTAAATATCACCCCACTAATTTGGCCAAAGGATATCTTGTTCAGAGAAAGTTCACGAAACAGCAGAATATAAACATCAAATGCAGAATATTGTGACAAATCATTATTTCCATAGTATAAAATATCTCCTCCGATTTGGTATGAGAAAATATACAATGGGGCAACATACAAGATCACACAGATCCAGCAGTAGTACCTACAGATCCATGCCCACCCTTTCTCACAGTTTGGACAACTTCGTTCCCCAGTTCGATTTCACAGATACAAACAATAAATTACACAGACAAGTTCGTGACAACAAATAATGACCTCAGGACAAAGTTACTTAATTAATTTAAAATTTTCTTTACAAGATACTTTACAGATAACAAAATGTCCCCAATAATTACAATAGATTACATCACAAAGTTACAATTCAAATTGCTTTTCAAGAATCAGCAGAGAAGATGATGAAATACTAAAGCAACTTCCAAACCCTGATCCCATGCTACAAGATTCGGGAAACAGTTAGAACTAGAAATCACAGATGAAAGATCTTCTTCATGGACAAAATCTATGGTCCATGGAAGAAAATGATCCTCTACATCCTCCCACCTCTTCCACCATAGCCCCCAGCTCCTCGCATGCTAGAGACAGATGAAAGGCCTCATTTATTCAACAAGACCCACTCAATAGAAGGGTACTGACGAAACTTCCTCAGACGAACGCCTACCGCTTCATCCTCAGTTATCGTAGGTTCCTCCGCTAGCAACTGAAGGCCATTTCGGTGCTCCACCTCAAATGTCAGCAGATAGTGGAAACGTACCATCAGATAATAATCAACCCCACATCCATCACTTCTTCATTAAACATATGATGGTAGGCGGGAAATGTAAGAATTGGCGTTGGCAAATGCAATGGTTCGTATCCAAAATACCTTATGCGCGATTCCTAAGCTTGAGTCCTTGTCGTCACCGTGTTCTCCAACACTTAGAAATTGTCAAATCACAGTAGGCTAGTTTGCCACAGAGGAATGCAGATGAAGAACCAAGAAGAAGACTTGGTTTATCATGCATAAGGAAAGATCATCTTTATACTATGATTAACATTAAAGGCGACTCTCCAAATTCCTAACTGCAGTAGCATATATTCCCAGATTTGACAAGAGTAACCCAACATAGTGTAGTCAAAGACAACTCAACACCTATAAGCCAGGATAGTGTAGTCGAAGACATATCATAGTCGAAGATAGCTCAACATTCAAGAAGATATAATAAGTCCTTGAACTACCAAAAGTAGCCATTAAAGTCTGGTCAAGAGAGAGCTATTAGAGATCCACGAAGTTCGCCCACTCTTCCCGGAATATGAGATTGTTTTCTTTTTGTAAAACTGCATCTATCCACTATAAATAAAGGCAGAGAATAGATTATTCAGGACCATGAAATCCTCACACGTTACCAATTACAGCCTCTTAAACCTACTATCATTCCAAAACTCTGTAATAACTAGCAACATATTGAATTTTACATAAAAACCTTCATCGAGATCATGATTTTTCTCAGCTTTTACCAAGTTTTCCACGTAAAATCTTATCTATCAAGTTTATTGTAGCCTCTTTATGAATAAGTATTGACAATGATCTTCCTCCCTGAAAATCCGCCATTACAATTGGCGCCGTCTGTGGGAATTACCACACTTTTTCTACCGTTTCTAATCTGAACACCCTTCGATGACAAACATGAACTTGAGAAGCCATTCCAGTACCGTAAGAGATCTAGAAATACTATGAGCTATTGATCTACATGGTGTTATACTCGAACTTCAAAAACAAATGGCCGTAGAAAAAACCCAGAGACTGGAAGATCAGGGTATCCACGCTTAAGCCCTTCAAACAGAGAGAGACGAACGAAGAATAGCCCTGGATCAGCAAATTTAAACATATCAAAAAGAGATGGAGAGACTACGGAGGACACAAGATCGACTCACTGCCCACCAGACGTCACCTCCACTTGCCCGAAGTAAACATCGGTCAAGAGTAGTTCAACGCGATAATCAGCCGAGAGAAGACGATCAACAAATTTCTCGATCCAGATCTGGAAATCCAAACAGAGCCTCTCAACATTTTGGTTTAACCTCTTCGGCCTTGACAACCCAAGGCAGTCGATGCACACGTCACCAGACCCCTCCACCAGAAAGAAGGCCTATCAGAGATCGATTGGAACCAGAAAGACAGGGCCATTTTGTTCCTCAGATCACAGCCATACATCTTCCCCCGTAGCAGTTCGTCACCTTAGATGACCTTAATAACAGAATCCAGGCCATTAACTCTGATATCCTAGGCTGTCGATCTACACTTGATAGAATCGAAATAAACCCCATCTCTCCATATCTCGAAAATATGCCCATCCCAGAATATTTCCATATGCCCAAATTCATTTAATATGCAGACCTGATTGACCCGCTTGCACATGTTTGACATTTCAAAGCTGTGGTTGGGTTATATTCCAAACTTGACCATATGATGTGTAGGCTATCCAACATGAGTCTAAAGGAAGAACCACTCCGATGGTTCCACACCATCCAAGAAGCCTCCATCACCACTTTCATCCAGTTGCAACATCATTTTGAATCCAATTACGCTCATGATAGGGAATGAGAAATCACAGTTCATTCCTTGTTATACATCGAGCAAGGCGTGAAAGAGACATTGGCAAACTTTTATAATTGTTTCCTTCAGGAAATACGAAAGATTGGGAATTCAGACCCTAAAATTGCAGTTTCGGCATTCACCTCCGCCCTGCACATTGACTCAAAAGTTCGAGAAGAACTTACTCTACACAAACCTCGCACAGTCACTGAGATGATTGGATTGATGGGGTTAATAACTACATCAAACTGGAGCGGTCAAAGAAAGATAAGATGAAAAGTTCATCTGTATTCTCGAGAAGCATCTTCGACTCCAGCTCAGCGAACAGTCACTCTTGAAGCGCATAAACAACCCGACAGAAATACCGACAACAATAGAAGAAGGGACGGCAAACCAGGCAGACCTGTCCTAGTTTTGCCGCCAATGAGAAAAACTCTCTCCGCTATCTTGTCTACGATAAAGGGAGATGAGTGTTACCGCACACCACAAACAATTCCTGATCTTCCCAACAGACCCTTATGTCAGTTTTATAATGTGCATAGTCACAAAACTGACAACTGTTACTCCCTCATCCAAATCTTTCATCGTATCCTATTAGCTTGAAGACTCCACAATTATATCATCGACATCCAAATGTTTCTCGAGGATCAAGCAAAAAACAAAGAAGTCGAGCAAAATCATGGCCAGGGACAAGCTCGCCACTTATATATGATCGAGATTGAAAAGGGGAAGAAAAGAAAATAAGAGAATCGCATTACGTCTTGCTGCAAAATAACCTCTTCAGATAAATCAGCAAAACTTCTTAAGAGCACAAGAAAGTCAAAACGTCCTTACCAAATAACCTTCGAAGACTGTGACACCAACCATGTTAAATACCTTCATGATGACCCTCTTGTTATTATGTTCCAAGTGGGACAAGATTACCTCCATACACTTCTCATCGATATCGAAAGCCCCACGGATGTCTTGTTCCGAAGAGTTAATTGAAGTCCTCAGTCTTACAGATTTGGTCAAAGCATCGACAACAACAATCACGGGCTTCAATGGTTTAAAAGAATCAGCCACCAGAGAAATCACTCTGCCAGTTCAGGCAGGTTCAGAAACTATATTCGTCAAATATCTTATCACAGATGCAGAGTCCAAATACTTGGGAATTTTGGCTCAAAGTTGGTTACATTCTATCAAGGCAGTGTCATCAACTTATCATCGAGCACTACATTTTCCAACGGATCGCGAAGTCTATGAAATCAAAGGCAGCCAAGCAGTAGCACGAATGTGCGAAGATACCACAACCAACCCTCATACAATTAAACTTCTCAAAGCTTAGCAACTACAGCATGAAGAGTCAATGACACTTGAACAACATGACACCGAGATGGTCACATTTGTTAAACTCGATGGCCCAGGGCGTATAACCTTCATCGGCTCAAATTATCGACCGACGAAAACGAGGCCATGATATAGCTGCTTAAGAAAAACATCGACATCTTCGCCTGGACTTTCCAAGAAATGCCTGGCAATGATCCTTTCATCGCTTGCTACCAACTCAACCTCCTTTCCAACAGTAAAGCTGTCATTCAAAAATGACAAAATCTAGCTCGCTGACTCTGAGATGCAGTCAACGAAGAAATTGATAAACTCCTTCGTGTAAGATTTATTATTGAAGCCAAATACCCAAAATGGGTTTGTAATATCATCGTTGTACCAAAGAAAAATGGCAAAATCAGGGTTTGTGTCGACTTCACAGAACCCAACAAGTTCACACCTAAAGACAGTTTTCCGCTACCATTAATTCTGCAACTTCTCGATTCAGTCGCAAGACAGAAACTTCTTTCTATGATGGACACCGCCTCGAGATACAACCAAGTACCACTCGCAGAAGAAGATCAGGAAAAAAACCCTTCATAACTGAAATAGATCTATACTGTTACACAGTAATGCCTTTTGGGTTAAAGAATGCTGGAGCTACTTACCAACGACTTGTAACCCAAATGTTGAAAGATCACCTCAGCAAAATCATAAAAATTTATATCGATGATATGATCTGTAAAATCCTGAAGAGATAAGATCATCCAAACAACCTTCAAACTATCTTCGATATCCTTCGCAAATACTAGATGAAACTCAACCCAGAAAAATGTCAATTCAGCGTCACATCTGGCAAATTCCTGGGATACCTCGTTAGCAAAAGTTGGATAGAAATTGATCCAGCTCAAATCAAAGCACTCATGGCAATGCCATCTCCTCGAACGAAAAAAGGTGTTCAAAACTTTGTCGGCAAGATAGCCGCTCTTCACGGATTTACCTCAAAGTCATCTGATCGATGTAAACTTCTTTACCTACTTCTTCGTGGCAACCCCACTCATCTTTCCCATAAACAACAAAAGGAAATCATTTGGACTCCCGACTGTAAAATAGCTTTCCAAGATCTTAAACGATACTTGGGGCATCCTCCTATAATGAGTACTCCAATTAATGGCGAATCACTTACTATGTACTTATCCACAACAGAAGATTCAATTAGTTCCGTTCTTATTAGAGAAGATGACGGCGTTGAAAAACCAATCTACTTCCTCAGCAAAATACTTATGCCTGCTGAAAACTGATATAAAACAGCAAAAAAATAGCTACTCGCCTTGGTCTACAGCTCTCAAAAACTTTGTCCCTACTTTCAAGCTCATCCTATCAAGATTATCACCAAATACCCTCAAACTGGTACTCTCCAAAAAAGAAAAATCTCGCGGAATCCAGCAATGGTATGTTTTTCTTAGAGAATATGATATTTCCTTCGAACCTCAAAATCCATCAAGGGATAAGCAGTGGCTGACTTTTTAGTAGATTTTTCCGTCGAAGACACTAATTAGGAAGAACTTAAAGAAATCTTCACAGATAACTTAATTGCAGAACTAGACGTATGCTCCAAAAGCTCAGGTTGGCGACTTTTTACAGAAGGGTCAGCAGGACCACAGGGATCCAAAATTGGCATAGTTCTCATTACGCCTTCCAATCATCGCATCAAAAAAGCTATTAAACTCAACTTCTATGCTACCAACAATGAGACCGAATATGAAGGAATCTTATATTGTCTCGATCTTGCACTTACTCTCGGAGCTAAGGAATTAACAATATATGTCGACTCTTTACTCGTGGAAAATCATTATAACAAAACCTTCAAGACAACATGTAAAATGGTTGATTATGTAGCTTTGGTCAAAGAAAAGATGAAAAAATTTAAACATGCAACAATATCTTATTTTCCTCGACAAGAAAATTGCCATGCCGATGCGTTAGCTTACATCGCTGCCATGTTGGGAGACAATAAAAAAAGAACTTATGAAATCGAGATCATCGAGCATTCTAGCCTTGATATCCTATCAACACTCCAGATAACCATTACCGAGGATGACGACCTTGATGACTAGAGAAGACCATTTTATGCTTACCTCAACTCCAACATCATCCCCAGTAATAAAGACGAAGCTCAATCCTTGTTGGCCAAGTACCCCAGATTCACCGTCCAAAATAAAATCTTATATCGACTCACTGGAGGAGGACCACTTATCAAATGCATCTCATAAAAATAGGCTCAGATCAAAATTAGAGAACTTCACAAGGGTATTTGTGGTGCACATATTTCAGGAAGATTGCTAGCCCAACACACATTCACACAAGGATTATATTGGCCCAAGATGTGACAAGATTGTGAAGACTTTGTGCGTAAATGCTGAAAATGCCAACTCCACACTCAGAACATCAAAAGTCCAGCCCTCGACTTGTATGTTACCAATGTCCTCTGGCCGTTTAAACGATGGGGAATCGACATCATCGGCCCGTTCCATCCAGCATTAGGAAACAGAAGATTCATTTTAGTCGCTACTGATTACTTTACCAAGTGGGTCGAAGCAATTTCTATTTGCCATACTGATGAGAATAAGGCCATCAAGTTCCTGTGGGAGCATATCATCACTAGGTTTGGTTGTTCGCACATGATACGCTCTGATAATGGCAAACAGTTTATCAGCGCTAAAGTACTTGCTTTCCTCTATAAATAAAAGATTTAGTTAACAACTTCCACACTATATTATCCTCAAGGAAACAGACAAGCCAAAGCCATCAACAAGAGCATTAAATCTGGTTTACGCAAGTGACTCGATGATAAAAAAGGCAGATGGGTAGATGAACTACTCAGTGTTTTGTGGGCCTATTGTACCACTCCTCAAGTTTTAACTGGCTTGGTATCGAAGCAGTCCTACCTTCAGACCTCGATTTACCAAGTACCCGACAAAAAATCTCAGATGAGGACAATGAACTCGGCCTACTTTGCAACCTCAATTGGATCGACGAAACCCGAGATAAGGCCATTGCCAATCTGGGACAATATCATGATACATTGAAAAAGTCATACAGCAAAAAAATTCAAAAATGGATGTTTGGTATTGCAGACCTTGTCCTACGACGGATCCGAGATAGTACTCGACCTAAAAATTCTAGAAAGTTATCAGAAAATTGGGAAGGGCCCTACATCGTCAGTAACAAAATAGATAGTAGAACTTATTGGCTAATGCCTGAAGATGAAGTCCAGCTTGAATATCCATGGAACACTACTCAGCTGAAACAATTTTACAGATGAGACACTGTAACCATTTTCTTCCAATCAAATAAGCAATTTGTACTCATCATTGTCTTCATTACTACTTTGATTTGATCTCGATCTATACTTGTCAAGTACACACCAGACAAATGATATCTTTACTACTTCGATTTGATCTCGATCTATACTTGTCAAGTATACATCAGACAAATGATATCTTTACTACTTTGATTTGATCTCGATCTATGCTTATCAAGTATAAATTAGACAAATGACATCTTTACTATTTTGATTTGATCTCGGTCTATACTTATCAAGTATACATCAGACAAACGATATCTTTAATACTTCGATTTGATCTCGATCAATACTTATCAAGTATGCACGAGACAAACAAAATTCTTACTATCTTGATTTGTTCTTAGGTCCTTACTTCCACAAGTATACCTAACACATATCATTTAATTTTATGCAAACAAATATCCAATTACAGGATGTTCTACGTACTTCACGCTCTTTACTTATCGAACAACCTCTTCTGAGCTCTTGTTCTTCTTACATCAAAATCCAGATACCCATCTCAAGATATACATCTGGTACTCATTACTTGCCATTTCTTGGCCATATTTCACATATCACGCACACGAGAGTTCTTTACCTATCTGCTCGAATCTATCATCATTTTCAAAATATCGCTTTATCAAATCTACTCAAACTTAATTACAAACCACATGCACAATAGTTATTTATCAAAATTTTATAACAACAAAACAAATATTCTTCGCACACACAAAATAAAAATTGTTTCGGTCCCACTGACCATTTGTTACATACTTTTACTTAACACAACATAATTTAAGCATGATTCAACATTTCAGAGGGAAAATTTTCTTCATTTAAGGCACCTTCGGGTACCTGCACATCTGCTTCCTCCCCAGGACAAGGACCGTCGACCTCCATCATCACATCTTCGATCACTTCAATTGTTCCACGCACATCAGAAGTCTGGCGTACATCCTCGTCTGAGCTATCATCACACGCAAAACCACCAGCTTTTACAAGTCCCTTGTAATATTTTTTTTCCTTTCTTTTGAATCCTCAAACTATCCTAGAAAGTGCATCCTCACTTCCTTACACTTTTCTAATTTCTCTACATTCATCCAAGATTTCACTTCAACGACCAGTTTTCCCTGCTCTAGCTCCATTGTTCTGCGAGCATCGACAACTTGTTCTCTAACATCTTTTTCATACGTAGCTTTCTACAACGCCAAAGCCTCCTTTTTCTCTTTCTCCAACACTTTCTTCACTTCCGTCAGTGCCACCTCCTTCGCCTTCTTTGCTTCCAGCTTGTACCTGTTCAGCATCGCATTCAGATCAGCATTTTCCACGCTCAACTCCTTCTTTATATTTTTGTAAGCAACAACCTGATTAACCAACTCACTACTACTAACAACACGACCCATGGCTTCACCCATCAACTTCTTAATCTGCATAAAAGTCATATAATGAGTATTCGAGTGACCTACAAAAATTTTCATTCGAACCAAAGCATTAAAATTTCTCACCTTCGCCAAATTCCTCTCTCCCTCGCCTAAAAACATATCCAAGCTATCAATCCCCACCATACAATCCGCCATCTCCTTCTTCAGCTCATCCGTCCCAGGCGTATAGGACTTCATAGTCTTCGGCACTTCCGTCTCAGACTCCTCAATAAATTTCTTCTTTGACGTCCCACCATCAGTAGTCTTCTTGGGGAACACACTGCTCGAACCCCGTGGAGGTATCCTACCAACCACCAAAGCTGGTTTGGCGATAACATCGACCCCCTCCGTTGATGAATGTCGAGTAGTCCTCTTATGGTGCAGCAACGGAGGGACTTCAGAGCTCGCCACCCTCTTTTTCTTATTCTTTCCAAAAGACTCCCCGAGCATAGCATCTATCTCAGTGTCAGTGTTGTACCCCGACAACCTAGGATTTTCCAATGGAAAACTTCCATCCGCGACTCTCTTATTCTTCACTGACATTTTTCCACCAATAACAGGCACCTCCGAACCTTTAGTTCTCGACCTTTTTATCCCTGCTTATTGAAATAGCGTACTTAGACGATCTTGGTCAATAACTAAGTTATCGATCCCACGTGACTGTTTGTCGCACCTCTTCGCGACTGTTTAGATCCTCGAACGTAATGCCTCATGCGTTATTTCTCGACTTCTTTGACTCTTCGCCTTCTCACCATTAATAAACCTCTACATTTGTGCTTCAATCCTTCAATATCTCGAAGAGTTTCTTCAGATACATTAATGCCCACCAGAGCACGACCTATCTTATCAAACAGATGATTCAAATAATTTTCCTTATATTTTATATCATCACCTAAAGGAACACATCTTGCCATAATCATTTTTCATGTTCGTTCCCCTATTTCTTATTGAACCTACAAATTCCTATATTTGTGGGATTGTATTCGACAATATCACCAATATCATCATATTCGACAACAATTCATTTCAACACATTTTCCATTTCCAAAAATTAACAAGTACAACTTTCATTCGACAAATGATACACATTAATTTATTCCACTAACATCAATACCACAGTTACATTCCTCTCCATCAACAATTCCTTACCACAGACCCCTTCTACAATATTAAAACTTCATAAACCCCTCACTGTAGCTTCATCTTCCCTCTTCACCAGCAACTTTGCTCCAGTCCACATTCTACCACAGCGTTCAGGAGGATTCCAAAACTGCAATCTGACATGAAACTCGAAGTCCTCCTCAACCTCCTTTGCTTCTGCCTCACTCATACCTTCATAATCAGGCTCCTCCGAATCTTCCAGATAAATACCACAGTTTCGAGATCCAAAATACCGTGTATACAGTAACCCAGTGCTTCGCCCGCACACGTTTAAACACACCATCACAGGCCTGAGCTCTCGTCTTCACCATCTCGCATGAATGCCTCACCTCTGCAACGCTAGACTTATTTATACCCCCTTCAGTCCTAGTTCAACTCTCTGTATTTACTATGCCTTGGAACTCTCAATTTCCAAGTCCCATCAATATCCCTCAAAATCCGTTCCTGGCCCCACACGGTCGAATATCTTTGACTTTCTACACATAATAAAAAATTGACACAAATATCTTCGTCTCTACTCATATTACAACGTACTTGATAAACAATACACATTCCGAAACTAACTTCAACCAAAATATTTATTTCTTTAAATAAATTGTTTATTACATTCGACATCTATCTTACATTGCATTTCTTACATTCGACATTTATCTCATTTGACTACTTGTCATTTCTTACGTTCGACACTTTCATCCTTCAATTACATTATATCATGTTACATTCTCTTATTACATTCGACTTACATAACTATTTACTCTATATTCTTTTCACCAGAATCTGACATTAAAGCCTCTTTCTAGTCCTCGAAGCTCAATGAATCTCAAGTCACTGAACTTTTAAGAGATGCTTCAGCAGAAAAGAGCCAGCAACAAATTGCAAGAAAACTCAAACGTTCGGCAAGATCCCTGGACACTCATCTAACCTTCCAATCTTCATCATTAATGCACACAGTTATCCCTTCACCCCCGCATGATGATACAATAGTTCCAACAGATATACATCATCTTTTTTTGATCTTGTTCCTACCCCAGCGATATGCTATGATCACATGCCGGCTTCACATCAATCGGTTTACGCCAGATTTTTCCATCCGAATGATCAACATCTTCAATCCAAGAATACACCATAGACCACACTTGGGGCAGTATCTCTCCACCAACCACCACCATCCCCCCTTCCATAACAACCTATTTATACCCATTATCCTTCCACCAGATTCAGTGTACCATATTTATTGTACCTCAGGAATAACTTGACCAGATACAGTTCTTTTGACCTCAGAAATGACACAGACGATTCATCTTTTCAATCGGCAACCTTTTCAGATTCAAAAAGTCTTCTCGACACAACCATCAAAGCTTCTGTCGAGAATGGGGCGATTTTAGTAGTATATTCCCCAAATTCGATAAGAGTAACCCAGTACAGTATAGTCAAAGACATCTCAACACCTATAAGCCAGCACAGTGTAGTCAAAGATAGCTCAGTATTCTAGAAGATACAATAAGTCCTCGACCTACCAAAAGTAACCGTTGAAGTCTGGTCAAGAGAGAGTTGTTAGAGATCCGCAAAGTTCTCCCACTCCCCCTGGAATAGGAGATTGATTCATTTTTGGAAAACTGCCTGTATCCACTATAAATACAGGCAGAGAATAGATTATTCAGGACCAAGAAATCCTCATACGTTACCAATTACAACCTCTTAAACCTACTATCATTCCAAAACTCTGTAATAATTAGCAACATATTGAATTTTGCATAAAAACCCTCCTCGAGGTCATAGTTTTTCTCAGCTTTTACTGAGTTTTCCACATAAAATCTTGTCTATCTAGTTTATTGCAGCCTCTTTACAAATAAGTATTGACAAAGATCTTCCACCCGGAAAATCTGCCATTACACCAACGTCAGCAGGATTCCCCATGAAATAACATTGACTATAACCATTGGTTCTGGGAAACCCAAACGGCACAAGAAAGATACTTCTGCATTTACATTGGAAATGAGTCTCAGATATTAACTACAACAATTAATGACACTTCTAAACCAACACCACTTGCTTACAATGTTTCTCATACTATTGGCTGAGAGGGGGCGGTTGTAGTGGCGTATTCCGCATCTCGAGCTTATGCTTCATCTTTGATCAACATATAAACTTTTGATCTCACCAATAGAGCACGTGGCATAAAAAGACTCAAAGACAACAACGTCAAGAAGCAAATATTGTACAAATTTCTCAACCAACACCACTCGTCCATGAGGTTCCTCGTGTTATTAGTTGAAAGCCGTCTTGTAATAGTTTATTTCGTATCTCGGACTCAAGATGCATCCTCGACCTCATCAGCATACAAGAAACACTACTAAAAACTTATTCAATATTCTTCAGTTCAAGTCACCACTTTCGACCTCCATAACAACAGTTCGATTTATGCAAGAGTACAATCATCAATAGAGTTGTTGTACAGCAATAGAGGTCACAAAGTTACATCATCTAGTTAAAGAATATATTACATCTACTTTGTAATGTCCACCATTAACCATCTTAATGGTCATCAAACGGTCATATTATAAGACCTATATATAGGACCAGAGAACTACAAATGAGGGACAGGCAATTAGATACAGAAGAACTCCTACTCCAGAACTCCATAGATTCAGAGTACTCACTGTAATAACTAGCATTCTCAATAAAATCTCTTTCTTTCTAAAATCCTCAAGAGAGATCATGGTTTTTAACCTATACAAAAGTTTTCCACGCTAAATTGATGTATTAGTTATTATTAACGTTCCGATTACATCTGGTGTAAAGGCTAAGTCCGGATCCTAGAATTAGGCTATTACAATTCTTACCTTATAAATTATAAAAGGCGAAAGAGATTGGCGTTGTCAAAGATATTTCAGAAGACATCTTTGCAAATCCATGCACGAAGACTCTTGCACCACTTACGTTCAAGCAGTTGTTACACGGAATCGGCATGAAGAAGACTTATGTATCAATATCTCAGGGAGATCGACATCAGGGAGAGTAGTCTTATCCTGACGTGGACACATGCGTGTTGTACTTTTTTCTTGATAGCGCAGTTTTTATCCTATGAGGTTTTACTGGCTGGAGGTTTTGATGAGGCAACGTATACGCTTCCACAACCCATATAGGGCATAAGATTGTACTCTTTCCCTACACAACTTTTGCCCAATGGGGTTTTGCTAGGCAGAAGTTTTAATGAGACAAGTCGTCATAGTATGGAACACCCCAAGGGGGAGTGTTAGAAGTTGGGTCCAAGCCCAAGCTAGGAACCCAACAAGGTTGGGGTGTCCTATACAGACTCTTAACAAACCCATAGGCCCGATAGGGTTATGGGGAGAGTTTGAGTAGATTAGGTAACTTATGTTGTAGGGTTACCTATATATATTATGTACAAAAGACAATGATGAATCAATAAGAAATCTCTCTTCTCTCTCTCCTTTTGTTCATTAGCTATAGTACTGTTATATTGCTCTAGATTGATTATCTCTCAACAAAAATGATGTTCGAGCTAGTAATTAGTTGCGATATGTTTGTTGTACCTTTGCTTCTCTAATAATCTAGAACGAATGGAATCCAACTTTTTGCGAACAATAAATTCGGGATGGGGAAACCCGACATAAGACATAAATATGAATCCCCATTAGTTAAGATTTCAGGTTTACATTATAATCATTTCGATTTTCCAATGAAGTCACTTCTTATTCATAGCTCCTCTTTCAACTATACTCAAATTTGGCACAAGTACATACATACGTATTTCCGGGGTGTACCAAGGACCACAAGGTGTTTGAATATTTGAGCCCTTTTACAGGCCCGGCTCGGACCAGTCCAAACTTTTTGAAGCCCACATCAAAGTTTGAAAATCTCTCCCGCAAAACATGCACCTTTTCACTCTTCGAAACCTCAACTGTTCCCTTCTGTTTAGTTCTCATTTGATTAAAAAAAAAGTAAAATCAAAGAATATTTTAAATTTTAAATTTTAAATTTTATCTTCTACAGTCTTGTTCATCATTCTCTTTCTTCTTCTTTTTGAACTGTAATGGAGAGAACATATGGGCAACAATCAGATTTCAAGTCGCACTTAGTGACTGAGATTTGCTCCGTATCGACGCGTCCAAGCGTTTGCACTCACAAACACTACATTGATTGGTATCTTCTTCTACGGGTATGTTCTTAAATTCTTGATTTTTATTTACATTTGTAGATTTGCGGTTTTTAATTAACAATGATCAGACAGGTTGAAGAGGATGCAAATATAGATGTAATCCGTAAGCAATACCATAAATATGGTAGGTGTTTCCCTAGACATTTTTTCATTTAGAATTTGTAGCATAACAATCACTTCCAATATTGCAAGAAAATTTACTTTATAATTCCATTGCTTTACAAAATAAAAAACCTCATCTTGCCCCATTTGTTTCAAAACCCCAACAGTATCTCATCGCGGTAACTATACGAGATGTTGCCGAAAACATAGTTTCCTTTCAATGAATCCTATCTATGCTGATGAGATCACCATTTGCATACAGCATTGTTACTCCATCCAGATAAGAATACGCACCCCAAGGCTGAAGTCGCATTTAAGCTTGTCTCAGAGGTCTGATTTACTAATTTCTCTTTTCCTTACTTAACACTTGCATATTGAAGAAAATGCATAATGTTCACAATTGCAGGCTTACGCGTCTCTCTCAGACAAAGCAAAGAGAAGAAACTTTGATATTGAAAGATGCAAAACATTTTGCAAGGAATGCTACAGCACCCACAGTAGCAACTACCCAATTCACAAGATGAGATCGGATAAAATTTTAGAGCAATTGAGAGAAGTCAGAGACAGATTTAGAAAGGAAAGTATTGTTATAGAGAGTTGTATAAAAAAGATAAGTGAAGCAGATAGAATGGAATCTCCGCTCTTCAATCCGTCAAACTATATGTTTCAGGAATCTCCGCATTTCAGAACAAGGGTGATGGTATCGGAAAGTAAAGCCAAATGTTACTTGAAACAAATAGGTAGTGTTCAGAAGCATGGTTACAGAAATGTGGCTGGCGACTCCCCAGTATTTCAAGTTGGCTCAGAAAAGATATCACGCAGAAAAAACCTAATTTGAAGCATATTTTTTGATCATGCTGAAAAGAAATGTAATTTGATTAGGAGAGCCTTGTACTTTTCTTCTGTATTTTGGTAAGTTGAGGCTCTCATAGTCTCTGTCATATAATGATTAATGACTGATACAATGGACGTTATTTCTTCTGTTGTTTGGTGTTCTTTAAATCAGTCAAATATATATGTTAATATGACGTGAATACTACGAACACGGAGGCAAGATTCGTAAGAAAATCAAGTTGTATTTAAGAGTGAGGGAAACTAACTTTAATTAAAATTCACTAAAAAACAAATAACCTAAACCTCCCCTTTTATAGAACACAAGGAGGGGGGAGGGGTTTTTTGAATTAGGAACCCTAATTCTAATTAAAATAATATTCTACTTAAATTGAGAAACTGCTAATAACTCACATTGGGCCTCTCTAACAGAGCTTTAGCTAAACATAAAATAGAAAACATTAATTAAACATAGGTCACACGGTGGGTAGACGATCCTATGAGGGATGTGTCACATCATAATACTTGGCATACAAAATTTTCAAGATAGATGATACAGATCTATGTGGTTACTATGGCATAAATGTACAATTGTAAGAGATTGAACCAAGTATACAAGATAAATTTTATTTGCTGACAAAAAATGACCTGTAAAATACAAAAGCAACTGTAAAACGAACAAAATTGCATTCATGAAACCTCATCAAAGTTTAGGGTAGCATCAGCGTAAAACATTTCATTTGGAATCGATCCATGTGTTTAATGAACTAACTTCCAAACTGAAACCTTCGAGGATTCATTAATTAATTAACCTTCTTTCCCAGCCAACTTTGTCTCGCGAATTTTGAGTAATCCATTGTCTACCAACGGCTGCAATTCAGATTTTGTCATATCCCGTATTTTTGAGTCTGATGATTCCAAGAAAGCAGAAATCACCTTAGAGCTGCAACCACAAAGGAAACACCAAATAGTAAAATCAAGTTAGTTAAACCATCAAAATACAAATAATTGTCTTGATGAATGTTAACGTGTTTATGACCTGTGTCCTTGAGCCCATAGCTGGCACTTCCCTTCGAGAGCAGATTTCCATAAGGTCGAAGCAAAAGCGGAGCAATCTAAGACTAACTTTCTAATGATCCTGCTTGAATGGAAATTTTCAAGGACATGATCATCCTTTTTGGCTTCCTCCGAAGATTTCGGAAGGGAGGCAAGAGTTGCTATGGCTTCATACAATGCAACCAACTTTTCATCTACACTTGGATGGAGAACACCACCAACCCCACCAGTAGCCACCTGTAAATACAAAAAATATTCAGCATCAGACAGGAAGCTTTTATGCACAATATTCATGAGACTACTGGTGGAAGAAAGTAAAGAATAAAGCACCGAGCTTTTTTTTAGTGATTATACCACAACTAATGTTAAAACCATGGTTTTTATGTGCCTCATTTTGTTGTCTAACAGAATGACCATCTGTTGAGGATATGCAACTTTATAAGCACCTAAACTTAACAAGTAGCAACTCCTACTTGTAATGTTGAGTATGGTGACCTGGCAAGCTTCATCACCAACTATTTCAATACTAGGATAATGTTGTGGAGTAAATATTACGAATAAAATCTGTATTAAATAATTTATGATGTACAGTTATGCCATCCTTTCTTATAGCAAGAGTTTGATTCATATTTCATGGATTATTCAAAAACATTTATTTTCACATAAGAGCTCAAAATTATAATTGGGCCTTCCCTGAAATCATGTTACATGCAGAATTCATAAGGCTCCGCTTTTTCTGTCTTTAATGTGAGAATGAGATTGATAAGTAAGGCATATTTAAATATATTTCCTACAGAATGACTACATATAAGAGGCATATAATAGATGATATGAAGAATTAGGTATAGATACAGGAATAAAAACTAACTTAGTTGCTTAACTCAAATATAGACTTTCACTAGAATGATGATAGCAATTAGCTACAAAAACTGGCACAGAACAATGAATTACCTCATATATGACATCTTTGCCAAAATTTGATAGAAGTAATTCCCCAGCACTCTCAATACACGTGTCAACGAGACTCTGCCAAAAAAACACCAAATCACGATCAGTTCAAAACAATCTGTGTTTTAAGAAATCTTCATTAGCTGCAACCATTAATTTCGTTTAGAGCTTCCAGAAAAGATAATGATGACAATAAAAAGGAGAACATGGTATCTACCGCTATCCATATCGTCCTATCCAGCCATCCAACCTAAGCTTGACAACATTCTCGGACTAAAGCACATGTTCAAATATTTCTTAGTTTTTTGACTTTTGTACTTAACTCATATATTCACGCAACTTTTATGGTATACAAAAACCAAGAGCGGCTGTAAATATATAATCATGTAGAAGAAATTACTATTTGGAGAAAAACAGGGTGGGGAGAGGAAACAAACCTCGGCCAGCCCACTCTTCACCAATAACTCAAATCTTCTCAAGGAAGGATCCTTTTTTCCTCCATCCACCAATAGCTGGCCATGTTCTTTGGGGTTTTCGCTAGCTACAGTGGCCTCCTCTTTATCACTCTCTGTACCCTTGTCACAAGATTCAGCAACTTCTGGTAGTTTTACTTCCATCTCCAAATCCAAATTTACTTCTGAACCTTCACCCTGGTTTAGAAACAGAAATCAGTGGAGTAATATATTGTTCTACTGATAGAGATTACAGGAAAAACTTGATAAACCAAAAAATAACTTAGAAATTACTTTGCTGCACAGAGAAGGAATAGATAGATTGGGAGAAGCCAGATCGCCAATACCAGCATAGTGGGGACAGTTTGGATGAAGTAGCTGCAACAGTGGGCGTCTTCCATTCTGGCATTCCAAACAGGGAATATGGAGCAATTAGTAATAGAATGGCAAAAAATATTTCGTTTAAAATGTAAGATAAAGTAACTGAAATAAAACGATACGCAAATTTGGACCAACAAGTTGTAATACTTCTAAATTTCTCACCAGATAACACAAACAGTCGTGGTGAATTTTAGGTAATCAAGCAACACATACCCAAGAAAAGAACCTTTTCCTCTAAGCCTATGCATATGCATGTCCTTGCTAGATTGATCTATGATAGACCAATAATCCAAGAGACGGTACACATTTTTTCATCAAAATAATATTGTTTTAATAGAATAATGATATCCAACCTTGTCACCAAGGCCCGATCAGACTGTAACCTTGGGCCTAGGAAAAACTCTCTCTAGGATGGATATGTAAAGTAATTCAGTATATAGCAAAGTGAAATATGTTGATGGCACTTAGCAAAAAAAAAAATATTACTTAGCAAAAAAAAATACGTGGATGGTTTTTCGACATTACCATGGGGTTTCACTCAATGTTAATGGATCATATAAGTTATTTGCAGTAATCCCATGTCCAAAATTTGACAGATTCACATCGAAGAAATGCTCTTATTTCTTCTATAAAGCGGAGATTAGCCAGTTTCAGTGATTAGAACTCTATATATGTAGTGTCGCAATATAGCAATTGTCGTGCATTGACCTGAATGGGCAACTATATCATATTCCTAATTACTCTATAATAGCTACTTCCATAGCCCAAAAACTGCAGCAACTTGAAGGCTCCTACTTGAGGCATTATTTACATATCTCAAGAAACCTGGATTATTGATTGCTGCTAAGGAGTCGAAAATTATTGAGACGAGGGAAAAATGAGAGAGGACAGAAGAAGAAGAAATAAACACGCCTCCCCATTGACTAAGAATCAGGGGCTAAAACACAACTAAAAAGAAGCAACACCCCAAAAGTGGTGGTGGTGGGAGGGTTGGGGGGAGGAAATCCTATGACCACTCCGCGTATGGATCGGCCATAACCAAACAGCTCTAACCGGGGTATCCAAATACCCTTCAAAGGTATTCGGAAACAAAACCGTTTAAGAGGTATTTGGTCTCACGTCCCCAACGGTTCAGAGCTTAGAACGAATGGCAAGATTAACTGGGGTAGTGCAGCTATGACTGAACACGGGTTTGAGTATTGGCAAGTTTTTAGTGGAGCACTACACACAGAAGACATATTGGTTTAAAGACGGGTATCAACTCAATCTCAATGTGTACTCTGACACAATGCTAATGAAAATTCTGCTCATCTTTTTTTTGGGGAGTATGCACACTTGATAATTCTGTGGAAAAATTCTACAAAAGATCTACAATTGTCCATGAAGTTCAAATCTTCTGTAGCCTGAGCAGTAAAGACATTCTTTCTACAAATGTTTATCTCTTTTTGTGCTCTCGTCTAGACTACATGTAAGGAAAGGAATAACAGGTTTTTTTAGAAATGAAACAGATCCGGAGGTGACGAGTAGGGAAGCATGTCTTTGGAGGAACAAGTAGGGGAGCATATCATTCGGCTGACTTAGCAACTTGTATTAGCGAAAGTTTGCCCCCCTAACTCCTTGCTTTTTATATAGAGAAGGATGATAGGGGTAAATAACTTTCATTATTTGACCATACAGGTCATGGTGTCTGCCTTAAGCCCAGCTTTTGCCCAGCATAAAAAACTTACACATAGTTCGCTCGTGTTTAGCAAAATTTGAATAACGCCTACCTACAAATGCATTAAGTATGAATACTTTCCTTCTTCCTAATCCCCAGGGGTGTCTCCAGCTCCTACACTTCCACCCTCCAACACTTTGCTCCTCCGCCCCGCCGCTGCTAGAGCTTCAAGCTTCTCTGCTGCCTGTTGTTACGGCCACAACCATCGCTTACGCCTGACACTTCAACCTTCAAGCCACTTACAAGGAATGGTGTACTAGCGTAGATCCATTCGCATTGCAGGGTACTGTGATAGCCACGCCACATCTATCAAGATAGGTTCTGACAAGGGGGGGGCATAAGCTTTGAGAATGCTCAAAAAGAACTAGGATATCAATTTGAATTAGCATTCTTTCTGATATCACAGTGTGGCTTGCATAGGGTACATGCCGAGTTTCTACAATTACAGTTAGCTTCAAGGGGCTATTTGACAATAAAACATTAATAAGAAGCACATTCACTCATTATCTGATGGATTTTCAAGTAGCTCTCTGAAAATAAAACTGAAAATATGTCTAAAAATTCAAGCTATTTCCACTGACTGCCTAAAGTAGTTAAACTAAATGACATCTACGGTATCAAAGTCTGGCAATCGATAAACTGAACAAAGTCTAAAACAAAAAATATACTACAACATGTAGCTAATTCCATTGCTACCATATATCAGAAGCCAAGAGGAATACCGTCTTGAAAACTCGGAGGGGATAGAGTATATGTTAACATTATGACAATTTTATGAGGAAAATCAAAGATATGGCCTCTACATTTTATTCTATAGAGTTTTAGTTACTCATAAGATCGCCATCTATATATGCATGCCCTACTGATACAAAAAAATTTCGTAGCTGCGTCTAGTCAACGGACATATGTCAGTCATAATCCAAAAATTAAAGTTAATATTCAGCAATCCACTATTTCACTCTGTTTTAGCATTATTATCATGGTAGAGATAAGATGTGATGCTTATTAATTCTGTAATGTGGCAAAGTTATAAGATGTAAGACCACCTAGGAAATCTTCCAAGAAAAAACTAAACTGCCTCATGATCTTCACAAGCCTATTCATCATTTTCTCCAATCACAAATCTGACAACTCAAGGATGAGACAGATCACACAGACAGGTTCACGATTGGGTAGATTGTCTACTGGATAGATCCCTACTACGGAACTCTCGTACACAGTCACCACTAGTAATCCCTTCTCCGAAATTAGATTTAATATAGAAGTGTACATGCAGCTTTAACATTAGAAGCTGTAGTGAAGGTCAGCGCCACTTCTACTACTGCATCAACGAAAATACAATGCTAGATTTGAAGATTCAGTCAAGCTGTAGTGAAGGTCTTGCTGCCCTTGGAGTCTCCTCAAGACCAAGGAAAATCTGAATTCAGTCATGTCATTAGATGAATCCTTTGCAGAAGTTTTTGTCATGAACTTGTCTCACACTAATGCAGTGCGCACTGGAGTGGTTGACGCTTTAGCTAAGCTATTGACTTGGGTATGCAAAAATTATGGATTATGCCTCTCTCTCTCTCTCTCTCAACTGTACAAGCCTTACATTCAGGCTTACTACCTTTGCATTAATTACTCATTCCTTCAGAGAGATCAAGTTCAGTGCAAATGTAGCAGCTAACTTCTTCTGGTAAGATTCAATAGTGGAACATTGGGAGATATTTTTCATTTCTAGAATTAAATATCGCAATGTTACATACATTAGATCCTCAATGTAATTTTCTGGTCTTAGCTGCAAGTGATTGGGAAGTTTTGAGGGTGTCAACCTAGTTGGGATGCTTTGTATTTTGTGATGCCTCTACTATGTCTTCTTTCGGCTTCATCCTTCCACTTACAGATCCTTGTACTCCTTTCTCTACTCATTAAAAACGCAAGCTGCTTATTTGGTAAAAAGGTAAAAAGAAAACGCACAGTTTCAGTTATTACCTTATCTAGAACGAGCTCTTTCAATACTGTTTGCAGCTCACGGATGACAATCTGCGATTAAGTTAATTTCCTGTTAATTCATGGTGTAAATTGCATAGAATTATCAACGAAAAAGATAACAACGGTGAACTATTAACTAACCTTTGTTATGAGCTTTGTATCATCAACAACTGAAAGAATGCAGCCAAGAACCTGGCGAAGCAAATGATGTAAGATTTTTTTTAAAGAATACAAAATTTATTGATATAGAAAAGGACTACAATAGACAAAGTAAGCAAAGAACTACATACAGAAAACAAACAACTTGTAAAAGGTAAAAAGGCCCTCCAAGGTAAACAAAAACAAAAATAAAACAAAAACATCATGGACCTCCCAAAATGACTTATTTCCACTTAGCCATAAAAGAATCGAACAACCCTTCATATCAACCACCGCTATACTCAAACTAAAAACCAGAGAAAATGTTGAGAGAATAATTTTTACTTTCGCATGCACTTTTACTTAAAATTTCTTGTATTTCTTTCAAACTAATTGCCCAAGTAACCGCAAAAGGGATTCAAATTCCATTCATATAAAAGGATCATTACAGTATGAGGCTAGGTTAAACCAGTTTCGATAAAGAAATAGATCCAAATTTCATGAGAAAAATTACAATGTAGGAAAAGACGATCAATCGAATCCCAATCACGTTTACACATGGAACAATAACTCGTTACTAGAATCTTATGTTTAAGTAGATTATCCATAGTCAAAGGCCTGTTTTGTTGTTCAAGTAGACCGTCCAAGCAGAAATGCGACCTTAGCCAGGAGTTTAGAGAGATCCAATCCACCCCCCACCCTCTCTCTCTCTCCTCGAGATTAGGATCTAGGTGGATGCGTGTGTGTATTGGGGAGGGGGGAGAAAAACACAATCTATGGAAGATGGCATTAGAGTATGGAGTAGTTGTTCGGGAAAGGAAGGTTACGTTAATAAAATCTTTTGGGTTTAACTAAACTAGTTTTATCGTGAAAAACCTCTTTGGCGGTATACTTATAAACTTGGTTTTTGGTGGCTTCTATAGCAACATCGAACGTAAAAGAACTACAAGTGGGGGTCACACTTGCTATTAATGGCCATATGCATAGTTTTGAAGTTTTGTTAGAGTAAAACAATGGTCCTAATATTATTCAGAAATTCCCTTGATTTTATTTCTTTCTTTATTTTGGTTTCTCTATGTATATAAAGAAAACAATGAGAAAGTGTAACTAGCTATAATTTGATGAAAAAAAAATAAACCCTTGGCTGTTTCTAAATCAACTATAGGTATAATTGTTAATAGGTAGTCTACTATACAGTCGTCCAATTAATTTTAGGGGTACATTTGGATATTTTGGTTTAGGAAAAGGCAGGTTTCCCTTAAAGATTTCAAACGGTTTAGAAATTTAAATTTCGGAGAGTAGTAATTATGAGCCCACAATGCTAAGAAATATTAAACATATAACCTAAATTCGTGTATATGGATCCAACGCAAAAGGCATCAATTTAAAATCAAGAAGTCAAGCTTCTTACATTCTTTTACTTATTTCTCTAATATTATTAGGGATGATAAGTACTCTAATAACTGATTGGTGTGCTATCCCAATCAACAATTAAAAAATTGAGCATAATGAAATCTGGGCAGAAAGACCTCAAAAAAAATATGTATATCATTACCGTGTTCCCATATTGATCATTAGCTATCTTTCCTATATGACCTTTCATGCCTTTGATGATTTTCTTTCTTTCCTGAAAGCACATGACGAAAAATTATGAACCACTTACTGTGAAACTGATGAGCCCACTATAAGATAGATAACTAAAGAGAAGATCCGTTGCATGCTGCAATTAATATAAACCTTTGCACTTCCATGCTTGACACATAACATGCCAAGCTTTGCTCCACCTTTTGTATGGATCATCCTGACAAGAAGTGGACCAGACAACTGTTTGACCACATCTGCTGCAGAAGACTTCAGAAAGATCCGATTTAGAATAAATATACGAGACTATTGATCATATGAAAGAAAGAATGCATTTTCAGGGGTCTTAAAATCTAAAGTAGTTTAAAGGCACATATACCTTGTCTGCGATGCTTAAATACTCTATTAGTGCACTGTGTATGATAGAGTGATCCAATATTCCTTTCTCCAAAATTGGCTGAATTACAGAAGCCATGTGCCTTTGCACCGAAGCTTTATTTAGACCAAGTTTCGGAATAATATCTATTAACCTGATAAAACAAGTGCAAACCAAAAGTAAGAGTAAGATTAATAAAATGGACATGCATCAAAATTCATGGAGTTGCAAGGGTAGATCACTAAATTTTAGCAAAACAAATTTAATTCAAATCATTAAGAGCACCAAGCTTCAGAATATCATTTCAAACAAAGGGGCATATACTAGGGATCTGCTTGGTATCCTGGATTTAGCTTCACAAATCAAGAATTTTGGTCTATTTCCCTTGATCCAGCTGTTGCTAACCATAAGATTGCTATGACAGCTCAGCTTGGATAATTCAATAGTCAGCAATTGCCAAATTTTCCCTACCGTGAATGATAAGGAGATACCACGCAGAGCCTAGATATCAGTTTTGAGCCACTTTTAGGAGCTGACTGGCCAAAAGATATGCTTAGTATGTGTTTCTGGTTTTAAACTTTCCTGTAAGGTGCAAGTTGAAAAAGAATAATAAATAAATACAAGATATAAGTTTGTGAAGGGCCTGAAGGCAGGGGTTTTAATATTGAGAAGGCCATATTCATGTTACAGGTCCAAAGGTCATGGGAAGGCCATGAATGTCAAACCCTCCCCAGTAAGGGTGGGCATTTGAGGTCACTAAGACTCTGAAACCGATTTGCAATAGCTCCAAGTTCCTCATCCTTAATATTATAGTGGGGAAAAATAATTCATGAGATGATTAAAGTAATAACTTTGACATAAAGAGCAAGGAACGCTCTAAATAGATCTCAAAATAGCAATTTCAAAATTGACTTTCTACGAAGTTCGGAATATCTTATGGTTCTTGGTCTTTAGAGATGCTTATTTGCAAAAAGAGGAAAAGATACTCTTGAGAAAGGCTAGAAACAACATCATTATTCGATAAAGGTTTTTGAAGATGTTATTGACAACAAAGACAAATAGCTAATGATATTAATGTACAAGATTCCCTTGTCTTCGGATTGCAACCAACAGACTGGATGATTAGCGGTGGTGTCAAGGGGGTTCTAGATTTCATTTTAAGATAAAATGAATTAAAATCTAAATTATAAAAAAATTGGATCATATCTCGATTTGTGCGTATATCCTTTACACGGGGTTATGCCAATCTTCTCTGTACCATTTCAATCAGGGACATCTGATAGATGGTCGACATTCATTTGGGCATGATAGATGGTCGATATTCATTTGGGCATGCTCATAAATAAGAACCAAGGCCGTTGATGCCTGCCTACTCAGATTTGGTGATAGATGCTTGGCATTTATATCAACAGGCACTCATAGTGCATGCTTCGTATATACTGCCTGAAAAAACGTCGAGAGACGGCCCATGTTACAAGGAAATAGATTCTTAAAATGATATTTCTTTCATACCCCTCGTACATCATGTCATCACATAGTAATGATCCCGTTGGGCTCTTTCTCTCATCTTAATTAACTGTAATTGCACTGAGCACATGCTGATATTGTGGAGCTATAGGGAGATTGGCTTTCCGAGGCGACAAAATTGTGGTTTGAGGGTATTAAGGGTGGGGCGGACAATCCCGAGATGTCTCATCTACTGCTGTCGATCACACAATGATCTTTTGCAAGGATGAGAGATATCCGTTGGCTTTCCTGAGGTGCCAATTTTTAAATTTTTTTTGATAAATGCAAGTGTTATTCATGAAACAAAAATGAACACAACGCCCATACACGAAAACAAGAAGAAAAAAATGCATGCCTCTCCGGGACATCCAAAATGAAAACTGCCAAGAAACCATCCCCCGCTACCAAGACCCATTAGGAAGAGCCGGTGATAGTACCCTTCCACTTCACGATAAGAGACTCAAAGGAAGTCCCCATCATATCCGCCGTGGCTTTACTCCACCAGAAGATGAATGCTTATATAAAAAACATGACGAACACTCTAGACTTCTTCATCCTTCAAACTTCCTCTCATTACGTTCAAGCCATATCGCCCACATCACTCGGAAAGGTAAAAAGCACCATAACACCTGAGGTGCCTTCTATGCTCCTTTCGGATATGTTCAGGCATTAAGTTCAACACCAAAATAAGGCTCAAGAGGTGGGTACTGTTTTGGCCTAGTGAGAATTTGGGGTATGCCCCTGTGGCATCAAGTTGTTTTATTTTTATAAATCTTGGTCTACCCCTCTAAGCAGCATTAACCAAAGAGTTAGTTGGGAACCAGTGATTGCAAAGATCTCCAAGAGGCTAGCCAGTTGGGCAATCTCAGGAATAGAGGACGGGGAAAATAAAGTATTACAATCTAGAAATAAAGGAGAGATTGAACGATGACGTGTTCATTTTATTTTTTAAATAAATGTACTTTCTATTCATGAAAAAATGACCATAGCACCTATACATGAAAGCAAGATTAAGAAAGATATGCGTCTTTCCAAGAGGGTAAGAAGATCAAAGAAAACACCATCAAGAAACCAACTTCCCAGAAGTAGGTATACTAGCTATACTAGAGAGAAAAGTAATTACCAGCTCGCCCAAACAACTTGGAGTGCATCAAAGGGGAATTTGTAAATCTAGTGCAAGATTTCTCTCACAACTATGTTTGTATAATATGATTCCTTATCCCCAACCCAGCCTCCGCTCGTCTGTTGATTATGGAGGTGGGCCATTCAGAACTTCCATAGCAGGCTTCAAATACTACATTATCAAGTAAGATAAGCTTTGAATTTAGGATTACAACTTTAAAGGGTTAAGTGGCACTGAAGATTCAGGAGGTTATGAAGTCGTTGAAAACTAAAGAGAAAGTATTTGGGTTTGGCATTCCAATAACGTTAGAACCTCTCATAGACTTAGTATCTTAAGGGGATTCTAAGTGTCTCATAGACGTAGAATCTTAAGGGGATTCTAAGTGTGAGAGATAAGTTGAATTCCTTGAAAAGTGTGATTGTAGGAAAAGGGAAAGGATAAGGTTTTGGAGGACATATGGTGCAGTTATACTTCATTGATGGAGGAGTTTCTGGTTATTTAGGATAATGCTAGATGGAAAAATATCATATTGCTAAAATTTCTTCAATTGGAGGAGTTCCTCGTTACTTAGGTTGCCTTCATCGATGCTATTATCGATAGAGTTTGTAATTGTCACCTGAACAGTTTAAGAAAAAAAGTTGGTCCATGTCTAAAGACAGCCTTCTTCTCAATAAGTTCCTTCTACACTGATCTCTCTATCCCTGACTCGTCCCGCCTGTTGGCTTTGTTGGCTTTCCCTGGTCCAAAGTCCCTTCTAGACTTTTTTTGCTTGGATGGCAACCTTAGGCGCAATCCTCACATCCGAGAACCTGATCACATAAGCATTGGGTCCTAGATGGCTACTGCTACACTTACAAGGGGAATGTAGAAAACGTATATCACATTTTTCTGTATTGTTAGGGTACCATGGCGACAGAGTCGTGGTCAAGATTTAATGTTACAGTCAATGAGAATGATTGAGAGCTGAAGTTGGAGCTCTATCTCATGTATTATTGTAACTTTTAAACATAAAGTATGTGAAGGGTGTATCAAAAAGTAATGAAAGAGTTATCTGACGTGTGGCACAGAACTGCTGCACATTTGAAGGGTGAAAGATGCAGATTTACCTTTTGCGTTATTTTCTTTATTGTAATTTCAAAATAAGTTTCATACTGGAGCTTGTTGAGATAATAAAAAAAACAGGTCTATCTATGTAAAAGAAAATTGCATCTTCAAGTGTTAATTGTGTATATACTGTGCAAAGGCACGCTATATTAGGTGGAAAAGGTAGTCTGATGCGAGTGTTGCAAGCGCAATTGCTAATGATGCGACTGTTGCAAGCGCAAGGGTGCAACGCAAAATACCTCGCAACAACTCTAATGCACAATAATGCAATTGCGACATAATTTATCGCAACATGTCGCAACACCTCGCAACACATGATGCGTTGCAAATTCTATTGAAAGTTTGCGATAAATTAAACACAAACATCGAGTAAGAATTTTTTTTCAACCTACAAAAACTTGATTACGAAATATACGAAAAACTGGAACCTCGAATATGATAACTCCTATGAGGTAAATTGCAAAATTCAAAACTCGATAAAGGAAACTCACACAAACCCATAACTCAAATATATTAAGTCTTGATAAAACTTAAAAGGGAGAGGACCCGTGGACACCCATTTTTGGGGCACTCATCAATTACGAAGACAAAAAGATGTTAGAAGATGGTTTTTCTTTATGGATATGATCTACTTATCATGAAGCTCGTTCTCACCAAAAATCAAGTTGTTCCAACATTTTTATCAACATTAAAAAGGGATTTGATAAAATGAACATTTTAAAACGGGTACAAAATACTATATTTCAAATATCATTTTGATGTTGATAAACATGTTGAAATAACTTTAATTTTGGGGAAGATGATTTGCATGATAAGTAGATCATATCCATAAGGATAGATCTTCTTAAATCATCTTTACGTGTTCGTAATAGATGAGTGTCCAAGGAGTGTCCCATTTATTGAGTGTCCCCGGATCCGCACCCAACTTAAAAACCCAAACCCAATTAATATCATCGAGTATATGCAGCACTTCACCTAATGTATCACAGCAAGTTGCAACATGTCGCATTGCGGTCGCAAGATCCATGTTGCATATTGCTAGTCATGGTCGCATTCGCATCGCAACACGCATTGACTACCTTGGGTGGAATGCAGAAGGGACATTGAGTTTAATATGAAAGTCACCCATTTGGCCCATATAGTTTACTATGAAGCATGGTAGTTACCAGTTATAATATTACATAGTAAAAATCATATGCATTTCATAGTCATCACTATCATCATCATAAAGGTTACTCAAGAATCCCAACGACTTTTTTTCTCCTAGTGGTGAACATTCTGAGTCAGCATCACATTACAAGAGATAAATTGGATGAGTCCTGCACCTTTACGTGTTCTAACTACAGAGAAGTCCTAAATTCTTGAAGCAAAAACCATAGTTGTGTTTTCTATATGTGGCACTCGGCTAGATATTTGAGGTTTACTCCACATCTTTGGATCTACAACAATTTGCATAGGACAAGCATGCATCTGCACAGTGTTTTGTGTGTGAAGCAAGACTTTCAGATTCTTTAAAACAGAGAATAAAGGGGGCAAGTAGCATAGGCGTTGGCTCAGCTAAAGCCCCAAAAAAATCAAAAAGAAAGATATATATCACAAGTAGCATAGGCGTTGGCACAGCTAGCCTCATGAATAATTTCATTATATAATGCTTCAAAATTTAATGTCAGATTAGATCAAATAACAAAAACAACAAGTCCTTTAAGAATTAAATTTAATGTTATGTGTGAAGTGATAAAGCACCAGTGTACCACAATAGTTAAGCCAAAATATCATACCTTTTTTCTTTAGTTGAAGCTAGGTCCTTAAACAATTGAAGCTCCACAGAGTATAACTCCGACAAAAGACTTTGTTTCTGAGAAGAATTTGCCAATTGGTATGCATGTTCAACAACTGCATAAATTTATCATTTCACTTAATCAAGTAATATAAACAGATACCCGTGTAGCAGATTGGCATTAAGCAACTCATCAGTGATAAGTTGTTAGACAGAAAATTCTATAATTAAACATTAGAAAAAATAAAAACAAATAATGAATGTATAGTCCAGAATCATTCCTAATTCACCTCAAATAATTATCTGTTTTGTTTTCTGAAACATGTGTACTTCAAACATGGGATTCATAGTAGCATGTTTTCAAGAAACAGTTAATGTTCAGGTTTAAATCAAAATCGAACTTGCCAATACTTTTATTTCAATTACAGTTTTTTGATAATTATAATATCAAATACAGATAATGAAACCCCACGTTAAATAAGAGAACAAAAACGAGAGGTAGGAGACGGCCCTAAACACATTTGACGAAACTGCACAAATATGATAATATATTAATATCTCTTTCCATTAGCTCAGTGAAGAATCAAACAAAATTCCCTCACGTCTGTGCCACTGTGAACCTCCAAAGAGTAAGAACTTTAATGGGGATCACCCTACTTCATTGAAATTTTATCTGCCTTCACGCATCTCAAATACCTCTTCATTAAATAGATCAGATTGGTCAAAGGGCACTATCCTCCATATAATCTCTCATTCCAGCAGCTCAGAGTGGAATCACATGAAAATTGCCTCACATCTGTGCCACTTTACACCACCAAAAGATAAGAACTTTAATGGGGATTACCCTTCTTCTGTGGATTTTAATTTGCTTCACACATCTCAAGGTCCTCTTTGAGGCATTATCCACCACATAATCCTGCTTCCTGCATAGACCGTTGAAACGTTCATCCATGTTGTTTACGCGACAATATTGTATTGAGCTTCTTCTTCTATTCATATGAGGGGAGTGAGATTTAAAAACCTTATTGTTTGTTGGAAGAATTTAGTCTAGGTAATAACGACACGGATACGAGTGTTGGAAACGACAAAAAATAGAAAAGTACCTTGTAAATAGTGTTGCATAGGTGTATCCGAGTGTTGGACACGTTTTATTTTTTTTAAATGAAGTGTCATTACCTAGGATTTAGTTATAGTGGACCCAACTGGATACCGTGTGATTTGCGCATTATTTTTGTTGTCCCTTGCTTTTGGGTTGTATTCTTTCCACCTCGGAAATTTTCTCTTTGAGCTCTTCAATAAATTATTTTCACCTTTTCAAATAAACAACTTGCTTCTCGTGGAGAAAGTCCTAGAATTTTAATTGGTAAGAAGCTCGGAAATTGAATCAAGTTAGCAAGTCAATCTATATACTAAGTGGATATACAAGAGATAAGAATAGAGTCTAGATTACCCGTGTTAGCTCACAAGAACTCAAATGGGCTACCTCCTTAATAGGTTACAACCTCTTTTCTCATCCTAAAATTCGAACTCATATTGGTCGTTCCCGATTTTAATCGAAGCGGGATCATATTCAAAAAAATATCAAACCCATGTTGGTCGGTCCCCATTTTAATCGTAGCGGCAAAAAAAAAATTGAAACCATGTCGAGACAACTATTTTCTATTTTCTTGGGTGGAGAGAGAAGCGAAAATAAAAAACTTGAGAAACTGGAAGAACAAGTCTTCAGGTTATCCCTGCCTTGTTGCACCAATCCGAATAAGCGGGTTAGCTATTCATTTTTCATAAAAAAATCAATAAACTTCTATCATGATGCAAACGTCTATGCTGAAGAAAGAAATGAATGAACACCAGAGAAAGAGAATAACTGCTTAGGTAGTAAACTTAATTTAGATGCCCCAAAATACCAAAAAACAAAAACCTATGTTTCACTTATCAAACTCACAAAAAATAGTAAGACAATGGTGTCTAACTTTGAAGACTAAGGAGGCCTATTTACTGACTCAACTAAACCTAAACCTAGTAGAGTATCCCACAGAATCACACTCAAATTATCAAATAAATTACGTGATAGGTACCTCATATTTTTGGGAAACTACATTGCTTACCTTAATAAATAAAATCAAAAAAACAGGGAGAGAAATCGCTGTTAAAAAGGAGATAGAGAAGCCAAGTGACTAATCCAATCCACCCAGAGAAATACTAATGGGTTGTCGAACGACCACTTACATCACAACTAGCTTTGTACGTAGAGTAGAAGTTAGATTATAAAGGTATGGTGTATGCCTGATTTTTTATGGACTATCTGGGATCTGCTAAGGATGACAGTCCAAGTAGTGAAACCCGTCTCCCAAGGCAGCTTAGGGGACCAAGCTTTGGATTCTCATATACCAACCAAATTCCCTGAAGTACGATGTGCAAAGAGATCGTACATATAAAATCAGTAGAGCTTCCAAACAAAGTCCTCTTATCCTCATCCTAATGAGGTTGATATCTAGTGTTGCATGCATATTATATTTGATTCCACACAGGACCGAAGAAACTACAAGATCTTTTGATTCTCTAACTTGGGATTTCTAACAAAACCAGTAAATATCTGTCTGCATATGTTTGGTACTACTAGGCATTTCGCAGACAGGAATTTCAAAATGTCAAGGAAATATGCATCAAAGGGAGAACAGTCTAAAATGCACCCCAAAGCTGATCTATTGCTAGGGGTCAAAGAGCCCAGATTAAACTGATAGTGATGACCTATGTCCCATGCTGCATTTGACAATCCTGAAAACTGAAGAAAAGAGCTGGAACAGGTTCATATGCAATTCCGTGCTTGTATCGAAGAGCCCAGGGTGAACATATATTCTGGAACCTTGCACTGAAGGATTTTTTATGAACCTCAGGAGATCGTGGAAGACATTCAGCAAAGAGCATCCGGACTGTGGTTCCGACCCGAAAATTGAACTTTGATTGTAGTTACTCTAGCTTTCCTTTGCAAGAAACACAAACTCACATAAACTCAAATTTATTAAGTAATTTTCAAGTCAATAAATTGTTGTTAATAACATTATTAAACATGAATCTTATCACCCTAGGAGCAGGAATCAAAACCCATTTATTGAAAATTCATCTCAGCCTAAACGGATCAACTAGAGTCTCGTAAAGCTCATTTATATAAGAAGAAACTCAAACAAATCATTGTACAGAGGATCTACTAAACTTCAATATGTATGGTTTATTAATAGAGAGTGTTGCTGAGTCTCAAGAATAAAGCGACAATGTATGCAGAATAAAACTGACATGATTATTCTTCATCATTTTCTTGCAATCTTGCATTTGATTACTTTTTCACATGTTATAAAGAAAGTACACCTTCAAAAAATAATGGCCAGAGTTAATGATGTCTTACCAACAGATCCAACCATGTGTCGAAGAAGAGAGGCCACGTGCCCGTGAAGGGAAGAGATGCACCCTTCCAGTTGGTTCTTAGATGCTGCAAAAATTAAGAAAGACCCCCCCCAAAAAAAAAGGGGGTTAGCATAAGCATCAAAAATCCCTTAAATGAAACTATTGTGTTTCATCATACTAATTTAACCATCAAAACCTACCAGTATCCAATATTTTCTTCACCAAATGAACTGCATAGGTATCACGTGAAAGGGTGAGAAGGTGAGGGCGAATCTCCTCAAGCACAATGTCCCTTTCTGCTTGAGAACAGTTCTTCACGCAAGTCTAAAAAAAAGAAAAACCAAATTACCACAACGCACTCTTTCACAAATACAACAATATAAAAAAAACTTTCTGTAATATAACAGCAAGATATTAACCTGTAGAACCCGTGACGACACATGAGAAACTGCAATTTCACAAATCGTCCCTTTCATCTTTTGTATTGCGACAGTCGCCAACCTAAATTACAACAAAATTCCAAGTTTAGTTGGCTGTTTATATCAATAAACTAAGCATACACTGATACAGTAATAATAGTTAAAAAAAAACTAACTTGGACTTGTCTTCTTTGGTGATATTTCGACGCCTCATTTTCTCCCACAACAATGCAAGCTCCTACACACAATTGAAACAATTGAAACAATTAAAAACCTTAAACTGGGTAAGTAAAAAAGTAAAAATTCTTACTTGTTCAAGAGTGTAATGTGGCTTCCTCTTCTTCTTCCTCGCCTCCGTGAGCTCCTGTGATACACAAAAAGATTTTAACTTTGGTTTCAAATTGAAACAAAAATCACTGAGAACTGACCTTCTGGTTAATCCGAACTTGTCGTTTCGATTTGGGTTCTGTTTTGTTGTCATCATGGTTTGATTTCTCAAACCTATCTTTCCCAGGGATGTTTTTGTTCAATCCCTTGTTGAAAGCCTTCTTATGAGTTGTATCTGGACCTCTCTTTCTCTTCTTCGAATCATCAATCTTGTTCTTGTTTTGCTCTTTCGCCGCCATTAGAGCTTTTGGTGTGAGAGAGGTTTAGCGAGAGAGGAGTAGTTAAGTAATTTCAAATACGTGTTTGATTGGACGGCTGAGATGTTTTCAGAAAAGTCAAATTGTGGAAAAGGGTAATTATGTAATTTAGATGACTGATATTCGGTCCAATAAATATAAAACGCTTCTCATCAGTTACGAAATATCGTATCGCCTCCACTGACTCAGGTACTCTCTCTCTAGAATTACCAATTGATTTGGGATGAAACTTGTTTGATTTTTGTTTTTTTTTATTAGGTTTAGAAATGAAGATTAGATAGCATTTGAATCTATTGTTTGTGCAAAATTATATGGTGGGGTTTTGTTTTGAGTGGATTCAAATAGACCCAATTGGTTGTTTGGGATAAAAAGGTGATTTTTATGGCGATTTGATGTGAAAACAGTGTCACTGTTTTATTAAAAGATTCATTCTAGGGTTTTTTTAGATCTGTGCTTGTTATTTTGAGTGATATTAATCTGGGGTTTTGATAACAGATGGGGAGAGGAGGAAAAAGGGTAAGAAAGGGTGGTAGGAATAGAGGGATTTCTCGTGTGAACAAGGGTTCTGATGGATCGGATGAGGATTATGTGTTTAGTGAATCCGATGGATATGTGTCTGAAGAGAATTATGATGTTGTGGAAGAAGAGGAGGAGGAGATTGAGGAAAGAAAGGATGTTGGATTTCAAAAATTCAAAGTTAAGACAACTTCTTTGAGAAGTAAATTTAGAGGTAGAAAGTTGGTTAAAAGAGCTCCTGATTACGATGAAGAAGAAGAGGATTATGATTGTAACGACGAGGAAGACAAGGATTTTACATTGGACAGTATTGGTTTTGAAGAGGAGGAGGAGGAAGAAGAAGAAGAAGTGCATATGAAGAGAAAAGTTATTGGATCCAAAGATTTAAAAGTAAAACGGAGTTCATCGCCTAACAAAAAGAATAGGATAAATCAAACATGTGTAGTGGATGATGAAGAGGATTACAATTCTGCTGATGATTATGATGATGATGATGATGATGACGACGATGAGGAATATACGATGGATGAAATTGATTGCAGAGATGATGAGGAAGAATTGCAAGTTAAGACAAAGATTATAAGATCTAAAGATTCAAAAGTTAAAAGAGGTTCGTTGAGTAGGAAAAAAATTCGGAGCAGACATGTAGATAAGAGAATTACTGATTCAGATGGTGAAGAAGATTATGATTTTGAAGATGAAGACGAGGATGATGAGGACGAAGAATTTATGCTAGAAGAGGTTGATTGTGGAGATGAGGAGGAAGAGTTGAATGTCAGAACAAGGACTAAGAAGGTCAAAAAACCGTGTCGTGCAAAAAATTTGAAATGCCAGAAAAGAAAGAGAAAATCCAAGCTTCCAAATAAGCTTTCTAAACGGAAGAGATCAGCGAAGAGGGTAATGAGCTCAGATGATGACTTTCAATCTGAGATATGTAAGAAGAAGGCAAAGAGAAGAAAGAAGGGATCTACCATGACTCGGGATTTGGATTTTGTTTGTTCTGGATCCTCAGATTTGGATTTCACGGTCTATGATGAGAAAAAGGAGTTATTGAGAGAAGCCAAAAAGTTTTGTGGGCCTCTGAGTACTAGCTTTAGAAATTCATCGTTGTTGAAGAGCCCACTAGATCAAGAAGTGGCAAACTGTCAACAAGAACGAAGGAGGAGAAAAGGTAAAGAGAAGCTGAATGAGTTGCAGGATGACTCAGGGAAGCAAGTTTGTGGAATATGCCTATCAGAAGAAGGGAATCGAACTGTCAGGGGAACTTTAAACTCTTGCAATCACTTTTTCTGCTTTGCTTGCATAATGGAGTGGTCGAAGGTTGAATCACGTTGTCCAGCATGCAAACGGAGGTTTATAACAATCACCAAGTCTGCAAAACTTTACACAGGAGTCGATCCGAGAAATACAATTATACAGGTCCCTGAAAGTGATCAGGTAATTTCTTACTCTTGTTGTTGTCTTGTTTTTGAGAAAATCAGTTAAATGGCTATCCTTCACCATAATTATTGCTGACCACCTATATTTTTCTTATTCCATGAAAAAGGAGTGTAATATTGGTTAATAATGTCTCTTACAGATTTATCAACCAACTGAGGAAGAACTGATGCTTAATACATACGATAATGTGGTCTGTGTAGAGTGCCAGCAAGATGGGGATGATAGCGTTATGTTACTATGTGATATATGTGATTCCCCTGCACACACCTATTGTGTTGGTTTAGGTAGAAATGTACCTGAAGGAAATTGGTTCTGCCGTACTTGTTCTCTTGGATCTTTAAACTCAGGTATTCAAGATCCGGCGGTGCCTAGACTCAATGACCCATCATCTACCCATCGAACCAACAGGGATGAAACTGCCACCTCTCAAATATCTGTGTCTATCCCCATTGACCGTTCATCATTTTCCCATGAAAGTGGGTTTCTTTTCCGATCCCCGAGAGGAGATTTACATGCCTCATCGCCATCTGGACTAGGTCCCGCTTCTACTCTCTCCGGGAGGCGCATAGTACAACATCACATACACATGCTACTATCTCAAAATAGGATGAACCATTTTCCTGATGAGATTCTACATCATGCTAATTCAAGAAATGAGGCCATTAACTCTGAAACCGGGCAAATTGAGGAAGCGGCTGTACAAATCAGAGATCCCTTTTTAGAAATCGGCCATCATTCGAGGAGGCAAGTAAATCTGATCCCAAGTAATACCGATTCTGCAAATGGAACTTCTTGTGAACTTGATAAGATCAACCCAACATTGGGTTTTGAACAACTTAGTCGTTGCAGCAGTAGGCCGACTCCCTTCACCGCCAACTCAAGCGATATTGTTTCACCCTGCACAGAAAGAATCATCTTTCATGAAGAAGATACTCAGGAACAGGAACAGTCCCTACGAAGTACTACTTGAAATAATTGTCTAGAGGTGCCATAGGTATGTTTAAACTTTTTCATCGCGCTGCATTAAAGTTTTTCTTTTTTGATCAATGTAAAAGTTATTGATATTTAAAATATAAAACTGCATTTGAAGTTAATGTGAATAATCTGTCACATACTCTTTGCACACCTTAAAACACTCCTCCCGTCCTCCGCCAATACTGATAGTCAGAGAAACTTCTCCGTCTGTATTTTTATTGTGCCAAACTACCACACAAACATGTCTCCCCAAAGCTCCACCAAAATGAGAGTTTTGCAGTAGACTGGTGGAGGAAGTTTCAAGAACAGGCTTCGCTGTATTCCAGTTTAGCGAAAAAATGACAAATATGAAGATACCCACTAATTCTCGTCATTTACATCCTCGATTTCTCTTGTTCCTGTCACTCTCTAAGTAGGACCGCTCTTCTTGCTCGTAAACGGTTATTCACCATTATCACTCAAATTTCGGAACTAATATCTAATCTGCCAACCGTCTATGCAACTTGCAGAGTCACTGGATCCTCATTTCAGAACTTAACGAAGAAATCCCAACATTTTTTATTCTGCCTTTTTGTGTACATGGATCTCTTAAATGTGCCTTCCTGTTGGAGCTTACCAACTGATATTTTTTCATGGAAATAGGTAAACAAGTTTATGGGGAATGGTGAGTTGCACAATCTGATTGGGTTAGATTCTTTCTTCAGTTCTAGTGTCCTCAATCTTTCAACCTATTCACTGCCCAAAGTGGCACTAAAGTTCACTAGTTCAGAGTCCTCGATTTTAAATCTGTAAATGTGATTTGGTACACAACTAAGCCCTTTTCTAGCTTTTTTGATGATATGGTGCACAAAAGTAAGCCTTTTATTATTTAAAACCCTACCATGCGGGGGGTCATGACTACCAGCATACAACAGTAAAGAACACTCGTTGCACTTCCTACCCGTTGGATTGTGTTACTTCTACGAATGGGTGTAGCACAAATGAGTACCCAATAATCACAAGATCTGTGTCATGTTGGACAATAACGTTGGACAAGGAGGACACTGGTACAAAGTTTTGAGACAAATGGAAATTTTTTATTGATGTCTGTAGCTCTGTTTAACTTCATGTATTGCTGTACCGTCAAGTGATGATTAACCCGTTCATCTGATTTCTTAATGCAGGGTCCGCCATGTTGATCTTAGATACTGTTGCCTTTTACGCATCTAAAATACGGGTGACGAATGAAAAACAGGCTGATGCATGTCCTGCCTTCACTTCACTGTAACCAAATTTAACGCAGAGGGTCAAGAGCCACACTGCTATGAGTTAAAAGGTTGATTTCTGTGGATATATAGTCCCACATTCATTGTTTGTTAACTTCTGTAGTCTTAATCCATTTAACATTGTATTCTTTCTTCCACGTCTCTGTTTTTCACCCTTACGACTGGAACAAATTTTGTGGTGAACATTTTCATACAGATGATATTAAGTGCTTGAACTTTGGTTAGATTTGAAGCCATTGGTTCTTGTGTTTTGATTTGCTAAGTTTTCCTTTTATAATTAGTCCAATAGGGGGGAATGGCCAGAGTTGTCTAAATATTTGTTGTCCAGACAGATTAATGAACAACTGAGTCCAAATTTCAGAGGCTGCATATTTGCTGTGTGGGCAGATATATAAACAACTGAGCATAATAAGTATAAGATGAACTGACTGGAGCTCAAATTCTAATTTAATAAACAGGCTGTGGTTAACTCGATGCCACAAGAGTTTCCATTCTCATAAGTTGCCGTGATCATATGCGCCTTTGCCCAAAGAAAGTTACGATTGTGGTGTGGTGTGGTTGCCACCAATATACACTTCCAGTAGTCGGGATAGGACTGTTATTCCTACTGACTCATTGCTTGCTACAAGCATCTTTAAATGTACAGTTGTATTAGAAGTGCTAAATTCCAACAATCCAATGCTAATTTGATACTCTTTACAATTTCTTGTGAGCTCTTTAACAAGCTCATTCAGAATCTAAATCATTAGAGATGCATTTAGGGGAGTGGGAGAAATAGGATTGCTGGGAAAATAGTGAAATCTTGTATAATGAGTGAAAATTGAAGAAGTAATTAAAGCGTGGTTTTATTTCTTTTGCAAAATTTCAGTTCTTTCGTGAAAAGAAAGTATACGATCTAGATGAAAATGTTGAGTTTAAATGGGCAGGGTATTTGCTCTCTCCTATGTTTTTTGTTTTTAGGCCAAAGGAAGAAATATATTACTCGCAAGAGAGCGAGGGGGGGAGAGAGAAAGTACATAATCGTTGGCCTCTAGGCCTACAAAATAAGAGAAACAGGAGAACCAATTCCCCTGGCATCTAAAAGGTGCGTTGCGAAGTTCCATCTACGGTTTACATGCTCGAATCTAAAATCCAACAAACACTCTGCCACTGCTCTCATATCCGGAGCAAGTGTAAGAGCTCCCCAAGAAAGATCCTCGGGCCTCTCTCTGAATGCGCTCACGATCCTCTGGCAGTCAGATAAGAGCAAAATCCTCTGCAAACCTAAGTGTCGAGCCGCCTCCAGACCTCTAAGCGCTGCGAGCGCCTAGGCCTCTTCAGCGTCGGCTGATCTGGACTTCCCAAAACCTGCACAGATAAAAGAGTTTAAATGATTTTTAATAGTGAAACCCGATTCCCCAGGCTTATCCTGGGCGGTCCAGGATGCATCCACGTTGATTATGTGTCATCCCTCCTGGACCTGGTATTGGGTCTGGGTCTGCCTAATGGTGCGACTGGGGTTCGAGGGAGTTTTGGGAAAGGTGCAGAGATTTGTAGCATGATGCAGAATTTCCCTCGTCGTCTTTGTTTTTTGCTCGAAGACGAGCGAGTTCTTGCTGATCCAGATAGCAAAAGTGATGGTGTTAAAATTGCTGCAAAAAGAGGAAAGATTAGAGGAGTGCCCGTATCTTTGGTAGCATCTAAAGAGAGTGAGAGGAGCCGATTCAGAGTAGTTCCAGTTGCCGAAATCGATCGAAAGCTTCGACTCGAACCAGATATCGCGGATCTTGGGGCAGAAGAAGAGAGCGTGGGTGGTAGTTTCCTCTTCCAGGCCGTAACAGGGGCAGTTGGTATCCCAATCAACATTCCCATGCCACAGGTTAAATTTGGTAGGGATACCATTCTGGAGTAATTTCCAAAGGAAGAGTTGAACACGGAAAGGGACTTGGAGTTTCCATATCTTCTCCCAAGGGATGGAGGGCGGATTTGTTTGGGGGAGGGCGTATAGCTCTTCTTGCTCTCTCCTATGTAGGTAGGGTGCATGGCATCATGGATGTCCTTTCGGCATGCCTTTTTGAACAAGGTTAAATTAATAGTTTTAGAAGTTTTTATAGTATGTGTATCATGTATGATTCATAGTGGGTCAGCTCGGGATTTTTGGAATAAGTTTTGTAGTACGCCCCCATTATTGCGAAGATTTGCAGTGAAAGTTTTTGCAAAGGGCACCCATTTAAAAGCTTTTAATTAAGATCAAAGCCTCACAATTGCCTTGAAGTGCAAAAATTAAACATAATAGCACAATTTCAATGTGAATTGAAGAATGAGGTTCGAAGTAAAAAATAAAACTAGTAAAGTTATTCATGTTATTGGACGTCCTTTCAATGGGTGATTTTGACGCATCTAGTAAAGATGATGTTTCTCTTGACCTTTTGGATGAGGAAATTGAAGTTGTTACTTTTGAAGACAACGAGGCAAAAACATGGAAAAGTTTTTTGATTTTGATGATTATGAACGCGATAATGTTGCACTATGAACAAACGAATATATTCGCAACGGGACATCTAATCAATGCAAAGAGGAGTGTGCTACTGCCGATATTGTTAGACAAGCTAGTTTATTTGGTTTATTTTCAAGCATGCTTTTGTTATATTTATTATTTTGAGAAGAATTCGTATAATCTCATTATTTATTCCTGTAATAGCCGATTTTCGCAGAGACCGAAAACAGTGTCTTACACCTTTGAAATATAGAATAGTGGTTGAGAACTAAAAGTAATTGACACGTGATTTAGCGTGGAAAACCCTTGAATGGGTTAAAAACCACGATCTCTCCTGAGGGTTTCTGAAAGAATGGTGTTTTATATATATGCTAGCTATTACAAAGAGAGAAAGAGATCAGGTTTCTGAGTTTTTGGGTAGGGATGACTTTCTTTAAGAGCTCTCTCTAGGTAATAATAGCTGTCCCGGATTCTGATCTCCAGGTCTCTTTTTATAGGTCTTATAATATGACCGTTGGTTACATTGATGAGGGACGTTATAATATCAGGTTTTGATGAGTCTTCATAATGGTCTTCTGTAACGTTTTGATATTTGTTGATCTGTAACGTATCAATTAATATCCTTTAGCTGTAACTTCAGACCGTTGGGAAGATACGATCTCTTATGATGTTCGCGTGCATACGACCTGCCGATAAGTGGGGGAGTATCTTCTGTAGCGCGAAGCCACAAGAACCTTCGATATCTCCGAACTGTAGGTGAGTACATGACCTCTAATAATGTTTGCATGTATTCGAACTGTTGATAAGTGGGGGAGTATCTTCTGTAGTGCGAAGTCACAGGAACCTTCGATATCTTCGAACTGCAGGTGAGTACACGATCTCTAATAGTGTTTGTATGTATTCGAACTATTTGATAGACATCTGAGTATTTTCTGTAGTGCGATGTTATTGGACGCTTCGACATCCCCGAACTGTAGATGAGAAAGTCTGTATTGTGAACTGCTTGCCTTCAGCCCTTGGTTAGTTACCCGTGTGCTAACTTCGAACTATATGAGCTCGAATATTGGACTTAGTATGAGGATTAGAAATAAGCCCTCATAACTGCCCCCTCTCGGCCAATAGCAGGAGAAACGAGTGTAGCGAGTGGTGTTGATTGAGAAGTCCAGTCGTTTTTAATGTTACATTGATGGCTTCCTAGGTATCTGGAGGAATAATTGTTTTGATTGTTGGGTCTCCCAAAAATGTTGCTTGAGATGTGTGCTTGTGATAAAGACTGTATTAGAAGTGGTGGCATTGAATTAAATACAGTGACTATAAATAATGGTGGGTAGTTGCTATCATTGTTCATCCTGGTTGAACCTGTCAGCCGCCTGGATTTGTATAAGTAGTAGCGATGGTGACTACTCGTCGTCAGGCATACGAGGAGAAAGTTCAAAAGAAGATGATGATTATGCAAACCCGCTACTTTGGGAACCAAAGTCTTTCTTTGCCAACTCCAATCCTTGTTCCTCCAACGTTTCATCGGATGTCGTGGGAAGAAGTAGAGGAGGCAAAGGATGATTATCATCAAATGTGGCGCTTCCATTATATGGTTTTGTTTACTGCTCACCGTCGGTCCTGTCTTTGGATGCTTGTAGAGGATGCGGTGGCGGCAGAGGATGAGAAGGCTGGGGTGACTTCTGTTAAGTGTTGTCAATACCCTGCTAAAGATTGGGTATTGTAATGGTGGAGGAGGTCCTTCGTCGGCAGTGGAGGTGGGGTTATGGAGGAGGGGTGGGATTAACTTTGTCCTATACCTCCCTCCAGTTCCTCTTCTTGGGCTTTGAGTTCTTCTGTTGGGCCCGTCATTGTTTCTTCTCAAGTGTTGTACTGTCATCTGCAACGTGGGCTATTCTTTGTAGCAGAAAAAAAAATTGTTTGTAGAACTTATAATCTTGATTTTCGAACCGGTTGAAGTATTCGTCCTTGTAAATTGTTTTTCTTGAATAATAAATTTGAACTTTATTATCTTGTCTTGTAAGTGTTTGAAGCTGCTTGAAGAACTGCTGTAAGATACCATAGAACAATTATCGAACTAGTTACCGATGACATAGGTCAAAAATATGTAGATCGAATTGTTGCTGAGTTTAATGAAGCATATCTGAACTGTATAGGTCGTTCTTATATATTTGTGGCCTTGTTGAGATATAGTGTTGTTATGTCTGCGGAGATGACGAGGGCAAAATATCTTTCGTGCAATATATAAGTTCTTGGTGTTACGGCATGGTCATTGTCAATTTGAACACTTGTTATCATCGGTGGAACTTGGTCGGAGCCTCTGATTAGCCATAAATTGCGCTAGATAAACTTGCTAAAGAGGATGTTAGAGCTACTGATAGAGAAATCATTCTGTGTGGTGAAGAGAATTATCTGTTATGTCATTATATGTAAGGTTGGATGATTGATCATAATAAAATGATTTGTTTGTGTTGAGGTCATCTTGTCATTGTTTTCTGTATCTATGATAATTTTTGACTGGAATATAATTGAAGCAGGATTTGTTGTCGATTTTCTGCTGCTGTCAGACCGAAATTGAGGTAAGTGACAGCTATAATAGCTGTACTTAGGTTTTTAAACTGGAACCATGCTATAAAAAGTGTAGCAAGATCGTACAGCCGTAGAAGGTTGTTGCTGTAAGTAATCGTGCTGTAAGATCTATACAAATCTTCTTGGGCAGTGAGTTCTTAATAATGGCAGAGGAGAGAGTGATAACAGAACACCTTACTCCAAAAATCATTATGAAGGCAAACGAAAAAACATGCCTGCTGGGAGAGATGATGTGGACACGTGTCCCGAGGAGCCGTCATTTCAGAAACTGATGGATAATATAAAAGTTTTTCTTCCGTCTGCTCTTAAACCACAATCAGTTGCTGGCAGAGGAAGAAGCATTTCTAGAGAGAAAAAATCTTCAAATTTTGAATGCAGTCCTCCAGTGTTGTGTGATCTTTCTAAGAAGAACAAAGTTTTGTCATCTGAGGTACGAACGGTGACCGGAGTCGACGACTGTTGCTCTTCTAGTACAGGTTAGTATCTATGCTTCCATCTCTTTTGTTGTTGTATTAGTTTCTTGGAACTTGTAGTTGCATTTTTGAACTTCTGGGTAGATTAATAAAGTATTGGGTACGGCTGAGGGAGGAGGCCTGTTTGATTAAAAAACTCTGAACAGATTTTTTCTGTATGTGGTAGATGCGCTCAAAAAATTTGAAACCCAATAGTAAATTTGTTGTACCTACCAGTAGTGAGGAATCATCATCATCTGATAGGACTATGGATGATTCGGTGGTAATTGGTACTGTAACTATTGATGAACCGGTTGTTCCTTCTGGGAGGGATGTAGGGCTGCATGCTGGGATTGAAACTAGGCAATTTTTTAGGTATCCCGAGAATGTAGACGTAGTGAAGAAATTTTTGCAGTATAAAAAAAGTTTAGATGGAAAATGGGGGCATTATGTGATGAATGCGGGGTTGTAGTTTAGAACTCTGGGGAGACCGGGTGGTAATATAGAGCATTATCAGGTGCCTTCCCTGGATCAGTGGAAGAGAAGTATGGATATAGGAGACGATATAGATATCGCTTATTATAATAGAACTGGTGCAGAGGTCATAGAGGAAGGACTTCTATGTTATTTGAACCAGGTCGTATATGGGTTGAGTATTCCCCTAACCTTTTTCCAAAAAGGGGTAATGAATGCTTTAAAGAGTTACCCTGGTCAATTAAATGGTAATGTCTTTGAGATGATGAGGGTCTGTGAAGCCTTTAATCAGAAGTGGAGATATGGTGGTATTGCAAGATAGTTCATTGCGGACGATGTCTTGAAATACTATAAGTTTAAATATGTGAGAGATCGAAAGAGTGGATACTTGTTTAGTGATTCGGCGAGGCCGAAATTCTTTGATTTTGAATCTGCTGGGAGACCCTGGTGCGACCATCTTATGATGGTAAGGGGTAATTGTATGCAAGTGCCTGGGGAACCGGAGCTTGAGCTGATATATAAGAATTTTAACTAGAGTATGTATTTTCATTCTGCCTGTAGTTCGTCTTTTAATTTATTTCGGGCTGCTAACATATTTTGTTGCTGTTTTGGCATAGCCTAATCCAAAAGTTGTTGCTGATACGTTGAGTATGCTCGACGTCGTTAGTCAAGAAGGAAACAAACTGAACAAAGTTCTTGGAGAACTTGGTATCCGCAGAGAGAAGAGGTTAAACTCTGTGGTTGAAAAAGTGCAGCGAGCTCATCAAAATCGAGTTATGGCTACTTCTGGCTCTGCTTATGCTGATGTTATGGAGATTCCTGCCTGCGATGCGGGTACTTCGAGTTCCTTAGTTCGGCGACCTAGAGTAAAAAAGACGGTGCCGCCTTCTGAACAAACAACTCTTGTGCAGACACCACAGGTAAGGACTGAGGGGGTGAATGCTGATGTAAATATGGCTCCTCCTCTGAAGAAGCAGAAATAATTATCCGGGAAAGATATATGATCTTCTTCAAAGGGGGTCGACCTCAAAGCGGTGGAGCATGAGGCGCTGGATTTGGCTAAGCGTGATCTCATCCACCTAGATACTCAAATTCGATCCAGTATCTCCCAGGTATGCCTGATATTATTTGATTAAATCTTTTTAAGTAATGATCTGATCTTGTAATACTGCTTTGTTGTACTCGTGGTGCAGGTTTCTGTTGCTTGGAAGCTGGTCGCGGAGGTGTTGAAGGTAGTTGTTGCGGATCGTGCTGAGTATGAGGTTGAGAAAGCATCTTTGGCTGAATAGTTGAAGGAGTGAACTGCGTTGTGTGAGCAATTGCAGAAGGAGAAGGTTCTGCAGAAGGAGCAGTTCGAGAAAGATGAGGCTTTGCAAAAGAATCAGTTCGAGTTGGAAGTTGCCGCTACAAAGAAAGAGGTTGAAGGTTGTTGACATTGTGGTGGCTTCCCGAAATAAGCTGATTCAAGCCTTCTACTTCTGGGGTTTGAGCAGAGAGGATGTCAATCTTGCTCTTGCAGGGAAGTATAGTGAGATCATCTTCCCAGGGGATGATGCCTCTCCGGTCGCCGAGCAGAGCCCGGTTCCTCCAGTTGCTGATTATACGACCAAGGAGGTAGCAGGAGTTAAATCTTGATTCTGTAGTTGTAACATAGTTTTGAGACTTGGTCGAATTTTGATCTTTGTACGGATGATAGAACTGTTTTTGCTGAGACTTAAACTTTTGTGGTTGTTGTTGATATATCTTGCTTTGATGTGAATGTATAATTTGTATGTAGGAGGTAGTTCGTTTGAGGGGGAAAGTGATCGAGTTGGAGAAGGCCTTGAGTCGAGCAAGGGATTCCATCAATCGTACTCAACAGGTATACAATAAACTTGAATATGAGAGACGTCTTCATAAGTCAAACTTTGATAACACATTTAAGAAGTTATTAGAGCTTCAATGTAGAAATGGAAAGATAAAAATTGGGAGGGATGAGGTTTTGCGAAAAGAGAGTGATAGGTTCACTTTATTCCAAAAATCCCTTAAGAATAAGCAGCTCGCAGATGAGAGTGACAAGTTAGAGTGTCTTAGGTTGTTATTATCTTTGACGCTTCATTTTGAGGCCAAAGTTAATAGTGAGCGGGGCTTGAAGGAGGCCTATTTAGAACTGTTAACTGAGAAAGGCATAGTGTCGGACCCAGCTCAGGTGAAATTCTTAGCGCAAGAAGCGCGCAATCGCCATAGTATAGAGGCGCAAAGATGCTCAGCTCGGGCTGGAGTATCCATCATATGGGGTGGTGTAGGTTCATTGCCTGATTAACTTGACTTTTGTAGGGGCAAAAAGCAATGAGGATCCTTTTCTTCAACATAAAAAAGGAGGATAGAAAGATCCAGTCACAATTAGAAATTGATTTGGGGCATGCTTGTAATGAACTGGAGCGATGCAAGGGTCATAATGCATGTCTGGAGAGGGAAAAGGTGGAGTGTACTAGGTTATTGTAGAGCTCGAAGAAGAGAGTGACATTGTTAGAAGCGCGTTTACTAGATACGCAAAAACGTCTGCAAGTGTCCCAATCGCGTTTGAAGAAGAAAATTACTCCAAAGCGAGGAAAATGTGCTATCAACACGGACCACGAACGTTAGATAGCCGATGTGATCGCATTTTATGGGGGCGAGCTCGAGAGAGTAGAAAATAAATTTAGACGTAATATATCGAGCTGTGGTAAGGATGTGGAAGTAGAGAATGATAAAGTTGAAAATATGTAGTTTGCGGAAGGGAATGAGGGTGGGGGAGCTTCAACCTCAAAACCATCAGCTGAAGAGTCTGAGGAGGAGGAGGTCGAAGATCTTCTACCTCACACACGGCATAAGACCTGTCCACAAGAGGTCGTAATCTTTAATGAACCTTTGCAAGTAGATGCGAGTAGTAGTAGGGCTCAATCATAAGCCTACTAAATTGTGGCATATGATTGTGTTCTGCATAATGTAATTGATTCGTGTATCATAGCTTGATGTTGTAATAAATGTTGTTGAATGATATGTCTTGTTCGCATGAATATTTGTTGATAGATATATTGTCATTTGTAATTTGTTCTTCTAGGTTGAAGACGATGAGCAGGACGAACTAGTTGTCTTATCCGCATCAAATAAGGAACTGTCTGCCAAGCTGCAGCAATGTTTGTTGGTGGTTGAAAATATGACTTTGTCGAATTTGAAGCTAGAATCTGATATGTTGGAACTGCAGAGTCGGCTAAATGCGATAACTGTAGAGTTGTCATGTAAGGATGCAAAGATATTGACTGTTAATAATGAGGCCGAACTGTGGAAAGAATCTCTAAAGAAGAAAAAGTTGGAGACCATGGTTGTGAATCAACAAGTTCTGGATCTGTTAAGTACAATTGAAAAGCAGAAGAACGATCTATTGTACCATCAGTCGGTGGTAACAAATAATATTGATCTCTTAAAGAAGCAAGATGCTGAAATCCATCATATGCGAGAGCGTCTGAAAAAGCTGAACTGGGATTTGCGTGAGGCTCGAGACTTATGTCAGAGAAAAAATGACCGTGCCAAAACTCACGAGGAAGCATGTTCCAAGAGATATCGAAAGTTGAATGAAACCATCAATAAGTGTAACACAGGTATCGCCGATCTTGACCGGGAAAAACAAGCTTTGATACTAGAGTGTATGCAAGGTAATGAAGTTTTCGAGGGGCTCCATGTTAAGTATAAAGAGTCACAGGGGATGGTGGACGCAGGTGAAGATGAGATTAATTATTCGAGGGAGGTAGATAAGAAGTTGCAATGTCTGAAGCAGGAGATGGAGCATAGTGTGCGGATAACGAAGCAATATAGAGATTCGTTGCTGCAGGAGAAAAAATCTTTGACAGATCGATGCAAAGATCTTGAAGATGAACTAAACAAGGGGAAGGCCAAATTTTGTGAAGCTACGTTGTTGCATGCTAATGTAGAGAAATTTCGAACAAAGCGTGAGTCGATCTTGGCTACTTCAACTGAATACGTCATGGAATATGATTTGCCGCTATCGCGGTTATCTTATATAGATAATTTGATGCCGAGAGTTATGGAATTGTTGAATGCACCTTCTACTGTAGTTAATGCGGCTATTCCTTTCCCTGTCTTACTTTCATCTGGGCCTGGGGAAAGTTCAAATGTTGTACGATCAAAGCGTGAAAAGTAGTTTCATTGTTTATATTGTAATGAGACAGAGTGTAAATATGTCTTTGTTGTAGAAAAATGTCAAAAGTTTAGTAGAAAATGTTTTTGTTATGTAATCTCTTTGTATGGTCGAATTGGTTGAATCAATAAACGACAATGTAGAGATATGATTGCAACGGTGTTGTATGGTCAAATTTATTTGAACAGCTATGGTGTAGGTCTCGGTCACAGGTCGAATTGAACATATCAATAAGCGACCGTACCGAGACATCTTTGAATATTGAATAGCTGTATGGCACATCTCTGTCAGATCGAATTGATTATCTCAATAAGCGACCTTTGGAGAGCGAATTTATTTGAACAACTATGATGTAGGTCTCAGTCACAGGTCGAATTGAGCGTATCAATAAGCGACCGTACTGAGAGATCTTTGAATATTGAATAGTTGTATGGCGCATCTCTGTCAGATCGAATTGATTATCTCAATAAGCGACCTTCGGAGAGTAAATTTATTTGAACAGCTGTGATGTAGGTCTCTGTCACAGGTCAAATTGAGCGTATCAATAAGTGACCGTACTGAGACATCTTTGAATATTGAATAGATGTATGACGCATCCCTGCCAGATCGAATTGATTACCTCAATAAGCGACCTTCGTAGAGTGAATTTATTTGAGCAACTATGATGTAGGTCTCAGTCACAGGTCGAATTGAGCGTATCAATAAGTGACCGTACTAAGACATCTTTGAATATTGAATAGTTGTATGACGCATCCCTGTCAGATCGAATTGATTATCTCAATAAGTGACCTTCGGAGAGTGAGTTTATTTGAACAGCTATGATGTAGGTCTCAGTCAGAGGTTGAATTGAGCGTATCAATAAGCGACCGTACTGAGACATTTTTGAACATTGAATAGCTGTACGTGCATGCCTGTCAGATCGAATTGGTTATCTTAATAAGCGACCTTCGGAGAACTAATTTATTTGAACAACTATGATGTATGTAATACTCCGGGATAGACGGAGATAACAGAATGCTAAAATTGAGTAGACTTGAAAAATGATGCTGAAAAGTACTTTATTGCATAATATCAAATGTTACAGCATATTTATCTTCGATACAGCTTTAATCGGCTAGTATTCCATGGATTAGGTACAGGAACTCCATCATACGTACTGAGATCGTAGGATCCTAAACCACTCATTCCAATTACGATAAAAGGACCTTCCCAATTCCCTGCCAGCTTCCCAACACTAGGTGTTTTGCGATGTGGTGGGATTTCTCTGAGAACGAGGTCTTTAACTTTGAATTCTCTGTATCGGACACGTTTGTTATATGACTAGGATAAAGCGAGATGATATCTTCCCAGATTAACAGCGGCTCTGTCACGTGTTTCTTCGATCAAATTTAGATTGCATGCGATCTGAAATTCGTTTTTTTCATCCGTCATCTCGTGATCATGTTACTGAGTGGGAATGATGGCTTCAGTTCCGTAAGCTAATAAGAACAGAGTACAGCCTGCTGCGATTCTAGGAGTTGTTCGGTAGGCCCAATGTACGTGTGGTAACTCGTTCACTCAGTTCCCCTTTTTTGTCATCTAAACGCTTCTTGATGCCATCCACAATAGTTCGACTAGTAATCTCAGCCTGTCTGTTTCCTTGTGGGTAATAAGGGTTGGATAGGGAATGAATGATGTTGCGCTCATTGAGGAATGCGACGATCTTGGAGCCAATGAACTGTGGTCCATTATCAATTCGGATGAGATGTGGTCTGCCGAATCGAATAATAATGTTCTCCCAGATAAATTTGATGACTTCGTCTTCTCGGGTTCAGCACAACAAAACTGTTTCTACCCATTTAGTAAAGTAATCTGTAGCGACCAATATATGTTTGTGTTTCCCTGATGTTGTAGGAAACTCTCCTACAAGGTCGAGGGCCCATCGTCTGAATGGCCAAATGACTTGGGTCGAGTGTAGTTCGAGTGTTGTAGCCCAAATTTGAGGTCTGTACCGCTGACAAGCGTCACACTTACGGGCATATTCGATTGCCTGCGCTTTCATTTTAGGCCAAAACATTCCTTGAGTTAAACCTCTATTTGCAAGAGATCGTCCTGCTGCATGAGATCTACACGTGCCTTCGTGTAGATCGTGCAAGAATTGTTGTGCTTCTTTGTCAGATAGAAAAAGGAGGTAGGGACTAGTGACCAAAAATTTTTATAGGAGATTGTCCTGAACAATGTATCTTCGAGCGTTATCAATTAATCTCCGCCGCTCCGTAGGATTCTCAGAAAGTGGCCAGTCAAATTTATTGTGAGGTCCGATGTAAGTAATGAAAGGCTTTCTCCAATCATCTTCGCTCTCTTCATTGCCCTCAGTATTAATGGTGTTGGCTTCGATGGTATTGATATTGGGGTTAGAAATGATGTCGATCTTTAAGTAACGAGCTTCTGATCCGAGGAAACCAGCAAGGTAAGCGAGCGCATCTGAATGTCTATTTTCTCCCCAGGGAAAATGCTCCATGGAAATTGTCTGGAATTTGTTCATTCGTTTGACCACTGCAGCAGCATAGTCGACCATTCTCCCATTGATTTGATAGACGCCTGTGTAATGGTTGACGATCAGTAGTGAATCGGTGTAGACTAAGAGTTTTGCTACTCCCAGTTTGATTGCCATGTTCAAGCCATGAATTAAAGCCTTATATTCTTCTTCGTTATTGGTTGCCTCAAAACTGAGGTGAGCGGATTTTTCGAGCCAATCATTGGAGGGAGTAATAAGAACGATTTCAATCCTTGATCCTGATGGACCGACGGAACTGTCAGTCAAAAGTTTCCAACCTTTCTTTGTTACCCAATCTAACTGATCTTCGGATTGATCTGCGAGTGGCTCATCTTCCTTATCAATAAATTTTTCTTCCCAGTCAGGATCCTCTACTGGAAAGTCTACTAGGAAATCTGCTACAGCTTGACCTTTTTTAGAATGACGTGGTTCAAAATGTATATCGTGCTCTCCGAGTGTTGCGGACCATTGTTGAATACGTCAAGATTTTTTGCGCTTGGATAAGATTTCGTAGAGTGGATAGTTCGTCAAAACACGAATAGTAAGAGCTAGGAAATACTGCTTTAATTTTTGGGATGTATAGACGAGAGCAAGATGAAGCTTCTCGATCTTAGTGTATCTCGTTTCCGCGGGAGTCAGAGTCTTGCCGATAAAATAGACTGGTTTCTCGGTCTTTTCTTCGAGCCGAAGGAGAACAAAGCTGAGAGATGTATCAGTGATGGCAAGGTATATTGTTAGCTCTTCTCCTTCTGCTGGTGTGCTCATAACTGGTGGTTTGCCTAAATAATGCTTGAGTTTGAAGAAGGCTACCTCGCATTCATCTGTCCATTCGATCTCTGGGTCTTTTTTTGATTTTCCTCGAGATATACCCTGTCTTAACAGATTGAACAGAGGTTGACATCTGTCTGATGATTTGGATACAAATTTGTTGAGCGTTGCAATCTTCCCGGCTAGTTTCTGAACGCCCTTCTTCATCTTTGGCGAAGCCATAGCTAAGAGAGCTCATATGTTGGATGGATCAGCTTCAATGCCTCTTCTGCTTATTAGGTGGCCTAAAAATTTCTCGGATTGTACCCCAAACTGGTATTTCTCAGGATTTAAACGCATCTTGTAGGATCGCAAGATCTTGAAAGTTGCTCGCAAATCTGTAAGGTGGTCCTCTTTCTTGAAACTTTTACAGAGCATATCATCAATGTAGACCTCCATTGTTTTACCGAGATGGTCTTTGAACATTTGTCATCAATCTCTGATAGGTGGTGCCGGCATTTTTTAGTCCGAAAGGCATGACTCTATAGCAATATAGACCTTGTTTAGTAATGAACGCAGTCTTGATTATATCTTCAGGAAGAAGTGGTATCTAATTATATCCTGATACAACGTCTATCATTGAGAGGACTTCGTGCCCTGCTATAGAATCGAGCAGGTGATTGATGATTGGAAGTGAAAATCTATCTTTCGGAGTGTGTTTGTTGAGATCCATGAAATCAACACAGATTCTGATTTTGCCATTCTTTTTAGATACTGCGACAATGTTCGAGATCCAGTCTCGGTAAATAACTTTGTGAATGAAACCGACCTTGATCAATTTGTCGATCTCTTTATTCACTTTGTCTCGAAGTTTTGGTGCTAGAGTTCGTTGTTTTTGTTTGACCGGTTCTGCTTTATCTTTCAGCCCTAGCTTGTGGCATGCTATAGCTGGATCAATCCCTGGCATTTCATGAAATATCCATGCAAAGACATCATTGTTCTCTGTGAGGAATTGTATGAGACTCGAGCGCCCCTCCGCACTTAAGAGAGTTCTAATATGAGTTCATCAGTGCGTGCCACTGATTTCTATGTACTATGTTGGTTCGACGTCTGGCAACTGAGGTTCTGTTAGAATTGACTGTTGTAATTGCTATGCAGGAGTTGTTACAGCTGGTTTAGTTTCAATAGTATTATCGCAGGTTCAGGCTAATTTTTGGCTTCCTTTGATTTTATAGATCCCTCTCCAGTCGAATCGTAATGCCTGATGATATGTGGAGGGAATAACTTTCATATCATGTAGCCATGGTCGCTCCATGATGCCCAGGTAACGGGATTTGGCTTTGGCGATGTAGAAAACTACGTCAAGTGTGACTGGCCCAACTGTGATGGGAAGTGTGATTTTCCCCACGCGCTCTTCCATAGAGCCGTTGAATCCAGAGATCAACCTTGTCTGCTAAACCCGTTTGGTCGATTGTGCTCTGAAAAATTAGTTCGATGCTGCTACCGGTATCTATCATCATCGTATGTAGAACTATGTTCTTCATTTTCAACATGATGACAAGAGCATCGTGGTGCAAAAAGTTGACGTGACGAATGTCACAGTCTTCAAAAGAAATCCTGGTTCGCCGATTGCAGGATTCTGGCAACAAACGAGCTTTTTGTCTCCCATTGTCAGATCATGGCATTGTCCGACGCGCCTACGCTTGGCTCTGTTGGAGTTGTTTATTGTCTGAGTCTCAATGAAATACAAATGTTTTTCTTCATTTGTTTCGTCAACTTGGATGATCTTAGAGTCAGTCTTGTAGCTGCCATCCTTATAACTTTCGATATCGACAATATACTCCAGCATTCGTCCTTGTGCAAATATAGTCTAGAGAAAATATATCAGTGTGAAACACCGCTCTGTGTCATGATGTTGTATCTGGTGGTAAATGCATTAAGGCTTTCCTGGTATGGGCGGAAGAGTATTGGCAGTTTTGAAGCACTCATCTTTTTGTATCAGCGGATATAGGTCTGCCAGAGTAGTTGTTAATTGCGGTATACATAGTATCGGCTTCTTCAGCCCGTGGCATCCTTAATTTTCATTGGATTTGAATCGCTTCTTATCACCCCCATAGTCTTTATTGCTGTTATGGGCTCATTCGTCGGGATGGCCTTTTGTTGGTAGGGTGGTGCGTTGAGGTCTTGGTTTCTCAGTCGTCAGCCGTTCAAGGTCGATAAAGTTGTTGACCTTCTCGATCATGCCCTCCAACGTCAGTGGTTTGTTGAGAATCAGATGCTCCTTGACTCGTCCATCCACAAGTAGAGCGTTGGTGAAAGCGGAGATTGTAATTTTCTTGTCGAGGTTGTCAATTTTTTGAGCTCGACCAAAATTTTTCCTGGTAAACGTTTCTAATTTTTCATCTGGTGCCTGCTTGCGGCTGAACAAAGAGTAAAGACTCTTCTCCTTGTCTTTATTGTGCGAATAGTTTTTGACAAACAGTTTACGAATTTGTTCGAAAGTGAAGATAGATCCTTTATTGAGTGTGTGAAACCATCGTAGAGGTTCTCCTTTCAAACTAGTTGGAAAGAGGTGGCAGAGGATGTGGTTAGATGTCGAATGTAGTCTCAAAGAATCCTGGAATTCTTGGACGTGTTCCACAGGATCTCCTCCCTTGTATTTCTGGATCTTTGGAGTATAAAAACTGGCGAGCACTTCCTCATCTAGTAACTCTTGTACGAATGGGCTCTTCTGTAGTTTAGGATAGCTATTTTTTGTAATGTGTATTTGAGCGTCTAACAGCTCCTTGATGCGTCTGTCCACTTGTTCCGGAGTGAGATGTAGGCGAGACGTGACAGCTCGTCTTGTTGTTGGTCCTTCCGCAGGATTATGCTCTCCTGTTGCTTCTCCCCTACGGTCATAGACCGAAACTCAAGATTTTTCTCAGTTTTGTTCTTGTTCTTGATGCAGATCTATTATCGCTCCAGCAGGTAATGGTGGATTGACGTAACTCCGTGGTAAGACTGGTTCTTGCTGAATTTGAGGAAGTGTTGGATTCTTTCCTCAGACTCCCAAGCGATCATGGACCGATATCCTCGAGGTTACAGGCAGAGCGATCCGTGGTCTCGGATTTGCTGTTATCTAATCTTGAAGTGCTCTAAGTGCGTCCTGCATGCTGGCGAGCTGTTTCTCTAGCTTTATTCGTCGTTTGATTTCTGCTTGCACAGTTGTTCGCAAATCTGTTACTCCTTCAGCAGCGTCAGGCAGGGCGTGGTGTGATTTGTCTTGATTTGCCATCTTTCAAAAGTGAATGCGGTAGAAACTGGATTGGAGAATGCTGAGTATATGCTTCGATTCCCACAGACGACGCCAAATGTAATAGCCTATTTTTGCAGAGACCGAAAACAGTGCCTTACACCTTTGAAATATAGAATAGTGGTTAAGAACTAAAAGTAATTGACACGTGATTTAGCGTGGAAAACCCTTGAATGGGTTAAAAACCACGACCTCTCCTGAAGGTTTATGAAAGAATTGTATTTTATATATATGCTAGCTATTACAAAGAGAGAAAGAGATCAAGTTTCTGAGTTTTTAGGTAGGGATGACTTTCTTTAAGAGCTCTCTCTAGGTAATAATAGTCGTCCCTGATTCTGATCTCCAGGTCTCTTTTTATAGGTCTTATAATATGACCGTTGGTTACATTAATGAGGGACGTTACAATATCAGGTTTTGATGAGTCTTCATAATGGTCTTCTGTAACGTTTTGATATTTGTTGATCTGTAACGGATCTATTAATATTCTTTAGCTGTAACTTCAGACCGTTGGGAAGATAACTTATTGATAAGTGGGGGAGTATCTTCTGTAGCGCGAAGTTACAGGAACCTTCGATATCTCCGAACTGTAGGTGAGTACACGATCTCTAATAATGTTTGCATGTATTCGAACTATTTGATAGACATCTGAGTATTTTCTGTAGTGCGATGTTATTGGACGCTTCGACATCCCCAAACTGTAGATGAGGAAGTCTGTATCGTGAACTGCTTGCCTTCAGCCCTTGGTTAGTTACCCGTGTGCTAACTTCGAACTATATGAGCTCAAATATCGGACTTAGTATGAGGATTATAAATAAGCCCACAAATCTCTTATTTAAATATGACTAGCCAGATTATGCTTATGTTATATTATTTTAAGAAGAGCTTAGATGAAGTATTACTCAATTTAAAGTTTATATGATATAACTTATATTGTTATTATAATGTTATAACATGACATTTATACATTAAAGTAGTTCGACTATTGATTTATTATTTTTCACCTAAAATAAGAGAAATGCATGCTTTTTGGCATGCCTTTTGGGTTCGGCACGCCAAAAAGAAAGAAAGAAAGAAAAAACAAAAACAAAAAAACAAACAAACAAACGTATTAGGTACCCTATAGTCCTATGTCTCAATTGAGTTGGAGCTCCTGGTAAGCTTCAGATGAGGTTTCTAAAACAATGCGGGAGAGTATGATTCTAGCAACAATTTTGTTTCCTTGATGTACAATTTAACTGGCAGAAAAATACAATCTTTCATACTTTTGCTGGAGAAAAAAAAGTAAAAAAGGAAAAAGATTATGCATGATTTCACACGAGAAAACCAGTATGAAACATTAATATGAAAATCTCCGACTTTCCAATGAAATTCCAGTATTTTTCTTTCACAGGGTTTCTGGGTACTTAGCAGACAAATATCACTTGATTAATAGTATACAAATGATCCTCATGGCAGAAGTTGACTGAAATTGATGTAGATTTCTCTCATACTATCATGCTGGTCGCTTGGCCAAACAAGATGGGCACCGGGGAAAAATTGACTTCAATATCAAAAACAATATGGATATCGTACTAAAGTTATCTGTCCATACAACAAATCGTCAACCCGGAAAAGAACTTAACTCGAAGAGGGTGAACCTATATACAGAAAGAGAGGTCAGCCGGCCTGGAAGAGACGTTCCGGACAAAGTTCCAAAGGCTACTAGAAAATTCTGCAGGTAAGACGAACAATCCAAAGGTTAAAATGTATAAAACATGGAGGTTGTCAAATACTGCTGACTTCTGTCTGGTTTCGAACATGCTTGTCCAAGAACACATTTGCCAAATTGCTGAAGCTTATATTTACTGTTCCCACTGCAGCGTATTTCTCAATAACTTCTACCACTTCAGGCCTCAATATTTCCTCCCTGTTACGCCGATTACAAAGATAGTACAGAGCTCCCAATGCATAATTTACCTGAAAAACGTATTCAGTCTTTATGCTAACTTTGAAAAGTTTATATATACAAAATCAAAGTTTGGTCATATAGTCTCAGGCTAATGAGAACAGGGTGCAATGATTACATACTATACACCATGTGGGAAAAAAAAAAAAAAAAAAACTTCGCCATACCGAGTAGGGTCTAAGTCTATTGAAATGAGAGTTTGGTATGCGAGTAACGTACGTAGATGATGCTTACAGTTTCAGTTTGTCCGAGCTACCAACCCAAAAATACAGGTGAAGAATTTCAGCGGTTAACTTACAGTGTTTCTGACTGGGCTAGATAAACATTGTATAATCAGAGGAATTCCATCACATTCGGCAATAACAGCAGCATTTAACGGGTCTGAAACAACTTACGAGGCTACAAAAATTAGAGTATACTAATTAATTCGAACACTATCTAAAAAGAAAACAGACCAGGGGGTCCATTGCCTCACCAACGCAAGAATTGCAGATCCCGCCAGCCCCGAATTCCACGAGCTTCTCATTTGGCTCTGTTATGCAATCTAAGAACAATTCTACGACATTGAGCTGTTTAAAATAAAAAGGTTAGAGCACCCCTGATATGTTTAACAATGTTGAAAAGAGAAGCATTTTAATTGTTAAGCTAATATACAGGATGATTACCTGACGCAAAAAGGTAAAATTGTAAGGATCATAGGCGAAGTTAGCCAAATTGGCAACTAATCTTTCCTTAGATTCTGCAAAAAAATGGTTCAGTTAAAAAGGGAAATAGTCCAAGTTGAAGAACTGCTAGTTAAAATGATATGTTACAAACTTGTACCCCTATTGCTGGGAAATAGTTTCTCTTCTTTTGATAGACTATTAGATTTATATGACCAAATGCATGAAAGGGATACACAGAAAGCATTGTTCATAACAGGCCAACAGATGAGAAACAAAACCACATTTTTTTCATAATACAAAATGTAAACCTGATTAAGCACTAGATGGCTGAAATTGTTCCCTGAAACTTCACTTCAACATTTCAACTTGCACCAGAAGAAATCCTCTTTCCCTATCTATTTATTATGGCTGTAGAGGCTCTTTGTAGGATGACTAATGCAGTTGTGTTACATGGGTAAATGGAGGTGGCAGGCAATGATCAGGTTCGTTCAGTTGATGCACCTTCAGTTTGAAGATAATACCAGTGTTGGTTGGAGCATCCCTGCAACAGCCCAGGCTCCTCCTCTTGTGCTGTTTTGAGAGTCTGGCCATTGCATTAACCTTAGAAAGAGCACGGTTATGGGGCTGGTGGAGGTCCTTATTCTGACCGCAATGGTGAAAATCTTGGTTTATGGTGTTGAGGCTCTTCCGACTACTTACTAGGGGATGTCATTAAGAGTGAAACATAAGAACATAAGTTAAAGACAATCTAGCATTCAGTTATTAAGACATTATTTAAGATATTTAATGCCACCTAATGTGAAAAATGTGAACGCAATTGCGAGGATACGACAAATACGACCTGGGTTTGCATCACATCGCATCTTAGTCGCAGCCCCTCTAATGCGTTAAGCTGTTAATGTGTTGCATCTCCTCGCATTTGTTGCAATTTACACGTTGCTTGCCAACTTCCAACATATACAATTGTAAGTACGATTATTACTTTAAATACTGAATATAATTAATTCTATAACTATAGTAAGATTAATGTAAACGCACGATACGGAAGCAAGATCGTGTTACGTTTAACACTAACCTAATCTCAATTAGGGTTTTCTTCTAAACTCTAAAAATAAATTAATCACAAATTAAACTAAACGGAATTTTATGATTCAATAATCAACTCAAACAAATGAAGAACAGATAACCTAGACCTCCCTTTTTATAGAACACAAGGGGATTTATTTTAGAAACCCTATTCCTACTCAAAATAGGAAATAAGTTAATTTAACAAATAAATAAACTAAAACTGGATGCACTCCTACGTTGTGTGGGAAATGATCAGGACATGTGATTCACAACAAATCCCTCCCTCTGCAGAAGATTTCGACCACGAAATTGGCAAGTTTTCAAACATCACGGAACTTGAAACTTTCTATTATGGCATACTCGTCTTCAAACTTTGAATTCTTCCTCTTAATTTTCCATAACCCAAGGTCATACCCAAGTGCGGAGGTACAATGTTGTCATCAACATCCCTACGTCCACTGACGTCGAAAATTAAAAGCTAAAAAAATATTGTGGTTCGCTTTTCGAAACCTGCTACGAAACTTTCCCAAAACGAGTCAACATACGAAAATAATTCTTCGCCTAAGACCACCATCTTCCGCATACGAATCAAATGTTGGGATAACTCGGACTGTAACATGTGTGAACGGAGCTGTTGGATAAGATCTATCCGTATCTTATGTTGCGCACGTGTCTCTAAAATCTACTGTGGTAGCTACTGCTGGAAATGGTTTTCTTTGCTGGAGCTAGCTCGGTACGTGAGCAAGGCGCACTGCTGGAGTGTGTAAGTGAGGTAGGTGCTTAGCACATGTTTGATTTGTAAATGGGTATGGTGTACCTAGCTTCACCAAATCTCTTTCTCTTGTTTCTCTTTCACTAACCTGCACCTTGGTTTCTAATTTTTTCTCACCTCTCTCCCTCTTGATTTCACCACCGAGTGGGAAGTCAACCTCTATCAGCCCACCTTCTTCTCCTTCACCCTTCCCGAAATCAGTAGCTTTGCCAGAGCTGTTGGTAACGGTACTGTTGTTTGGTTCGGGTTGACCCCTTGCAAGTTGACGACCTGAGCTTGATCGATACTCAGACCTGGGTCTAGGTCGGGGGGCTGGGGTCTATTAGGTCGAATTATGCCATGCACGTGCGAAGCAGTTAATTCTTTAAAAATTTGCTTTCGCGGGTGTTGCTGGGTTTCTTCTTCTCTTTGACAAACTGGCTTGTCTTCTCTTCGAAAGCGTGCATTTATCGCACCTAGGGTTTTTGAAACGGCGAGTTTACCAGTTAAAACTTCGCCTGGATGGGTTCCTAGGACTCCGTTGAGAACTTCCAACATTACACTATTGCCAATCGTCTCTCTTCCTGCCGCTCTCTCCCTTCGTTCAAAACCTACAATAAAATTTTCAACGAAATCCCCATTACTTACACAAAAGCAGGACATAGCTTTGATTGGGGGCTGGACCTAAAAGAGAGGTCCTTGTGTTGTAATTGTCTCTTTCTTCGTTTCGCAAGCTGCAACTTGTTGCTTTAGGGATTGTGAACCGGCGGTAATTCCGGTTGAATCCTCTTCTTGATTTGTGATAACGACGACACCCATTACGATGCCGGAACCCTGGGATTGCCGATCGTCTTAATGACAACCTTGCCTTCGTCGGTGCCACTCGCGGTTACGATTGCGGGGAACTCCGTCACTTTTCCCAATTCGGCACGTGGGTTTTTGTTTTCCGTCACGGTTTTGGTAATCCCAACTTGGGGGTTGCTCTCCAATGCACACTGAGAAGAGGGTTGAGGCAGGGGTAGTTGCCCGAACTCACGACGACGTTGACCAACTCCACAAGTTGATTCTTGAATATCGCGATTGCTTGCGCGGTATTCTTGGTATCCTTTTCCGTCGCAGCTCTTATACGAGACATCAAAGATATCGATAACTTGATTTTCCCGAAACTCTAAACATCACTCTTTCCTTGGAACGAAGATGACTCTGGTACCAATTTAATGTAAACGCATAACGCAGAAGCAAGATCGTGTTACGTTTAACACTAACCTAATCTCAATTAGGGTTTTCTATTAAACTCTAAAAACAAATTAATCACAAATTAAACTAAACTGAACTTTCTGATTCAATAATCAACTCAAACAACTGAAGAACAAATAACCTAGACCTCCTCTTTTATAGAATACAAGGGGCTTTATTTTAAAAACCATATTCCTAATCAAAATAGGAAATAAGCTAATTTAACAAATAAATAAACTAAAATTAGATCCACTCCTAAATCGTGTGGGAAACGATCAGGACATGTGATTCACATCAAAGATAGTTACGTAATTACTAATTAGTGCATCACTATATCATCCAAATGTAACTATAATATCATCCAGTAATGCTTCAGTTCTAATTTCGTACTTGGCAATAATTTTAAATACGATTATTACTTCAATGTTTGTTAATTATGTTTCTATAAAGCTTTTATAAGATCTTGTTGTTGACTATATTGTGTATATATTTGTATGCATGCATAATATATGCAATTTTTGCCTACTGTATCGCAATATTCGTAAATACGAAGCAATATTTGCATTATTTGTAATCGCGTTTTTTTCACCCTGGTCGCATTTCGCTTCGTGGGTTAACTACCGCTTTTAGTTAATAGAAGGCTAGCATATCTTTAAAGAATGACAGATAACTCTTTTGAAAAGCATACTTCGATCATCTAGTTAATTATACCGTCATTGTTTAATCGCACAAAGAGCGTCGAGACGACTCTGGAAACTATTATGAAACTTTATGTGGAATAACATGGTGAAAGACCATAGGATACATCAAGTTGGATGGAAGCAAGTTTGAAAGCCTAAAGTAAAAGGGGTTGAGGAAGAAGTTGGCTTTCATGAATGAGGCATTGTTGTTAGTTCGTACGGATCCTAGTCGTAGGTGGCAGTTATCTTGAATTGAGGAATGTGCTTTAACTACCTGTTGACTTGCTCTTACTTAAAGGATGGAAACCGAAACAAAAGAACCAAATGTACAATCTTACTGCTGCTACAAACAAAAGAGCTATTGGGCTCTTGGCCCGGTGGTGGTTGTAACCCTCCACCTAGAGAGGAGTCGTGGGTTCAAAACCCCATGGGATTGGAAACTCAGGGTTACGGATCCCTATATAAAACCAACTTGCCTAGCAAAAAAAAAAAAGTAAACATGACAACAATGAAGAGAGAGAAAGAGATTTTACCTGTAGGGAGAATGGATGCGTTTGGGGCTTGCAGTAAGAGGGGCCTAGGTTTGGTAATATATACAGACATGGGACTTTTATGCGAGTAAATTGTAATGTCTTAGGCAATTGGGCCCGCCTCTCTAGGGTAAGGTAGATAGGCCAGACAAACTTGGGTTGCTCATGTTGGCAATTGTACGTTAATCTTAACATAAACAAATTATAATTCAAACAAAAGACTAACATTTATTCAATGTTAACCAAAATGCATGCATATCGTCGTCCAAATATTAATAACTCATTCTCAAATGTTAATTAATGAAAATTTTATAAATTGTTGAACAATTACTGATCAGTGATAACAAAATCAGCTAATCATATATATATTTAAAATTACAACGGGGTTCGGCATAAGAGCACTCAACTCTGGGAACGTGATAGTCAAAGCACTTAACCCTTCGTAGTTCGTTGTCATGTGTAAAGTTGTGCATATCGTCATCATTGTAAAATGAACTAAAAAATATGGCTCATGTTTTTCAATTCATTTTGCAAAGATAGCAATTGGTGCAACTTCCCACATGACAATGAACTAGGAAAGACTAGGTGCATTAACTACTACGTACCCAGAGTTAAGTGCTCTTATACTGAATCTTATTTTAATTTTGAATACATATATGATTAGCTGATTTTGTTATCGCTAATAAGTAATTCTTCAATAATTTCTAAAATTTTCATTAAAAATTAGCATATGAGAGCGAGTTATTAGCATTTTCCATTTAGACGATGAGATGAATGTGTTTTGGTTAACATTGAATACAATTATCTGTCTTTTGTTTGGATTATAAGTTGTTTTTGTTAAGATTAACACACAATTACCAACATGGACGAGCCCATGTTTGTCTGGATCACCTACTCGAATTACCTCCTCGTATGTTCCCTAATTTGACCCGGTACTCATTATTTATCCTCGAAGCAAGAGCAAGTCCACAGGTACTTAAAGCAGGTTCCCACGCTCTTCAATTCAAGACAACTACCACTCACGACTACTCATGGCAACCGTCCGAACTAACAGGAACTCCTATAAATAGGAGCTAACGACTTCATTCAAAGGGGTTCAGGCATCCAGAATTCAAGAGAGAGATTAAATTTTCTACTTGTAATCATTCTCAAGCTCAATTGTAATACTATAGCAATTTAATACCATTCACTTTCAGAATCCTCACATAGAGGTCGTGGTTTTTACCTATTGAAAGGTTTCCACGCTAAATTGTTCGTCTGAATTTTCATAGTTACATTGTTCTTATTCATCTTTCCAACTAAAGGGTAGAAACCTAGCCTTTACACCTTACCAGCTAGGGTAGCAGCCACTAGAGAAGGCGTATCTGCGTAGAGGAACCTCCATATGCAAATTGCTGGAAGATAACTTGTACTTAGAAAAGTAAAAAATCTGCAAGTGGAACGGAAACAAAACATAACATAATGAGAGTGAGAAGATAAGGGGAAAGGGGTGGGGGAGTAGGGAAAACTGAAGTGAATGTATGACTCCATATTTTACCATCCATAAACCAAAGTTGCCATGCCACCATATTACCATAGCCAACCTAAGAACTCTCAACACCCATGAATTCATTGATCTGTTGATCGTCATACTCAAAGCCCCAGTTGTCATGACAAAGTAAGATACAAGTAGGTCTCCTATTCTCTATTAAAACACAAATGGCTTCAAAATGGTTACATAAATTCTAAGTACTTTCCACTTATTTTGTAGGGTAGAGAAACTAGGAACTATAACTGTTACATAAATGTCCTTAAGTTCTTTAAGATGCACCACTAGTACGAAAAATCACATATGAAGACATGGAATAGGAGGATAATATTGCCCATATAGATACCGAGTTGAGATTCTAACATTTTGCTTTTAATGTAATGAGCTTAATGCATTCAGATGCTCGGATATTATACTATATAATCTGATTACTGTTTTAAAAAAAAAAGGAGGATAATAATCTTGATGCGTCGTGGTCATCTACATTCGGTCGTTGACACACAACATAGAGCGTACTTTCTTATTTTATCGTTTATTTATTAATTAGAAGTTGTGAGAGCTTTCTAATTCTTCAACACAAGCTCAATTAGGATTATTTTCCTATTTTCTAAAGTTTTTATTTTGTCCATAGCCTCTTCTCCTATAAAAGAGAGCTTGGGTCTAGGGTTTTATTTAGTTGTTGATTTGAGAATAAGCTTTGGAGCTTGTAGTTGATTTAAGGGAAGTAATAAAGTTGAGTTTTTACAAGACAGTGATATTGAAGCTACGGAGTGCCAAATGAGATAGAAAATGCAGTTTCATCTTCGCAGTGAAATATCACCTAGCCCACACTATTTGGAGATACAGTTGGGACTATAATGAGCTTGGTTGTATTCACTTTTCTACAGACACCGAGGATCCCAATGGCCTCAAATTCAACATTTTCGTGCTTGCACCCAAGGATAAAGCACTAGAAAAATGATAAGTTTTAGATCTGTTTTCATAAGTAACTTTGCTTTCAAATGTATAAGAATATTTTGGTAAGAAATTAACACCAAAAAATATTTTTTTGGTAATGTAGCTCTTAAATTGACATAAACAAGTTTACAACCCCCTTACCTGGTCCTTTCTTATAAAAGTTCTAGAAAATCTTGATTTTTCTCTAAGTTTTATAAATGGAATAAAGTGATCTTGGAAAATGCTCACATGTTCATTTATCCAATGGTAATCCTACTGGTTCTTTGATGTTTAGGAGGCCTTCGGCACGAGACCTCCGGACCATCTCGTTATTGCCTTTGCAGAAAATGTTTTTACAAGGGATATTAATCGTCCTAGAGATAAGGGGACCGTCAAAGTACATCTCTGAGGAGTTTCCTGTCCTTCTCACTTCATGATTGCAGATGGCATATTCGCATTTGCAAATGAAAGCATGGGAAGCGCTGGATAAGGAATTTCTTATTGAAACGGTAGGTAAGTTACAACGGCTACTATATTTGGCAGCACCAAGATTATTCTCAGCAACACCATCAACACACTTACGGTGGACGTTGAAGCATCCCCGCTAACACAATAACCTCCAAAATTTGGGTGTAGGTGATGCCGAGAATAATCACAGTGCGGCCAAAAATAACTCCCATTTGTTTTTGCAACTAGAGGTATCCGGGCCAATGGCCCGCGGACCGTCAATTCCCGACTAAATTCTCTAGGGCTCGTGCAATAGCCCGCAAACCACACGAACCGGGCAAGCCGACACAAAGCCGACGGGCTCATACCAACCTCGAAGCCCACATGGAGGTGAGAATCGAACCCTTGACAAAAGTAAGAACTTCATCAAGGCAATAAGTTATGATAGAAAAATCTCAATCACAAAGGACTTATGAATTTAGAGAACAATCACTACCTGGAAACTATGGGCCATTGATAGAAAAAATCAGAAGGAAAGCAAGCGGGTGGAGTGGAAGCTCCTTTCTTTACATGAAGAGTTGTGCTGATTAATTTTATCTCTAACAATTATTCCTATTTACAATATAACAATCTATAAATGGCCAATATAAGTACCATCCAATTGTGTGAGGATCATTATTAAATGTTTCTAGTCAGGTGACCCAACAAAGAGAATGGTGATTACTTTGATGAGTGTAAACAAACCATCTGGTGAAGGGGGCCTGTGTAGCAAAAAACTTAGGGATGCAAAGCGTATCTATGCCATACGAAAAACTTTTAGAATTTAAAAGAGAGTAAGCTATTTTCTTCATAGAAAAGTTCCAGAAGAAGGATAGGGATCAAATCAGCTATTAAGCCCTTCATTTGAACTGATGTTAGATGGCAGTAAAGGAGATAACTTCTCAAATATTGGGATTATTAACGGTTTATGGAAAGAGCCTTGCAACGGAATTTCAATAAATAGTGCCTAAGATCATCTAAGCTAAAGTTAGTAGTGTCATTGAGAACAGAATTTGGGACATCCCCATTGAAGATTGGTACCGGATCTACCTTCTCAACTTCAATAAAAGACCAATTAAAATTGAACACGAGGGAGGAGAGGGGGGTATTGCAGAGTTAAGAAAAATGATACTCAGTCAAGGCAAGTTCTCCACTAATGCTGCTCATCTAGCTACAAATCATCAAGGAAAAAAAGCTTATTTTATGCGGTATAAGATGATCTCAAAGTCTTTAGTCTATCCTAAAGCTACAAAATTTGGTTTGAGATTTTTCTCCTCTGTGATTCCCACAGATGAAATTCTTATGAAGAGACGATTTAAAATTGCGTTAGGTATCTGAAGCAATGCAAGCAACAAGATATAACTGAGAAAGCCCTGCTTAATAGTGACAAAGCCACTTCCAGTTGAGACTGATTACTACATCTCTTTTCCTACATCATAGACAACAATTTGAAGGATACTCCGGTGATGTGGAAGGACCAAAGCCACTACAACAGTAATTTGTTAGGTACAACAGAAGCATACCACGAATATAATTTGGCTAAGAAGGAAGTCTGATAATATGTGGGTCATCAATTGGATTAGAACCAAAGCATATTTATTATTTGAATGCAAGAAGCCTTTCTAAAGAGCACCTTAATAATTACATTTTACGGGTTGCTTCCAGGAAATCAGAAGCTGCAAATAATTGCTTTCCTGGTCCGAGAAGACATAGCTAAATCCTATGAACAAATCAGGCTTATTTGGTATATCATTGAAAGACATAACCGAGGTGAAGTGGTGCAGATAATTATTAATCCTATATGGATAAAAGATCCCTACGTTATCCTGAACATAAACTCCTTAACGAAATACCGAAAACTTAAAACAAGAAACTGACCAAACAAGTGCCATAAGCGAGTAACAGGGAAAACAGGTACCTTCCGCAGTTGCATTCTGAAACTGGGTGACCAACTCCTGCGGTAGAAAGAAGGAAAGGGTATGTGTAAAAACATTGAACCAAACAAATAATGAGAAAAATGGTTGTCAATAAACCTGAAGGTATTGAAGTCTAGGGGTGCCATATTGCCCTGTTCGTTCTCGTTGCCTCTTACTATTCGTAAACATGAAGATGAAGAGCTGAAACCAAATCAACAATAGAGTTTGAATCTTGAAAAATCTCATAGAGAGTGCAATAAAGAGAGATGAGATTGATTACCTTTTCTTTAGCAAAGCTCGGATCAAATGGAGAGAGAGAGATCAAACTTTTGTCCCCTAAATTGCTCCTGAACCCTTTTGGAAGAGTCTCACTTTGGTACTCTTTTTGGTTTTTGGTCTGTAAATATAAATATGTTGGCTACAAGGTATATAAAAAATGGGAGAGGATTTAGAGACTCAAAAACGAGACACTAAAGTCTCACTCAATTGGAACCACCCATCTCTATTAGATAGGTGAGGATGTGAAAATTAGTAAATATGTGAGATTAGGTGGATATTAGGTGTCACTCTCTCTCTCTCTTTACACACAATTTTAATTTGAAAATAAACTATATCTCTCTCTCTTCGAAGCCCTTATCATATTTGTATATCAATATCACACTTGCCGTTTAATCTTCTCCTCAATAGCAATTGGGAACGATTTTGGGGTTTTGATTGAAGTTGTTTGAGAGATTTTATGAAGATAGAGATGATTTTAGGGTTTTGAAAAGCATCACCATCTTCTGAAATTAGGGTTTGTGAATCATCGATGTGATGAGACTGGAACCACCCACTGCAGGACCATCATGAGGAAGATACCCTCTAAGAAGTGGTGATCTGAAGGAGATGTTTGGAGTTTGCAATATTGGGATATAGTGGGATGTTTTAATCTCCGTGTAGTTTCTTTAATTACGAGCGAGATAAAGTTCATTGTAGCCGGGTTTATGGATTCAATATTTTATTTTGTGATTGGCATTACCAATTGGTTGTACCCATCAAGAAAATCTCTACAAATATGAGAGTTTTAACAACTGTGTTATTGTCCATCACTATATAAGTTGTTGATGGAGAATTTTACAGTGAATGCCTTATTATTGTCGATTAGTGAACTGTGTTACAGTGAATTTTACAGTGAAAGTCTTATTATTGTGGATTAGTGAATGTGTGTACTGTTCATAATTGTCGATAAACGCCGTATTCGATTATTTTTAAATGTAATATTGTCGAAGAGTCTGGTTCAAAACGAGATTTGTCGATTGACAATGTCTAAAAATTGGTATAGAATTGTCAATTGGCCTTGTATAAAAGTTGTCGATTCACATTTCAAACAAGAACAATCAAAGCAATCATCAGGAAATCATCTACAATCTCACCAACAACCAGCAATTTGGTACTATGCAAGGAGAAAAAGAAGAAGTAAAACCCTAAAAAAATTATAACACCCCCACAATAGAGAGTAATTACTTACCTCTTTGAGATAGGCAACCACAAATTACACGTTCAAGAATCGTAGGGGTTGAAAGATTCGAAATTAGGGTTTGTTATGGGAGATGAGAGAGATGGGCTTCCAACTTTCAATGGTGAATGAGAAAGAAAGAGAGCTTTCGCTTTAGTTCTTGATTGAGAGAGAGAGGGGCTTGGATTGTTGAGAGAGGCAAAGATAAAGAGACAAATCTGATCGAAAATGAGTGGAAGAGAAAGAGATGAGTGGTTCCTTTTGTGCTTGGTAAATACTACACTATTGTGAGTGTATGAGTTCAACAATAATTAATTGTCGAACTACGGGTTACCAACGTCATAGACGACAATTAATTGTTACAAATTGCAGTGGTCGACAATAAATATGTTTTTATTTATAAATGTAAAAATCACTCATTAACATTGTACTCAAAAATAATAATTGATGTTAACGAGGCCGAATAATGACACAATTGCAGATCCAGGAAACCACATAATACTTAATGGAAATTGCTAACAACACAAATGTTTGATGACAATATAATAAGGGAAACAATTGTACATAGTACATGACCATCATAACATCTCTAATTCATTCATTTATCTGCCCACCGATATCTTTCAAGAACTTTCATCACCATTGTTATTGGATTGTGATTGTGTTTCAGCTTCCTCGAGTTGCCCTGCACAAAATGTTAGAGATGAGAAAATTGAAATTGAAATCCCCGAAAGTCTGAATCATACATTTTATTGTCGACCTATTCATCTGAAACACTCGATCGACAATATATTGTCGCATATTTACTCTGCAACAATATATTGTCGTTTACCTACCATATCGACAATTTATGACAGTTGCATGTTATATGTGTTCACTTCAATACCAAAAAGTAGTTCACCACCCCACAACTCGACAATTACTTCTTCAATAAAACCAGAAGAAGAAAAAAAACCAATCTCACTCACAGACCTGTTCTCCCATTTTCTTAATGTCGTCCCTGGAGGTCACCAGATGACCTGGATTCCCACCAAATATATCACACTCACTTTCAAGATTTAGGTTGTTGTAGATCAAAGAGAGAGAGTACTTTAGACACAGACATCTTCCCAAATCACAGTCAATAATCACAAAAATTACAAAACAACTACTCGCCACAATGAATCGGATCAGTCAAAACAATTGTTAGATGGAACGCAGGTTGTTAGACGGGAACCCAAATTATTAGATGGGAGAGTAGATTTGAGGAATTCGCTCCTGAAGAGAGAGAGAGAGAGAACAGAGTCGCGTCTGAAATAGAGAGAGTAAGTTGTTCTTTATGGTGAGAGAGAGATGATTTGAATTTTAAATAAAAGAGAGTGAACAAATAGAACACGTGAAGAGGGAGAGAGAGGAGTGATGAGTCACCTCTCTATTACCACCTCATTTCTCTAATATCCACCTAATCTCACATATTTACCAATTTCAACATCCTCTATTATAAAAGTCACTCATCTAATAAAGATAAGTGGTTCCTATTGAGTGAGACTTTAGTGTCTGTTTTGTGAGTGTCTTTAAATCCTTCCCCATTAAAAGTCTGCTTTGTGACTACTTTGACGATCTGAGGAGTATGGTACTATGGTGTCCTTTACCTCCAGGACTTTTGTTGGCGAATTGTTCGGCTCTCCTCTCCATGTCTCAAAGGTGGGGCTTGTCGTATGGGATTTGTTATGGTTTATTCCATTGTTGGAAGTATTGTTTCAGCTTTTAAGGGGGGGACATGTTGAGTAAAGACGTTCAAGATTACTCCATAGTATTACAGTTAGTTTGATATTTAGTATGTTCATTAGGAGTCTTTGGTTAATTAGGGACGTCTGTAGTATGTATATTTGTAGTAGTTTGCATCTTATGTACCAAAGTGTTCTCCCTAGGTCTAGATCAGGGATTTTTGTAAGAGTTTCCTCCCCTCGGAGGTTTTAGTGTTATATAATGTCGTGTGCTTGCAAATGGAGAGAGAGAGAAAACGGGTTCGTTTGTGGAGAAGGCAATGGATCGGAAATCAAACCAGGTCCAATTATAAGATTAGGATTGGACCTGGTTGATCTTTGTATCGAACAAGGCACGTAGGTGGTGTGGCCATCTTGAACTTATTGTGCGGCTATCTGGACACTAGAGGTGTGGGAATGAGGATGGGAGTAGGAAAGTACATTCTCTACTAGAATTAAAATCATGCACGTACAGGCTATATGACTATTCCCACTCCCGAAACCCTTTATTTGAGTTAATTGATAGTCTCCCAATCACACATTGAGCATTTGTAGTCAACTCCTCAAATACAAGCCACTAAATTTGGCTTTATTGGCTAATAAAAGTCAAATAGTTTTTTTTTCACTACAGTGGACTCCTAAAAAAAATCGTCAAATGCCACGTGATAACTTTTCCATAAAATCCTTAATTTTTTAGTAGATTTTGTTTTTGTTTTAGCAAAAATTTAATTGCCACGTAAGCATTAAATTTTGTTTGAAGAGTGAAAAAAATAGTTGTAAGAGCCTAATTCGTATCTCGAATGACCTTTTACACCAAATGTACCTGTGACACAAATATAAAAATAGAGAATATAAATTGACACAGGTTTTAGCATGAAAACCTCTTAATAGGTAAAAACCACGATCTCAGTTCGAGGATTTAGTAAAAATAACTTTATTGCTTGAGATTGACATATCTTGATTACAATTTGAGATCTCCTGAGCTAGAAAAACTTGGTCCATTTCTCTTTGGTATCTTATCCTTTTTATAGATATTATCAGTTCATTTTTGTGTATCAGCACGTTCTCCTGAAATGGGGTAAGATTGGAAGTCATTCTTGTAACTGTTAGTTCGTGGGAGACAGGTGTCCTTAACTCATTATATTTTTTTTAGAATGTGCCCGAGCTACGTTCGTTCTTAGTTTGTGGTCTAGGTGTCAATGTTGACATGGTCTATGTTATACACTTTTTGCGTGAGTCTGGTATGACATTATCCCTGTTCGAGGGACAGGTCTCTAAAATCGCCCCCTCACAACTGAAGGCACCGGTGTCTTGAGTTAAGAAGTTCCAATTGAGCTTATTTCTTTAGAAATTAAAACTACTTTTCTGACGATTTAAATGATGGACTAATTGCTGATGTGGATTTCTTGGATGTTGGAAGTATAATACATTGTTAGAGATTGAATTGATGTAATTAGTGTGGCTGTTGTAGTTGGTTGTTAGAGTTCCCAGAAAATGTTTCTTTTAATGATGAGTGCATTAAAATTCATTCTCAACATTAATATAATCCCTGCTATAAGTATTTGCCTTTGTTCTTCTAACGGTTATTCTTCTGTAAGTACACTTCTTTCTTCTCATATTCTTTTCAAAGAGTTTTCTGTAAGGACAATGGTGATGACTAGTGCCCAGACTCATGAAACCAGAGTGCTGATGAAGATTTAGGAGCTCAAGTTTTATTATTTTGGGACCCAGTTCATCGAGATTCTTACTCCCATCCCTGTCCGTCTTACTTACCAAGTTAAGACTTATGAGGAGGTAGAGGAGGCGGATGATGATTACTACCAAATGGTCCAATTCCACTATATGTTGATTATGGGGAAGTGACACAGGAACGGTTTATGTCTTCTTGCAGAGCAGGCTGTCTTAAAGAAGGACGAAGCTGCTGATGTCCATCCTAAGAGGTCTCGTGGCTGTAATGTCTGTGATTAGTGTAGAAACTAATCTTTATGTTGTATTCTATTTTATTTAGATAATAAAAAAAATCTCGAACTAAAAGTGTCAAATTCGTCGAACTATATTATGTGTTACTATAGTTTGTTAAAAATGTTATTGTGAACTGTAAAAGGCAGTGAGCTCGTTGGCACATATGAAGAAAATAAGTATGGATTTTTCGAGCTTGATTTTGACAGCGGATAATGAGCTCTATTATGAGTGTGGATAACTATGATAGCTATTTAGGGTTATCATTTAGTATTTGTATGGTATAAAAAGATGGCATTCGGTTTTATCATACTCCGTATCTTTCAATAAAGGGAGGTTTATACCAAAGTATGGAATGAGTAATCATGGTGAGGACTCGTACTCAGAGGGCTCGTCATGCAAGTGAGGGGCAGTTGGTGATAAAGACAATAGAAGTTTGTGAACAGCTATTCGGGCAGCTTGGTTATGATGTCGAGCTACCTGTTTCTATGCTCCAGCTCGAAGGATTGACTACAAGGGAGAGAGACATCGAGGTAAACCGACATTTTTAGTGTGATGTGTTGTGTGACATGATTGTCGATCCTAAAACTCGAAAGATTATTGTAAGAGAGATCGCGTTGGATGAGATAGCTGATGAAGATGAGATGATCGTTGATGGTGAAGTGATCAGAAGTGGTTCTACAGGGCATTTGGGATGTTTTAGATGTAATTACTTTTGAGAGCTTGTTTGTTATTCAGGTCGACTTGTTGTAAATGGGTTTATAAGGAAATATTATGGGGCTGTTTGGATACCCTGCATGCTCATCAGATCTCAAATCCTCAATTCCGATGGGTATCAGGCGAGTATGTATGACTTATTGGTGACACCCATGCATGCTCATCAGATCTCAAATCCTCAATTCCGACTTGAATAAATAATTAAATTCCTTTTTTTTTTGTAGATGTTATGTATGTGAAGCTACAATATCATTAAACAAAGTTGATTTATTATCTAATACAAGTTCCTCTGCCAAACATTTAACATAAGTAAACTGGTTCAACCTTTTGATGAGCAGGCTAGCCTAGTTTGAACCTGGCCGGCCCAAAAAAATGAGTTCCCAAACAGGCCTTATATGTTGTTTTGATTTTGCGTATTTATCTCCTTTTTATGTGGATTTTTTTTTAATTTAAAATTTTAAATGTTTGCGAGCATTGGTAGTGTCGTGAACGTGATTATAAATAAGTTGGATTGTGTGCTATTGAGATTTCGGAAAGCAGGAGTATGAGAAAAAGGGTTGGAAGTGGTAGGTCGAGTGTGTTGTGTAATGATTATTGCTGTCATGGATGTGGAGAGGTATGAGAGGAGGATGAGTAGGAGAAAAAGATAGATACATTTAATTATTGGTGTGAGGGTAATGATGAAAAGGTGTTTATTCCCAAAAGGCATAAGTGGACTGACAGGAGCAGGGGAAAAGACGTCTCGATTAAAAAATTGAGGGAGGTCTACACGAATTCCCAAAATTGCCAGCGGTTAGAGAAAAACCCTATAAATACTCCTTCCTTCTCTTCTTCCAAACTTTTACAGAAACCATAGAGACCAAAATCTAGAGAGAGGGAGAAAAATCTTGATTACAGAGTTTTAGGTGAGAAAAACCTAGAGGCTTGTCAACGTGTTTAGAGGGAAGGGGAAGTTATTTTCTTTGTGGAGGAGAAAAATCTTTTATTATCGAGTTTTGATGTGAAGGAGGAAACGTGTGTTGTGCCAGATTCATCTTCTGCCGTTGAAGGTTAGTGGTGTTTGTTTAATTTTCTTACTTTTGTGTGGAATTAATTGTTCTTATGAGTTTTTGATGATTTCCTTCATTTTGGATTTAAATTTTGAATGTTGTCTATATAGGGAAAGTTTTGTCATTCACTGTATTGAGTGAAAAATGGGTTTGGATGTTTTGTTTAATCTATTATAATAATAAGCACTGTAGAAATTTATCATTTTTTTATTATTTGAATTAAAATTATCATGGAAATATATAGAAATTAATTGAAATACCTGGCCCTCTATGGAGGTGTAAATGCGTGCAAAATAATTAATAAGTAGACTTCCCTCTGTTTTGGGCTCTTCGTTTGAGATGGATCCTTCCACCTCACGTCATTCTATTATTGAGGAGAACGTAGGGCTCGAGTGTGCAACCTCTATTGAGGTCGAGCATAGAAATACTAGATCCATTGACACTGTAGTTTTATCTGTTGATGATGAGAAAGTAAATTCAAAGAGTATGAGTGATGGTGAGGTTTAGGTCGAGTTTCCTGGTTTTCCTGGTATACTTCATAGGTATCCTAAAGGTTCATATACTTTGAAAGAGTTCTGTAAATGTAAGAGTAGTGTAAAAGGAGTATGGGGAGGCGTGATAGAGCATAGGAGGAGGTCGTTTAGGGAGTGTTTTGATGAGGATAGGAATAACACATTTTTTTTGTTACTTGACTTGGAGTCGGAGAGAACTCGTAGGGGTATTCCTGAGTCTGTTTCCCTTGAGTACTTTAATGGGGATGAGTCAGAGGACCTGGAGGATGGTTTTCTGTTCTATCTTTCCCAGTTCGACTATGGATTAACTGTACCTTTAAGCAACTTTGTTAAGGGTATTATGAATGGGGTCAACGCATGTCCTGCTCAGATGAATGGTAATATAGACGAGGTAATTTGTGTGTGCGAAGCATTAAATAAGAAGTGGTCTAGTGAGGGTAAAAAGAAAAGGTTAACTTCGTTAGATGTGCTGAAATATTATAATGTGAAGTATTTCGGCGCCACTAGGAGTGCTTACTTCTCTTCTATCTTTCCTCGACGCATGTTCTTCGGCCTAGATTCTCCAGGGAAGGTGTGGAATGGCAATTTGGTATGGGTGAGAGGCAAATGCATGCAGCGAGCTGATGAGGAAGCCCTGGCTTTCTCACATAAATCGTTTAAGGAATATAAGTAGATCATACTAACTTCGAACGGAATATATAATTGGTGCCCTGTGTTTGGTAATATACTATTTTGTATGCAGATCCTTGGTGTACTGTGAGGAAAGAAGAATCCTTGATTGACAAAGTAGCTCGTAAGGGGACAGAGCTCGAAGTTGTATTGGATAATCTTGAGATAAGTAGGAGTATGATAGTCAACAACAAGTCTCTCAAAATCCAAAAAGCTCAAGCGAAGAGGAAGATGGTTGGTATGATCTCGTTATCTAGAATGGTTCCTACCATGCTGAATACCCCGGTTAACACTGTGTTGGCAGTACCCCAGATCGGTAAAGCTTTACCAGTGGCTTTGAACTTACGGCTCGCAGGGAGCGGTTCAACTTATACAAGTCGAAGGATGTCGAAGAGGAGAAACGTAAAAACTTTCATTTCTACCTCCAGAGCTGTTTAAAGTACAGAGTTGGTGGTTAGCTACAAGAAGAGGAGGTTGATTGATAGCCCCCCACCTTCTGTTGGGAACGAGCTGAAAAAGGGCGTTATGGAAATGAGCATAGATAAAAATGTGCTCATGCTGGAAGGAAAATTTAGGTCGTTGCATTAGCGGATCCTGAAGGAGTACACTCCTCAGTGGAGCTCGAGATTCAGAGGGTAAGTTAAATTATCTTTAAGATTTTTGTTCATTTGATATTCCTCAATTTTTAAGTTAGATCTTCTATGTATAGGTTTCACATGTCCTGAAAGGCCTATGCCTTGGTTTTGGGGACAGGAACGAGCTGGCACTAAAGCGGACTGCAAAGCTGGAGAAGGATTTGGCTAGGGAGCAAGCCAAGCTGGTAGAGGAGAAAGCACACTCAATCTCAGAGATCATGACTCTAAAAGCCTCCTTCTAAGAAATAGTGAACCAACTCAGGAAGGAGTCCACCCAAAATAGTAAGGAAGTGAGTGATGCTCGGGACAACCTTTCCCAACGGCTCCAGGATAATGGTTATGTTGATGCTGAAGTGTTGGCTATTATGGAAGGATGGTCTATGAATGTCGAGGGGCCATATGGAGAAGAGGAGGTCGTAGCAGGGATGACTCAACTTCAAGAGGTTGTGTGAGGGCTAGAAGTTGTCTCCCCTACCACTCAGTTGGAAAATCAAGGAGTGGACGAGCAGGAGAAGGTAGATTGAGATACTTGTGTGTAATGTGATAACGGTTAAAATCTGGTGTTTAGTATGGGTAAAAATCGAGTGTCATTCACTTCCGAACGGGACTAGAAATTAGTTTTGGTCTTGTGTTTTAGTAATCTAAAATTGTAAAACCGCAAAAATCATATTTTTCCCATTTTTTGAACTGCTAACTATATTCGAAATCCAATATGGGTATTTGGTATCTCGAATGTAACCGACTTTGATCAATTTATCGATTTCTTTGTTGACCTCAAGTCTGAGGCGAGGTGGGAGTCTCCTCTACTTTTGTTTGACTATTATAGCATTATCTCTGATACACAATTTGTGACAGGCTTTTGCTGGGTCAACTCTTGGCATTTCCTGGAAAGTCCAAGCAAACACGTCTCTATTTGACTGAAGGAAATGTATTAGAGCTTCTTTCTCCTGTTGGACAAGCTTGGTACTAATGTATGTTCCCCTGTTATGCCCATCAATCTCAATGTCTTTTATAGGTTCGATTGTGGAAGGCTGATCTTCAGCTTGACCAGCTTTTTGTAATTACTATGAAGCAAATCTTTCGAATGTGTCAAGAATGTTAGATACTATGTTTTGGAAAGCTCGAGCGAACTTTTGACTTCCTTTTATCTCATAGATGCCCTCATTGAATTGAAAACAAAGTGCCTGATAGTATGTGGAAGGGAATTCTTGCATGTTGTGTAACCAACGATTCCCCATTATCCTCAAGAACCGGAACTTTGCATTGATAACATAGAATGTGACGTCGAGTGTTGTGGATCCGGCTGTGATTGGCAGGACATTTTTTCCTACTCGTTCTTCTTTACATTCGTTAAAGCCATTGATATCTATGTAGCTTGGTATAACTTTGTCTGTTAGCCCCATTTGCTCGATTGTGCTCTAAAAAAAGATTTCGATGCTGCTGCCCGTATCTATTATCATGGTATGCATGACGAAGTTCATCATTTTAAGCACGATGACAAGTGCGTCATGATGTGAGAATTTGACATGACCTATGTCGTAATCTTTGAATGAAATTCCAGTTCGTCGAAGGCTTGATTCGGGCAGGAGTTTAACTTTTTTCTTCTGAACCGTGAGGTTGTAGCACTTTATTAACCTCCTTCTCTTGAATCTGGTCGAATTGTTAATCTGGTGAATCTTGATCATGTGGTTAAGGTAGAGGTGGTACAAGTGCTTTTTCCTTTGATTACTCTTTTCGACCTGAATTACTTCGACCTGCTCCTTGTAGCTTCCATTTTTATATCCTTCCAGATCAATAATATATTCGTGCATTCTTCCGTCTTTAAAAATGTACTCCATCAATCTCTGTATGGTGGTTGGTTTAATGATGCATTACCTTGTGGTGCATATAATATGGTTTGCCTTCGATCGACTTTAAAGGTTGAGTCACACGGAAAAATTTGTTTTTTGTCAGTATACGGTAGATTGCTGAGATCTTGACATTCAACTTTGGAAGGACAAGTTTTGGTAATAAGTTTCCTTTTCATGATTTTCCTGTATCTGTTTTAGCTCGCTTCTTATCACCCCGGTCATTATTGTTGTGTTCACTGTCTCGATCTATAGTTGGACCCATCGAGGCTAGGATGTTTTTAGTAGATTTATGTCTTTCAAACATCATTCTTTCCAGATCGATATGCCCATTTACCTTCTCAATCATATCTTCCAAAGTTAAGGGTTTGTTCAAGAAAATATCTTTGTTTGCTTTATAATCGATCTGTAGTCCATTGATAAATGTTGATGCGGCTGTTTTATGATCGAGATTATCAACTTTTCGAGCAAGTTCGAGAAATTTCTTTGTAAACACTTAGAGCTTCTCCTCTTAAGATTGTTTAAGACTGATAAGAGTATACAAATTCTCTTCTTTATCTTTGTTATGAGCATAAGTCTTTATGAAGATTTTTTGTAACTGGCCGAATGTAAGGTAGATAATGGAACCATCGGAGTGGCTCCCCCTGGAGACTTGTAGCAAATAGTCGATAAAGAATGTGGTTTAAGTTCGAATACAACCCCAACAAATCTTAAAAATGTTGTACGTGTTCACTAAGATCGGTGCCTTTGTACTTACGTATTTTTGGAGTGTGGAATCTTGTTAGAATTTACATATCGAACAACTCTTTAGCCATCAGATTACCTTTTAATTTGCCCAAATTGGCATTGCTGCAAAAAGCTTGAGCTTCTATTAATTCTTTGATTCGCTGATTCATGTGTTTTTGTGTGACGTATTGGCAGGGTGCAGGAACTTTTTGACGTGTATGTCGTGGATTATGATTTTCGTTTCCCTCACTCAAAATGTTCACAAACTGGTACCCTCGATGGAGGTCGCGACTCTTCCTCTTGTCATTTTGAGTGTCCGTGTCCCCTATTAATTTATGACTGACCTTCTCGTCCCAGATGAATTGAGGCTTCCGGTACCTGATGATCATTACGGTGGTGCCTGGAAACTCCTTTGCTAGCAGCGTCTTGAGGTCCCAATCTGTCTCGTGCTGAAATCTTAGAATTCACGGGTATGACCTCACGTTCCCTGGGACCTTGATCCTGTTGATTGTCTTGCAAAGCTTTCAAGGAATTTGTAATGTTGCATCTGTTATTCATGTCGTTTGAACTCCATTTGCCGAGCTTTGCGTTCCTCTTCGAGTTCCTGTTCGCAGAGTTCTCGATCGTGCACCAACTAACGTTCGAGTTTGTTTCGCTTCTCGGTTTCGGCGTTGAAGTTTGCCCTTAATTCTGCTAGTGGATCAGGTTATGTGGAAATTTCATGTTGAACCACCGAAGCTGGTCGTTTGAGATTCACCATGATGGGATGTTGATCTTTGAGTAACTGTATGTCTTAGGATTTCATGGAATGTCTTCTTTCCCACAAACGGCGCCAAATGTAAGGGCCTAATTTCGTAGCTCGAATGGCCTCTTACACCAAATGTACCTGTGACATAAATATAATAACAGAGAATATAGATTGACACAGGTTCTAACGTGAAAACCTCTGAATAGATAAAAATCACGACCTCAGATCTAGGATTTCGTAAAAATAACTTATTGTTTGAGATTGATGTATCTTAACTACAATTTGAGATCTCTTGAGCCAAAAAAAAAAAACTTGGTCCCTTTCTCTTCTGCATCTTATCTTTTTTATAGATATTATCAGTTCCTTTTTGTGTGTCAGCAGCACGTTTTCTTGGAATGGGGGAAGAGTGAAAGTCATTCATGTAACTACTAGTTCGTGGTAGTCTGGTATGGTACTAGTTCGTTGTTACCCTAACTCGAGGGACAAGTCCCTACAATAGTCATATTTAACAAGCCAATATGACTTTAGGCAATTTGAGTTTAATTTGGTGAGTCAAATGTAGGTGTTTCAGAGGGATTTGGCTCTCCAAATTTAACTTTAAGAAAATATAAATAGTAAGCCTAATTAGTTTGTAAAGCACCTAGCGTTATGAACATGAATGGGAAGTTACAAACAATCAAACATGCATATGCTTCCAAGTAAATCAATAAACCGATGTGTGACCATATTTTACTTTAGCATGAGCAACAAATGGAGCACAAAAACCGAAGTCTTCAAAGTTAACCCGGTATTTTTTTTTTCTTTTCCCCATTACTTCTTGAGAAATACCACTTCCATTCTTACTTGTAGTCAGATTTCCAAAATTTCCAAAAACAGGTTTCTAAAACCACTACTTATACAAGGAGGTACTAGGTCAAGTTACGAAAACAATCCTTACTAGGCTAAACAAAAATGTTCAGCCTATTATATGCTGCAAAAACATAAATACACAAACGCGAACATATTATGTTCAGCCTAATATAACAGAACTGGAAAAATTCAAAATCAACTAAAGAGAAATGAAATTCTTACGAGTAAAAGAAAACCTCAGTTTTTTCTCTTCTTTCTGAATATAAAATAGTATACCAAGAAAACTAGAACTAACAACAGTTAACCTCTTGTAGTAACTACTACCACTTTTGAAAGCAAAATGACCTGTACTTGAATGTCTCAGGTCATTCATAATGACCAATAAAATTCGGAGTACAGAAATTTGTCCAGCCATAATAAAGGATTACACAGATATCGCCATTAAGAGCCCAGTTTTTTAGATCCCGCACAGCATCCACAACCTGCGAGGAGCAAACAAAACCTAATGACACCCGCTACACTTGACAAAGCCAGATAAATGTCATGCAGACCCTAACCTGCATCTTTGCTCCCAATCACTACCAACTCGGGTCCTGCAATTTACAAGGAATAGCATCAATAAGAAGCTTAGAATTGATTAAAAAAATGATAAATTTGGAAAAAGCAGAATTGCTTACCTTATCTTAGCCGAATTTGAAACCACCAGAAGGAACTGTAGGCTGATTCCCACCAAAAGAGAACGCAGGTGTGGCAGCATCACCAGGTACCTCATCTTCATCATCATCTAACCAATATGCCTCTAGAATCTTCACTGCCTTTTCATATATCTCCGTGTTGTCATGACTCTGCAGGTTTTCAATCTTCTCTAACCCACCAGCATCATCAATTAGTACTGCATATTGATTCACACCTCCACAGCTCCCCAAGTCCTTCTCAGTTTCGCCAACCTTCAATATGTTTTCAAGGGCTTCTAAACAAACCGTTACTATCCTTGGGTCAGGGCAAATGAGGAGATCACACAATGGCTGGACACAACCCTTGTTCACCATATACCTATTTTCCACATAAAAATCAAAGAAATGTAATTTCAAAAATTTCAAAAAAGGTAAAGAGCACAGGATGAGAACGTACTTGATTTGTTCAAAGGTGCCACCCGAAGTAGCATTGGAAATAGCCCATGCAGCCTCTTTCTTAACATCAAACTCGGCCGTTTGAAGAAGAAAAATCACAGGGGTAATGAGATTTGCATCAATTACAGCCTAATAATTATAAAGGCAAAAAAAGAAATGCATTTTAATATCAGTAAAGGAATTGGTTAACAACAGTACACTAAAGACCCTAAAGTTGCAGAAGATTTATGACGTGAGAACTTCCCAAATTTCTCATTAACCGGACTTGATAAGCGAGAACAACTTATACCAGAATCACAAGATGAGTTATGTAGATGGTCTCTAACGCAAAAAAACAATTGAAGGGATGAGATTTTCAGTTCATGGGATTGAAACCTGTATCTGATCCTTATTCCCTGCGGTAATATTTGAGATGGTCCAGCAAGCTTCCTTCTTGATGCTCTTCTTGTGTTCACCTGTCAACAGGTTTATAAGGCAGGGAAGTGCTTGATGGCGAATCATGATCTGCCGAGGACAAAAAGACAAGAATGCATCAAACCATCAGCCACAAAGAAAAAAGACGATCATCAAAATAATACACCAAAATCCAACAAAATTACGTAAGAAAATACATTATGTCCTTGCATAGCAAACACACACAAATAAACATTAACATATTTTTATTATTCATGCTTAATTTTTATATGTATTTTTGATCAATGCCTTCATATATTCACTCAAAGCAAATATTTCAGCAAATGAGTAAAAGCATTTAAGAACACTGGCTTATATTATAAGAAGCGAATCACCCACACTAGCAGATTTTCTTAGTGGTGAACCTGTGATCTTCTCGGAACTATACTAAACAAGATATCCTTTATATGGTTTATATTTTCGGATGTGACTGAAAATCGACCTTTAACTTGAACCAGTTAGTGGATTATATGCTATTACATCATTATAGTAAAATGCCAGCTATGCCCTCCTGTCTGTTTACTTTGGTCTGCTTAAATAAACACGATAATGCTCGCAAAGGTGCTTCTCGAGAATGAAGGTTCGTATATTCTTGGTTCACTTTTATAAACAATTAAGTGATTAATAAGCGAGGTTTACACCTAACTTAAACCGAGACTTATACCTAACATCACTTCTGCCTTGCTAAGTACCACATCCTCAATCCTTTGCAACCCCCTTTTAATCTTTGTGCGTAACAAAACATTATAGTCAATGTAATTCAGTAGAATGCACAAAAAATGATTTGTGATGACCTACTCTATTCAGACAATGACAGCGAAAGAAAATGGAATTGCCAGTAGAAGGGAAAACGTGGATAAGAACAATAAGCATTATTATTGAGGGTATATTTAAAATATATGGTACCTCAGTCTGAATATCGTCTCCAGTCACAATATTTCCAACTGTGCGAAGGGCAGGTATGAGCACTGCAGGTGTCGGGTGACTACAAAAGTAATGTATGAGATATCAGTTCAAACTTACGAAAATTGAGAAAATAAAAAACACAAAGTCCAAGAAAATAGCAAGTTCATAATAATGCACTCACCCCAAAAGCTCAACAAGCCTAGGACAGACCCCAGCTTCAATAACAGATTGGATTTTGTCATTTGTACCATCAGACAAATAAGATAGTGCCCAGCATGAATCCGTTAGTACTTCCGCATCAGTTGAATAAATAAGACGCCCAAGAATTGGAAGCGCAGGCTTTGTCTGCCTCGTAAAAAAACATATGGTGTGAACAAAATAAGGCCATCAAAATGCTCAAATATTATATAATAGTTGTACCATGTAGCTAAAAGGCAACCTGTTCAAAAGAAGGTTGCGGCTTTCCCCTGCAGAAATTCGATAGAGTCCAGGTGACATTTCTCAACATAGAAAGCTTGGCATGTTCATTCAATTGTGCAAGCAATGAAGGCAAAGCCCCATTGTTAAGGACGAGGTCTCGACATCTAGGGGAATCACCAGCAATATTACCAAGTGCCCAAACAGCCTATAAAAAAGCATTTATCAACAAATACTGTCCTTCCAAGTGCATGAAATATTTTTATACAAAATTACCGAAACAAAAAGAAAATATATTTGTATATGTACCTGTTCACGAACATCGTCAGAAGAAGATTCCAAAAGTTTTATAAATATTGGGATAGCCCCATGATCAATTACAACCTTAGTGTGTTCAGACGTACCAGATGCAATGTTTGTGAGGGCCCAAGCAGCCTCAAACTAATCAAATCAAAGGGAAAAAAAAACTTAAGTGCATACAATGGTAAATCATAGATTGATAAATTTACACGTAAAACAATTAACATCTCATCAAACCTGAAGCTGCGGAAAATCTTCTCTCATAAGAAAGTCAACAAAGTAAGGAACGACTCCAGTTGTAATAACCTCTTCAATTGGAGGCTTTCGCTCTAAAGATTAAATTCTGTTAGTACGAAGCAAGAAATACAACCCCAAAAGGACAATTCAATAATACCTATAGATAATAGTTTACGAAAATGAGAAGTAGCCTCAAGCTGCAAACTTTGATCCTCAGACTTAACACCAGCAACCAAAGCAGGGAGACTTTCTAACTGAAATTGGGAACAAGAAAATAGAAGTACAAATTAAAACATATCCGATGGTAGCTTAGAAATATTTGGAAAAAAACTTCAAATAATAATAAATAAAAGTAACATAAATGCCCAGTCACCCAGCGCTTTTTGAAAACACCTAAAAGACGCACAGAATAACACCCTTTTATCATATTTTTTTTTACAGAAAACATATTCCTCGTCAATATCTCATGCCGTAAGCATTCATCCTACTTTTCACACTAAACACCATTACAATAGGAGCATTTGGAACCATTTAAGTGTAATTTTACCGTCTGACACTAAAACCATTAGGGGCTGCTCTAAAAGCTCCAATTTCCACTTCAAAATGGGTATTAATCAATTTTACACTACCATTTGATTGGGCAAACTTAGCTTCCAAACCCCAATTCGAATTTTAGGGCTAAACTGCAAATAATCTAATAAACTAGCCATTCAGCATCAAAAAAACCCCAAATTCGTAAAATGTGAAACCCAATTAGCCTCACCACTAATAACACACATTATAAACCCTAATAAACAAATTAAACCCAATATACCTTTTTCTCGAAAGATTCACCCGGAAGAGCGTTTGCAAACTGCTGTGTTTGCATTCCTTCTCGTCTCTTCTTCATTAGGTTCTCTTCTCGCTTGCTCTTACGGATCTCAACCATGTTTTCTTCTCTTCTCCTCCGTCCCTCATCGGCATCGACTGATACTTTGTATCTGTTCTTACGACCCTCTGCTCTCTCTTTGGGTCTCAGCGACATTGTTGCTGTTAGGGTTTGATTGATGAAAGCCTAGAAAACCAGAGAGAGAGAAATTGAAATCGATTTTTGGAAGAGAGAGAGAGAGAAGGCAGAGCAAACTTCTTTTGCAGGGTTTAAGTAGAGGAACATTTGGGAATTCAAAACTTCAAATTTCTGTGACCATCTCCAGCGGATTCGTTTATTTGAATTTCCTTTTTGATTATGTTTCCAACGAAGAAGGTCTACGACGACTAGAACATCTCCAACCGGCGAAGCTTTGAGAATTTGAGACAGTAATCCGAAATCGGATTTGGCCAAGAGGTGTGTGAAACATCCATATTTGGAGTTTGTTTCATTCCGTATCTAGAATAGGTGTCAGCATTACCTCGTGGTTACTCGTCGCCAGAGATTGCACATAGAACGACTACAACTAGATTAACACTGAGTAGGTTCCTATAATAAGTTGTTTTAATACTGAGGAAAGTTATATTCTGATTCATATACACTGTGATTTATTATTTTTGTGGTGCATACAGGGGGAGTAGTTCGTATTCTGATATATTTTTGTTTCTCTTGTGTTTCTATTTAATTTTTTTTTTTTTTTAAATAATTGAACTCTTGTAATTTCGTTTCAATATTGGATTGTTTAGCCGTCGGGTGATTCGGCAGCGACTTGTGGGTTTTTCTCCTAAGAATGGTTTCCCACAGGGTTAAAATTGTTTGTTATTGTGCTTAATTTACCTTTGCTTGTTCTCACTAGAACATTGGACCAACTTGAATTAGGCTAGGGTTAGACTGTTAATTTAAGATTTTTCGAACCTATTGATTTTGACCTAAATTAATCGAAATCGGTTAATCTCAAGTAATTAGAAATTTCAATTGGTATCAGAGCGGTCACGCTCCGAGGCTTAACAACCTGAGCGTGGATCTTAAATTGATTATTTGAGATTAATAGATTTTGAACATGATAATTTTAATATGGAAGAAATTGGTACTCAGTTAATTAAGCAGTGTGCTAAACTTGAGAAAATTAACAAAGGCTTAAAAAAGCAAGTTAGCACACTCACTCATAAATTAAACAAAAATACTGAGAATACAAATCTTCAGTTTAAAATACTTGAATGCGAGAAACAGGAGCTTATTGAAAAAGTAAACAATTTAGAAAAAAAAAGTTTATACTGTTAAGGAGAGGATTAAATAATCAACCATCGATGAATTTGATAAGGCCAAACTTGATTTAGTCTCATCTGAACAGAAACTTTAAATGTTTTCTCATGGAGCAATAAACATTAATAAAATGTTAAGTATGTGCAAATCTAAAATTGACAAAAGGGGGTTTGGATATGAAAATGTTGGTTCAAGTAAAAGATCCCCTTTGGTTACAAAATTTGTTAAAGCCACAGTATTGCCCAAACCTAATATATTGTCTAATACTCGCACTCGAGCTAGTAAGCCATACTATCCAAAAGTGATTTATTATCATGCTTGTGGTAGAAGTGGACATTATGCTTCATATTGTAGATCTGTTTCATATAATAGACAGGTTGATTGGCTCTCTATCAAGGAAAAGAAGATGATGATCAAGAATTCTCCAATGCTCACTTAAAAAGCTCAATATCAAAAATCTATCAAAGTTATTTGGGTGCGTAAGGATGAGTTGACACCTCAGTTAAGATGTGATGTTGTACTGGCAGCGAGTCGGGCTGTTTGAGTGCCAAAAGATGATATGTCACCACAGATAAGGTGTAATGTTGTTGTGATATGTAATGAATCTAAACTGAGGCTAACTATCGATGCATGCTCTATTGTTTAGGTACATTTCTTACCCTCTATTATGTTATGTTATTCTCTTTATCTTTTAATGACAGTAGGGTATAGCTTTGGTTTTTATTTGTACTTTGCACTTAAGAGATATTGTATGTGGAATATTCTTGCTAGACTTGGACATTGCTTTGTGTTATATTTTTGGTAAAATTACTATTCATAATAGTCAGTAATTCTCTAGTTTAAACTAAAAGCTCATCGTGATTAGAACCATGTAAGGATAACTGTAGAGACTTCGTACCTAATGTTATGTGAGGATCTAGCCTTTTTACAAGCTTCGAGTGTTATTTCATAAATTCTTTCTAGATTTAGTATTTTTTTTGTGATCTCATTTTTTATAATCAATTGTCAATGATAACTTCAAGTTCAAGTTAGTATAATAGAACATTCCCTGTACTTGATTCGAGACGAAAAAGGTACTATATGAGACCGAAGATATGATAATAAGCTTTTTATTGTTACACCTTTTTTGACATTCGTCTATGCTTACCCAAAATTTTATCCGTTTGCAGCCCTTTTGTGCCTTAAAATATGCCATTCATTTTATATCCAACTCCTTTTGACCCATTTGTTATGAGACTTTTTCAGTAAAAAGAAAAAGAAAAAGGAAGGAGTGAAACCATGTGGTTTTAGTGGTGGAGAAGGATATAAGGGGATGGTATTTCCAATGATTTTATGGTATATCTATATGATTTTGTCTAGAAATAATATTTTCTATATGTACTCGTTAAAAGAAAATAATGAAGGGAGGTGAACTCAAAATGGAGAAAGATGGGGAGTATGAGTAATTGTTACTCACTAACAAAAATAGTGAAAGAAGGTAAACTCAAAATGGAGAAAGAGGTGTAGTAAGTGAAACTGTTAGTCTCAGAATGTCAGCAAAACACCTACTACATTATGTCCCTTCCCTTGCCTACATAATAACATTTTCAAGACCTGTTTGATCTTGAGTTTAGCACAGTCATTTGAGTGGAGATGAGAAATAAAGATTTTATGTTAGTTAACTTGACACCATCTATGACAATTGATTTCCTGTCCGTGAGATCTTTCAATTTAGAGTGCATAGTTTATTTGATGAAATTTTAATTTTTCAATTTACATACTCATATTTATATTTCACATAAAGTATTTGCTAGTAAATTCTCAACGATTTTGGAGTGACCACCCTAGTGAGGCCTAAGTTGAAACAACTTTTAAATATAGTATTCTAACTGCAGCTGAGTAATACGTTAAAAACTGGGTATCAATTGACTATGCACACACACACACACACACCAAGTAATTCATTTAGTGATTGTTTTATAACACATGGGCAATGTCTTGGTCTTTATAGACTATTTTAGATTCATTGTCTTTCTATCATGCCTTGTGTTAGGGGGAGTATTGTCTTCTTTTGCTTGATTATTTCAAAGATACTACCCGTATGTGTTTTCATTTTGTTTTATTTTAAGGTGGAGTTGCATCTTATTTTGGGGTATTGGTGTTTAGTGATATCCTCACTACATGTTCATTTTGTTTAGTTTAACTTTTAGATTTGTTATGATTGACAGTCTCTTTTTAGAATAGTTATTCTGACATTTCCTGATATATATTTTTCATCTATTTTGTGTTTTACTTATTTTATGCCTGCTAGTCATTTTGCTTTCCTGGTCATTTTTTCTTATCTTCTATTTTCTTTTACCCTTTGTTCATCTGTGTCAAAAAGGGGGAAAGATATTCCTGACAGGTAAGCCAGGTACGTTATGTTCCTTTTTTCTGGATCCCTTATTTTATTTAAACAGTTACGTGATATATCTTGTTTAGTGTGCAGGGATTCCAGAGTATATTATATAAGATGAAAGTGGAGCTTTGAGTATGGATGTTCAGCGATTGAGTCAGTCCATCGGGTTGTATTTTTCTTCTTCTTATAGTTATAGTTTTTACATGAAATGAACCAAAGGGGGAGATTGGAACATCTATATTTGGAGTTTGTTTCATTCCGTATCTAGAATAGGTGTTAGCACTACCTCATGGTTACTCGTCGCCAGAGATTACACATGAAGCGACTGCAGCTGAACTGATACTGAACAAGTACGTGGGTTTGCACCTCTTCGCTCAAAAATATCAAGCCTTGAATGTTTTACAAAACGTCAGAAAGGAAGTGATGCTTTTTGGAGAAAAAAGTTTATGTTTGAACAGGCTTTTGGTCTGTTCGAATAGACTATGTTCGAACAGACTTTTTCTCTGTTCGAACAGATAACTCATAACTTTGTTTATTCAAATAGAGATTTTGTTATGTTCAAATAGACTCTGTTCGAACAAACTTTTTCTATGTTCGAACAAGTTATTCAGAACTTTGTTTATTCGAATATAATCTTGGCTCTGATCGAATAAAAACCATGTCTGTTCGAACAGACTATTTCTCTGTTCGAACAGAGGTTGGGTTTTCAGTTTTCTATAAAAGACTTCCTTTCTTATTTTGACTTGACTTCTTCCAAAACCCAATTTGTGTAGAGCTTGAGTTTTTAGAGAGAGATGAGAGATTTCAACGAGCGATTTAATGCGAAGTAGAACTTAAATTGAGTCAATCGGAGAAATTTAAAAACCTAATCATTAATTTGTAAAACTTGTGAGTTTCAAGCTTGGATGCTTTAACTAGAGATTGAAGCAAGGCGTTACGAGAATGAGAAATCGATTGCAAGGAGCTTGATTAGAAGAAAGGTAACCACGGGATGTGTTTATCGAGTCTATAAGTAATTAAACTCTTGTAATTTCATTTCAATATTGAATTGTTTAAATGTCGGGCAATTCGGCAGCGACCTGTGGGTTTTTCTCTTGAGAAAGGTTTCCCACAGGGTTAAAATTGCTTGTTCTTGTGTTTAATTTACTTTTGCTTGTTGTCACTGGAACATTGGACCAATTTGAATTAGGCTAGGGTTAGACCGTTAATTCAAGATTTTTTTGAACCTATTGATTTTAACCTAAATTAATCAAAATCGGTTAGTCTCAAGTAATTATAAATTTATGTGTGGAGTCCAACAAAAATTGTGCACTTCTACAAATGAATTTGGATTGTTTAAAGTAAAAAAACCCATTCAATTTGGTGTTTTATGTGAGGCGCAAGCATCGAGAATCATTTGGTGGAGTCCAAGCTTCAATAATCATTAGGCACCTTATTGGGCGCTTACTGATCAAGTGTTTGGCTTTTATTTGGAGTACTTCACCCTCACTTCGTATTCGGAGCTTTTGAGCAAGACTCTAGCTTCGGATATGGATCACAAGCTCACTGTTGGAGGTGATATAGCATATTTGCTCCGAATTTGGATTCAGATCCGTTGGAGATGCTATTATGAGTATAAACAAAGCTTCTAGCATAGTGAACTACCAATATAAACATCACCAGCAGTAGTCATCGCATTATATTTTGCGTGTACTCGACTAGTTGGCAAGGTATGCATCTAGGTATTAATATTTTGTAAAATCTCAAAATAAAACATTTTCATATGCAACTCATTTTATATAACACATCTCCAACAGATTTTGAGTTGTGTGGATGTGAGAATACTCAGACCAATACACTACACCACTAATATTCTCTAAGAGTCCTTTAGGTGAGAGTATGGCCTTTTGAAACATTGTGGTACAAAATACGTGAACTTAAAGGCAAAATTAAAATGCGGAAAAATGTCTTTTGAAGAATACCCTAGTTTACTGTGTTTTTAAAAGAAGCCAAGACTTCTTTTTAACTTCATAACATCTCTTCTATGACATGGCGCATTTTGGGTACTTATTTTCTAGTTGCAGTAAAACCTCCATATATTAATACCGCGAGAACTACCCTTAAGATATTGATATAAGGAGGTTATAAATATAAAAGTAAGATTATAATATTTACCGTTCGCCAAACTTGTTATGGTGGGGGAATACAAGATTAATAGAGGGAAATATATATAAAAAAGAGTGACTATTCTGGAAAAGATGCGCGGAAGAGGTAGGGAATTTGTAATTATTTTCTAAAATATAAAATTAAAGGAGGAAAATATTAACTTTATATTAAAAAAGTATAGGGGATTTTCTCTCAAGTGTAACCTCTATTATTAATATATAAAACAATTGGACTTAACTTTTGCATTTCACAACAGAAAAAATATATTAAATTAAAATTTAGAGAGGTTATTAACTTACCCTTTGGTACGAAGTCGGGACATACGTTTTTATATTAATATAGGGAGGGTATTAACTTACAAGGATAAATATACAAAGGTTTTTACTGTATTTTAAATGATCAATACCTACTAATTGTAGCCACCCCCCCCGAATAGTTTACAAATTCTCCCACTTTAAGCGGTGGTATATGAGCAACTACTCTCACTTGTTGAACTATTGAGGAGGCTACTTTATCCCGGTTTGCAAATTTAGCACCCACGTGGGATTGTTAGAGATGTTTTGGTACAAATGGTAGTAAAGTCAAATTAATGTTAACCCTTTTTTTTAGGGTAATTAACGTTAGCCCTCCTTACTCTTTGCATATCCCTGGGATGGGCAATTAATAGACCCTCTAAAGGTGAATATGAAATTTGCAAATGCAATTTCTTAGGGGTTTCTTAAAAATATTTGGCCCAAATGGGAGTGGGATTGAGAATAAACTACTCATTTTGATCTTAATAAAAATAACTCTCCATACCATGACTTATTCATATTTACCTTTAACTCAAATGGAAGAATGTTTATGAAATTTAGTTTAACTACGTAATACTAAGAGATGGTTGTTCAAACGAACAAGATAATTTATGCGCAAAAATTGACAACCTACTTGGGTCCAATTTTTAGAGGGTAAAATCTTAAATGCAATTTATTCCTCAATTCTATATCTTATGTGGCTTAGGTTTTCAAACCAGTAGAAACACTTGCACCAATTCAAGAGTGGGTTCACACAATTTTATAGCTTGACATTGAAGTTTACGGGTTTCTCACATTACTTAAACACAATACTACAACAATGGAACTTAACAATGTTGGAGAAAATGACAGTATTGAAAAGGATATCATAAATTTGCAAAAAGTTCAAGATGTTGCAAATCAAAAAATGATGCAACAAAAAAATAAAAAACACAGTGTCGTTGAAGCCCTTGGATACAGGGATGGTTATGGGGTTTCTCTTGCTCATAAAAATTGCCCACTAGACCAATGTGGAATGACACAAAGAAACATACATGTCATGCGAAGGAGTTGCACTTTTTATCTAAAAATGTATGAAAAACATCAAAATCGATGTTGAAAGGAAAATATTATATAGATTTAGGGCTAAGGCGTATGTTGAAGCCAAAATGAATTGGAAATGTTGTGATCTTTTAAGCTGACCAAATTTATTAAAACCAGGATTTATTCTTCTCTTTTGCTCATACACAAGTGTCTTCAATCTTCAACTACTATGATAATATAACTTGGCGTAAAAAAAAATAGTGATACATTAATGAGTCAACTGTCAACATGAATGCTTTTAAAGATTAGTAAAGCCAAATGTTAAAGTAGGAGGAACCATCAACCCTTCCCACTTCCAAAACTGTTTTATAACAATTCTATTAATAATTATGTTAATTGAGAAATCACACTAAGATCAGTTAAACGGTTAACATGAACAACAATATCCATGACCTACAAATTATTTATAATCTGGGAGCTCCTAATATACATAGCTGAAGATGAGTATTACCCTAGTTTGATGAGATCAAGCTAAACTGTGATGGCTCTATTATTGGTAGTACAAACAAAGTTGGTATGGGGGTTATTGCTATAGATCACTATGGGGTGGTGCTAGAAGTTATGATTAGAGGGTTGAGGATTATTAACAGCCATGACGCATAATGCAATGGTATCCTTAATGCTCTTGTGTGGGTTGTTACCAACTACCAAGTCTTGGCCAAAAATGTGGATTATAACTAACTTTGCAGCAGCTTCCCTTGCCTTCACTACAGATTTTGTCCCTTAGAAGTTGGAAGATCAGAACTTTGAAGCAATACACAAAGCAAGTTTACTTCTTTAAGATTTACAAAATTTGAATATAACGAAATTTCTCTGTAGACCAGGCTTCTAATATTGGAAACTCTTTAGCTAGTAGTCTCCAGGAATGCTATGATGCGCAACATTACTAAAGTAGAGGAACAATTTATTGATTATTACAAAGTTCCTTTAGCTTGTATTTGGGCTTAGCTTTTGCCTCCCCTCCATTGTAATCTTTTCTTCATATTTAATCCTTACATTTTGCTTATAGAAAAAGTTACCACAAAATCTTTAAATTTTGCAAGGTACTTAATATTATGGTAGTCTCGTATAAAATTATTAACTCCCAAGTTTAGCTCCAACATATTCGTGCCTTATGTCGATTAACTAGTTTACACCTCTAGAGCTTCATCTCTAGAGGGACTACAAACATTTTAAATGGATCGTAACCGAAGCCATAAATATGTAAGTTAAGCACGCTGACTCCACAAACTATGAACTGATATGTTTATACCTTATCCGTATGTCCAGGTAAAACTTTTTTAAAAATATTTATTGACAAATATAAAAATATTAATGTGATGAAGGAGGCAAAATGTTTTTTTTATTAGTCAATGAATCATTTCCCTGAATAGGATTCACCAGATTAACACGAATAGTTGGTGCTCATTTTGTATGTCTTACTTCAGCAAAGTTGTATGTCTACGCGACGGGATGCGATATGTAAAATGCAAACCTTTTCATCAGTTATCAAACTTTGACTTTTGACTTTTATGCATGCACTGTAAAACGTGACAAGATCTATAAACTTTAGAGATTTAATAAGGATCTAGGACCTAATACGATAATCACAATAAATGATAATACAAAAACATAATCACATAGCTTGATCCATAGCTATATTGATTGAGGTATGTCCTTTGAGTTCGTCGGCGGCGGCGAACGGTGACATCTGGGTTTTATCTCCCTTAACCTTTCCTCTGAGATAGTACTTTAGTTAATGGGCTTGGCAGACTTATATAGGTAGAGAGAGGACCTAATTTCCTATTTCAATTAAAACTATTTTCCATCAAAGTAGAGAGTTGTAGGAAACCCTAACCTTATTAACAAATAAGATTAGTTTCCTATAAAGACTTGGATTATCATAATTAGAAATCCATAATTACTAAAAGACTCTTACTCATGTGGGTCATAATAAGTCTTACATTATCCCACTTGGCCCATATGAATTAGGTTTGAAAATCATACTCGAAAAAACTAAGTTTACAAAAATTTTAACTCAAAATGATCCAGGAGGATTTAGGGATATTTTGATGTTAACTCAAATGTAAAGAATGGAGTTAGGGAAGACTGATATTGTCGAAGTCATTCGAACGAGCTTGGATACCGTTCGATTGAGTGGTCAAGTTTCTGGGGCTAAAGACCAACTATCATAATGTCGTTCGAACGGGCTTGGATGCCGTTCGAGCTAGAACTCTGTTTTTCCGGTTTTGGACTTTGTTCGTCAAGGTCGTTCAAACGGGCTTGGATGCCGTTCGAACGAGTTGTCATGTTTTTAGGGTTGAAGACCAATTATCGTAAAGTCATTCGAACGGGCTTAGATGCCGTTCGAATGAGTTTGGCGTAAGTTTGCTTTAGATATTATTCTGAGACGTTGGGTTTGCCTCGAGATCTGTTTTACTGGTATTTGGTTCCCTCGAATATAAAGGATACTTAGGTTATTTTTGTATTATCTTATGTTGGTTCAATAAAAGTTCTGAGAGAGAAGCTTAAGGCTTGAGAGCAATTCTATTGTAATCAATTAATTTGAGCAATTAAAGCTCTTAAAATAGATTTTCCCAACCAATTTCTGTGTTATTCGTACAATTCTTCATTCTAGGGTTTTCTCTATTCGTATTGTGGATTACAAAATAGGCTCAACGATTAAATAACTGACACGCGCGCAATTTAAAATATATTCAAGTCATACTATCTTTATTGGCTATCATAATACTAAAAGTAAATAATTTACTAAAGTGAGTCATGGCGGTCTTATACAATTTTGTGACACATTTTCTTCCATGTATTACAACAATAATGAACTATTTAACTTGGTTCATAAGTTAGGTTTATAGGCGTGGACAAATATGCCTATAAAATGTTCATCAATAATGTCTTGTCAAAAGACTTTCCTGTTAACCAATCACATACATGTGTACACATAATGGCAAACAGGAAAAATATTATAAACATACTATAATAAGATCTCAATAAGATGTCTAAAGAAAACAATCAAACTAAAATACCCATAACTATAAGAAAATAAACATCATGAAATCCGCCCAAGACCCATAGTCTAAACATGTTCCTTAAATGTCTTTGGTGGTAATCCCTTAGTCAATGGATCTGTAACCATAAGCATTGTGCTTATGTGTTCTATAAATACTCATTGTTTCTGAACAGACTCCTTGACTGATAAATATTTTATCTTTATGTGTTTAGCACCATTAAAATATTTATCATTCTTGGGAAAAAATACTGATGCGGTATTATCACAATAAATTCTCAACGACTTGGAGATAGAGTCGACAACTCCAAGTTCTGAGATAAAATTCTGCAATTATAAACCATGATATGTGGCCTCATAGCATGCCACAAACTAGGGCTGTCAATTCAACCCGAACACGATAACACGACCCAAACCCCACCTGATATAAATGGGTTTGGGTTCACCCTTGGCGGGTTTGGGTCATAAACGGGTTGACACGCTAGACGCATTAACAAAACAGGTCGGGTTAATGTCTCAAATTTTGACCCACGGGTGGCCCGCTAACCCGTTTATTTATGTAATTTAGTTTAGATTTAAAGGCCTTTTGGTCTTTTGCCACAGGTATAAATAGTTAACCTAAAGCCTAAAGGTTAAAGACCTAAACCTTGATTTCCTCCTCGCCTCCTCTGAGTCCTCTCTCGGCTCTCAGTTTCTCTCAACTGTGGAGAGATCACTTCACTAATTCACTTCTCTGGAGAGATCAGTCATCACTCATCAGTTCACTACTTCACTTTACTTCATCAATTTATTAGTCTTGAAGTTGGAGATCAGTTTCAGTTTCTCTCAACGACTATGGAGAGATCAGTTCACTTTTGTGGAGAGATTAATTCACTAACTCACTTCATCAATTTATCAGTCTTGGAGTTAGATATCAGTCTCATATCATTAGTTCATCACTTCACTAATTCACTTTATCAGTTTTCATATCATAGTTTGGAGTTGGAGTTGGAGATCAGTCTCAGACTCTTAGTAGATCAGTCTCATATCATCAGTTCAAGTATTCAACAACAGGACCAGCCATCCAGCCAACCAGGTTACTCTTTCAGTCTTTCTCTCTGTCTTTACTTTTATTAGCTTACTAGCTTTCAGTCTCATATCATCATATCATAGCTTACTAACTTTCAGTTCAACAACAGGGCTAATATTTCTCTCTGTCTTTCTGTCTTTATTTTTATATGATATGATTATCTCTTTGAGTCTTTGACTCTTTGTAATTGTATGATATCTCAGAGACTCAGACTCTCAGTATCTCTCTATTAAGTCTTAACTCTCAAATCTCAATCAAGTGATTCAAGTATCAAGTATAGTCAACAAATTTTCAAGTAAGCTCTTTATCTTTTACCTGATTTTTTATTTTTACTCTTTTGTATGATATAAGTATATTTTTAATGAATTTTTGTTGTGTATATAAGTATATTCTTGTATGTGAAATTGTGAATGAAATGAATACTTGTAACTTCTAAGTTTGTGGGCACTGGGCAGCAGTTGCATGCTTGATGCTTCACTCTTTTGATGCTTCACTCTTTTATGCATTATCAATTATGTATGATACTCTTTTTGTGGAAGCTACATTATTTTGGTGATGAAAACTGCAATGAGGTTTTCTTTAACAAGAAAATACAGCTTTCAATGCCCAAAAAATGTAACTTTCATAAAAAAGAATATGTGCAATTACTAATGCCAAAATATTCGGCTTCAACAAAAGAGCTACACATGAATTTGTTGATTGCTGCTACTCTGCAATGAAACATTTACTTAGAAATCAATCTATGATGCAATGTACAAGAAAAATGGATTGGGTTCATGAAGAAAATTATCTAAACACAAATTTATCAAATTTCTAAAATTTGGTTAATGATTTGGTGATCTCTGTTAGTTAAATATTAATTTGGTTATTTTTAGGATTTTTGCAAAAATGGCACAAGTTGGATCTCCTTGCACTTGTGGGGCTGGATACATGAAGCGTTATAGGGCTAACACTAAGAATATCAATGGTCGTTATTTTTATCGTTGTCCCCAATTCAAAAACCAATGCATGTCATTTATATTGAAGGATGTTCTTATTGGGGTCCTTAGGGCAGGAGACCTAGGATAAGGGGGAGAACAAGTTGATAAATATAAACAGTTGAGATTATGAGACCTAGGATTAGGGACAACTATCTCACCTATGCTTTTATTGGATATAATCTTGTATGTGTTTTGTTTATTTGGGCAACACTTCTAATTGTAATTGCATTATTCTTAGCTAAGTAATTTGTAATTGTAATTATTTTCATTAGACTTGGAAGTAATTTGTAATGGTGTTTGCCTTAACATCTACTAATAAATTAGAAGTTAATTTTTACGTGATGAGTTATTTATTTTGTTTGTCATATTCGATAATTATTTATAATTTTGAATCTGATTTTTTTTCTAGATGAATCCAATTGTTGAGTTAGATAATGATAATAACATCAACATTGATCTTGATAGAGATGACATGGAGATAGAGGGGATTGATGGTCCATTGTCAGAGGCTGGAACTGGAGATGAAAGTGTTGGCGCACTTGCGAGGAAACCTGGTAATCGTAAGCGAAAACTAACTTCTCATGTTTGGACTTTTTTTGAAATCTTTGTTGGTAAGGATAAGAAAGAAAGGGCTAACTGTAAGAAATGTGGTGCCATTTATTTGTCTGCTAGTTTACATGAGACCGACAATCTTTCTCGCCATCTCAGAACATTTGGGACAAATGTTTTTGTCTTAATCCGAGTCTTCCATGTCTGTGAGGGCAACAAAGTTTGACCCTTTTGTTTTTTGTGAGATGTTAAATTTAGCAATAATTAGGCATCAACTCCCTTTTAAGTTTGTGGAGTATGAAGGGATTCGTGATGCCTTTATTTATGCGGCATTTGCTAATAGGGAGTTGAAGCTAGTGTCTAGAAATACATCTAGGGCAGATGTTATCAAGATTTATGAATGGGAGAAAAAGAAGGTTATAATTGTGTTGCGTGGGGTAGAGGAAAGAATTAGTCTAACATCTGATTTACAGAGTTCTATTAGAATGGATGGCTTTATTTCAATTACAACACATTTTGTGAATTTTGATTGGACTTTAGAGAAAAAGATTCTTAGTTTTTCTTATATGCCATCTCCTCACACCGGATTGACCATATGTGAGAAAATCCACACTTTATTTTGTGATTGGGGCATTGAGAAGAAACTCTTTTCTATTACGCTAGATAATGCTTTGTCTAATGATGTCTTTGTTAGGATGCTTAAGAGTAAGTTAAAGTTGAGTAATTCTTTGTTGTTTGATAGAGAGTTTTTTCATGCAAGGTGTTGTGCACATGTGATAAATCTGATTGTGCAAAAAGGTTTGAAGGAGATTGATGTGTCGGTTGGTAAAGTTCGGGAAAGTGAGAGGTATTTTAGAGGTTCTCAACGTAGGAAGCAAATTTTTTGTGATTATGTTAAGCAAACGTCTTTACCGTTTAACAAGGGTTTGATGCAAGATGTTCCAACTCGTTAGAACTCCACTTACATGATGTTTGATAGTACTCTTTTCTTCCGAAAGGCTTTTACTTATTTGGAGTTGAGTGATTTTAACTACAAGTGTTGCCCTTCCGAGGATGAATGGGATAGAGTTGGGAAGATATGCGAGTTTTTGAAGTTATTTTATAATGTGACATATCTTTTCTCCTGGACAAAGTACCCCACTTCAAATTTATATTTTCCTCAAGTCTATTTGGTTCAGCATCATATTTCAAAGGCTATTAAGGGTAGGGATGAGTTTATGAAATTCATGGCATCACAAATGAAGACTAAGTTTGAGAAATATTAGTCAAAGCATAACCTTATATTTGTTGTGGCTTGCGTCTTAGATCCTAGGTACAAACTTGATTTTGTAAAGTTTGCTTACAATGAGATCTATGGGCTGAAAAATTAGGAGCTTAAAGACTTTAAGGAGAAGTTGAATCAACTTTTTGACATCTATGTGGCTTTGTATTCCAAGGAAACTCCTTCTAGTTCCAAGCCAACTCCTAATTCAAGTTCTAGTTCTATGAAGTCAAATCTGGACATGGAAGTTATGCAGGTATTATTGTACAATTTGCTTTTAAATTTAATACTTTAGTCTGTAATCTGTATGACTGTAACTCTGTAATAGTATGCATTTGTCTGTAGTCTGTAATAGTATGCCTATGTAGTCTATAGACTCTGTACTATTTACTTTAATACTTTAGTCTATAATCTATGATTATATATGTATGAGTATGACTGTATATTCATATTGTATAGCATCACTAGTCAGTATTCTGTGATTCTGCGACTGTAATAGCATACCTCTAATGAGTCTAATTTATATTATATATTATGTAATATGTGATTTTGTATGACTGTATATCATGCCTCTGTAGTCTGTAGACTATGTACCATTTGCTTTAATACTTTAGTATGTAATCTGTGATTCTGAGCCCTAAAGAGTATGCCTCTAAAGTCTAATTTATATGACTATATTCTATAGTCTGTAATCTGTGATTCTGTATGACTGATTGATTGTATAGTTGCATGCCTAGTCTGTATAATCTGTGATTCTGTATAATCTGTATGACTGTTACTGTATAGCATTAACAATAACATGCCTTTGTACTTTGTACTTTGTAGTCTACTAGTTTGTAATCTGTGATTCTGTATGACTATATAGCTAACATGCCTCTATACTCTATAGTCTGTAGTGTAGTGACTGTAGTCTACTACTAGTATGTAAGTGTAATCTGTGATTCTGTATGACTGTGCCTCTGTAGTCTGCAATCTTTGATTTTGTATGATTGTAGAGTGTAGACTGTACTTTGTAGTCTGTAATAGGCTAATAACAAATTAGCAATATTGCATGCCTCTATGATTCTATCAAATCTATAGTCTATAATCTGTGATTTTTGTATGACTATATAGCATGCCTCTATACTATTTACTTTTAAATACTTTAGTCTGTATCTGTAGAATGTATGACTTTTGTATCTGCCTCTGTAGTATATTGTAGTCTGTAATCTGTGATTTTGTATCTATATAACTGTTATAACATGCCTCTCTAGACTGTAGTCTGTAATAGCATGTCTCTGACTCTCTGTAGGCTGTAGTCTATATACTCTATACTCTGTAAGTAATGATATGTTTGCTAAGTTGCCATAAATTTTCCATATTTGCCATATTTGCCATGAATTAGTAGATACTAGAACTAGATATTGCTAAGTTTATATCATAATTTTTAGGCATTTGAGATGTTTGATGAGAGTGAGCATACCCCGATGAAGTCTCAGCTACGAAAATATCTGGAGGAGCCTAAGTTTAGTTTAAGCGGGGATTTTGATATACTTTCTTTTTGGAAGTCATACCAATTTAGATATCCCGAGCTTGCTTTGATGGCTCGTGATGTATTGGCTATCCTGATATCCACTGTAGCTTCTAAGTCTGCTTTTAGCATTGGGGGAAGAGTTATAGATCCATTCCGCAGTGCTTTAAAGCCTGCATGTGCTGAGGCTCTAGTTTGTACCCGTGATTGGTTATATCAGAGAGAGAGGGGTGATCTCATTTTACATTGATTTTATGTATATTTTTGTTGCATTTTAATAATCGTTGTTTATTTGAGAGTGATCTCATTACTCTATATATAAATTTTGTAGGGGATTCAAAAGTTGGTGATGTTGTGGAATCGGCTATAGAGGAGCTGGGTGAAGAGTTGTCACTTCTGGATGTTGGTAAGTAATGAACTCCAAGTTGTCACTTTATGATTATTTTTATTTAAGGCCATAAGTCTACATACACACACACACACACAGATATATATATATATATATTTATTTATTTATATGACATTATGATTGTGTATATAATAAAACATAAAAGAGCATCATGGAACTCCAAAAAGAAATATCACATTTTTTCCATTCTTGATGTAAATATGAAAAACTCATTAATATAGCAAGGTGCATTATTAAAGACATAACAAGAGTTGGTTGCTTAATTGCTTTACACTTTTTAACATTATTGTTGCATATCAAATCAGATGTATTACTAGTATATATAGACACTACCTTTCTGTGGTGGTTATGGCCATTGAGGCATTGAGTATGGACTATGGAGTATGGACTATATATGGAGTATGGAACTATGGATGAAGAAAATGCTCATGGAGTTGCATTTGTATATCAGATGATGTATAGAACTACATGATGTGGCAATTGCATATCATCAGACCATATGTGAGTATAAAATCTATAATTTATAGTCTTATAGAATAGAGAATCATAGATAGATATCATAATCATATCAGATGTCTTAACTATTCATTTATACTCGACCTACTTGTTATTTTAGAGTGCATATAATTTTTATGAACTAGTCCTATTTAACTTTGTGTTTTAAATATTTGATTTGATATGCATATATTGTATAGGACAAAATACTCATGGAGTTGCTAGTGACGACGTGGAAGAATCACCGGAGAGTGCAAGTAATGGCGGCAATGGACCATGTGGAAGTGGTGTTTGACTTTGCATTGAGTGTTTCAGTTTGACTGTTTGTGACTATGAGTCTGTGATACACTTGTGAGTTGTGATTGTTTGTAAATTGTGACTTTGTGTAACTACTAACTATAAACTATGAGGTATGGTAATATGGTAAATGCCTAAATGGTAATGCACTATGCAGGCAGCAGCATGACTGCATGAGCAATATGCAGTTGCAGCATGATACTAGTATGACTATGATACTGAATCACTGATACACTGATGAATTTTGATTTTTGATGTCTTTGTTGACTGTTGTATATACGAAGTATGAACTAGGGCAGTTGCAGTATGAGTATATATGTCTTTTAGATGCAGTTGCAGTATATATGTCTTTGATGTCTTTGCATTATCTTTTAGTATTATGAACTATTGAATTCTAATAATATGAATTATTGAATTCTAAATCTTTGATATATATTATATTGTAATTGTATGAACTATGATGAGCAGATAAAGTATGAACTTCTGAATTCTGATTCTCTGAATTTTGATGGGTCGGGTTGACAGGTTTTCGTGTTGACCCGATAGTTTCGCGGGTCAAATGGGTCGGGTCGTGTCAACCCGATAATTTGCAGATCAGGTTCGGGTTAAATTTATTAACCTGCTTAGTAAACAGGTTGGGTTCGGGTTAGCTCTTTTTTGACCCGAACCCGTGACGACCCGACCCGGACACGACCCGACCCGACCCATTGACAACCCTACCACAAACTTTAGCCCCCATAGTAGATGAAGAAATACTATCTTATTTTACACTTTTTTCATGAAATTTCCCCTCCAACCAGTAAGAAAATATAACCAAAAGTAGACTTCCTACTTTCAGGGCATCCAACAAAATCTAAGTCTGAGTAACCGATCACTTCTAAATGATCAGACCTCCTAAATGTGAGTATGCAATCTTTCGTTCCTTGCAAGTACCTCATAACTTTCTTTGCAGCTTTCCAATGGTCCATCCCTGGATTGATTTGATATATCTACCCAGCATACCAACATTAAAGTTTATGTCCAGTCTAGTACAAGTCTGCGTATACATTAGACGCTCCACGACAGACGCGTAAGGAATCTTTTCCATCTGCTTACGTTCCCATTCAGTCTTTGGGCATTGCATAAGACTAAATCTATCACCTTTCTGAATTGGTGCATCACTAGCTGAACAATTCTCCATACTAAATCTCTCTAAAAATTTATTTATATAAGCTTTCTGAGACAACCCTAACAATCCTCGTGCTCCGTCTCGATAGATTTTAATTACAATCACGTAAGATGCCTCACCTAAATCTTTTATTTCAAAGTTCTTAAAGAGAAACTGTTTAGTCTGGTAAAGCAGACCAATTTTTTTTTTTTTTTAAAGACTAGCCGGTTTTTTATAGGGGTCCGTAACCCCGAGTTTCCAGCCCCATGAGGTTTTGAACCCACGACCTCTCACTTGGTGAAGAGGTACAACCACCACTGGGTCAGCAAGTAAGATATCATCAACATACAAAACCAAAAATATAAACTTACTCTCAATGACCTTGAGGTATATACATCGATCAATAATATTTTCCTTAAAGCCAAAAAGAACAATGGTATCGCGAAACTTAATGCACCATTGGCAGGAAGCTTGTTTAAGACCGTATATTAATTTCTTAAGCTTTGGAACCATTTTTTCCCCTCTTCGAGGAAACCTTCAGGTTAATTCATATAGACTTCTTCATCTAAACTCCCATTTAGAAAAGCAGTTTTTACATCTATTTGGTGTAACTCTAAATCATAATGAGCCACCAATGCCATAATAATTCTAAGTAAGTCTTTCGTTAATGCAGGTGAGAAGGTCTCCTTGTAATCAATGCCTTCTTTCTGAGTAAAACCTTTGGCCACAAGTTGGGTTTTATATCGTTCGATATTGCCATTACTGTAGCGCTTGGTCTTAAAGACCATTTGCAACCAACTTTCTTGTATCCTTTTGGCAATTCAACGAGATCCTAAACTTCATTTTGTTCCATTGATTTAAACTTTTCTTTCATGGCATCAATATATTTAGTATAATTATTACTATCCATGGCTTGTGAAAATGAAACCGGATCCTTAATAGTCCCTATGTCAAATTCAGATTTATGTAAGTACACCACATAGTTATTCAAAATAGCAGATCTCCTTTCCTGTTGGGATCGGTGTGGTGCCATTTCATGTAGTGCCTCTATTATCGGTTCATTGGTGACAATGTCATTATGAAATGGTTGATTGCCCAGTTATTGCTCAATATCATTGATTTGATCAACAACCATAGGAATAATGACAGAATTAAAAGTTATGAGTAATAGGACTTGAACCCTAACTTCTTTAATAGCCACATTTTGTGATTCACAACTCCCACTAATTTCACCACTTTTAAGGATCTTACATTACTGGTCTCAATAATTCTTGTATTATTGGTTGGATAGTAAAACTTATACCCTTTAGACTTATCAGGATAATTAATAAAGTACCCACTCATAGTTTTACGGACCAATTTCTTTTTATGTGGATTGTAAATTCTAGCCTCCACTGCACATCCCCAAACATGAAGATGTCTTAAACAAGGTTTCTTTCCAGTCCAAAGCTCAAATGGAGTTTTCAAAGCTGCCTTACTAGGAATCCTATTTAATAAATGCTCATCTGTCTTTAGAGCTTCAATCCACAAAGATACGGGTAAAGTTAAATTACTTATCATACTCCTAACCATTTCCATTAAAATACGATTGCGTCTTTCAGCTATACCATTCTGCTATGGCATTCTTGGCATTGTATATTGAGTACGAATACCAAGCTTCTTTAGGAGTTTGGCGAATGTGCCAGGGTACTGACCCAATTCCTCATATCTACCATAGTATTCACCACCTCTATCTGACCTAATGACTTTTACCTTTTTACCTAATTGTCTTTCAACCTCAGTAATGTATACCTCAACGGCAGTCACTACTTGAGATTTTTTACTTAATAAATAGACATAACCAAAATGTGAAAAGTCATTAATAAAGGTGACAAAATATTATTCTCCCATAAAATAGGGAGTGGTAAGAGGTCCACAAATGTCTATATGAATAATTTCAAGAAGCTCTGTACTTCTTGTGACACCCTTCTTGGTGTGTTTGGTTTGTTTGCCTTTAATAAAATCCGCATACACACCAAAATTAGTAAAATCTAGGTTCGGAAGGACCCCGTCTTTTACTAATCTCTGCCTTCTTTCTCTAGAGATATGCCCCAATCGTCTGTGCCACAAGATGAAGGAATTTTTATTAGTTATGCCACGTTTCGTTTTAACATTAGAATTTAAGGTCAAATGGGTTTCGGCGAACATGTTATCAAGATTTAATTTATATATACCATCGCATAAAATACTAGAACCAATAAAGGCGGAATTCTTGAATAAACTGAAAGAGCCATTCCCAAAGTAAAAAAAATACCCATCAAGGTCTAAAAGAGACAAAAAAACAAATTGCATGAAACTGAAAGAACATAGAAGGTAAGCGATAAATCTAAATAATGTCTAGTATCTAAGAATATAAAATTTTCATTTGGTTTTGCGTTCTGGGTCATAAGGAATCCCTATATCGTATTAGAAACATGAATAGTAGCGCCTGAGTCAATCCACCAAGTATTAGAAGGAACTTCAGTAAGATTTGATTCAAAACATATAAAAGCTAAATGATTACCTTTCTTTTCAAACCAAGCCTTACATTTTTGACAATCTTTCTGAACATGCCCCATCTTTTTATAGAAGTAGCACCTATTGTGTTCATTGTCGCGTTTCCTCTCAGGAGCCTTAGTAATATTAGAAGACCCCCTTACCTTGAGTGATCCTCGTTTTTTATCACGCTTCCTCTAATTATTTATAGCTTCTAGTTTTATAAGATGATGAACTAAATGATTTTCTTATTGCTTAAGTCTTGCCTCCTCCTGAATAATTATGTTGGCCAGTTCATTCACATTCCACTTATCCTTAATAGTGTTGTAATGAATTTGAAATAGACCAAACTGAGAAAGCAAAGAGTTCAAAATAAATTGAACAATAGAGAAATCATTCACTTCCATACCTAACGTTTTAAGTTTAGTTAGTTAGATTTGTCATGCCGCATACACCATCATACTTCGTTATAGTAAGTTTAGCCATTAAAGTTCTAGCTAATGACTTATCAGTTGTTTTGAAACATTTTACCACAGATGTTAAAAATTCTTTCGCATTTTCAGAGTTTCATGTATGCCGCTTACACCATCATATTTAATTGCAGTAAGTTTAGCCATTAAAGTCCCAGCTAATGACTTATCAGTAGTTTTGAAACATTCAGCCACAGATGTTAATTTTTTTTTTGCATTTTCAGACTTACGAAGTGAAGACTTGATATTAGTCGCTATGGTCATCCGCATGAACATAAGACTTAACCTGTTCGACATTTCCCAAGCTTTATGGAAAGTTTTCTCATCCATACTGCTCTTAGTAGAAAGATCAATAGGTTTTTAAGCCAAAAGTACTAAATTAAGATCCAGAACACCTGAGTAAAACTAAATTTGTTCACTCCAGTCTGAAATATTAGTTCCATTGAGAATTTAAACAAACGAAACATGTGATTACAGCGGTACTGCAAAATAATTAAAAGTTCACAAAATATTAATGCTACAAGTTATAAATAAATTAAACATGAGTTAGAATATAAGAAATTAAAACCAAATTATATTATGATGATGAACTAATAATATCATCACAAATTAACCTTTGGGTCTAAATTGCAATATATAAAATGTCTACTCAAATAGTTATAACATTAATATAATAGGAAATTAAAAGTGTACGCCAAATTATGTAAAGTCCTTCACCTTTTGGGTTATTAGTTCCAAAATCAATCTAGAATACATCTCAATTACCCTATTTCGATTTATAAATCTCACAAAAATCAATCTGCCTTTGGGCAAAACCATAACATTTTTGATCGAGATAAAATAAATCGCTAATTACGTACTCGATTTGATATCCATGTTTCATAATAGTTGGGTTACTTTGGCGACTTCCAACCGGCTTAAGCAATAGATCACAAATCGATATTACAACATAACAAAAAAAAATCATCTAATAATAAATTAAAAGATCAAGGAAATTAAAGTAGAGGCGAACGAAACTTGCATGATAAACTGGTACACTAGTATAGTTACTCAGAAGCTGTATATCAAAAACACTATTACGCGCTAAACACCTAATAATAAAGTACTTTGATGTACTAAGAGTTTAAATTGCAACTGCACGTGAATTTTAAACATCTTTACTTACTGACTTTATAATAATAAAGTAAAATCAAAACCCTTAAAATAACTTATCCATATGTTAAACTTGTACTTTAATCAAGAAGTTAGAACTTTTAATATAAAACATAATAAAATAGGACATTAAAAAAATAATATAAGTGGATAACTGTGTTTTGTGTACTCGATGGTTTCTGAAAGTTACAGATTCTGCATATCTCAATAATAACTTGCCCTAAACAGATCATGCAAGTCTTGTTAATTTTTGATTTACTTGAGACTTATTTGAAAAGCTTCATAATTCATATCAATGAATAATTAAAGGAAAAAATTTACAATTACTAATGAATCATAACAGGAAAATCGTAAAAGTCCAATCATTGCTCATGATACCACATATAAAACATGACAAGATCTATAAACGTTTGAGATCTAATAAGGATTTAGGACTTAATATGATAATCACAATAAATGATAATGCGAAAACATAATCACATACCTTAATCCATATCTTGATTGATTAAGCTATGTCTTTTAAGTTCGTTAGTGGCGGCGAGTGGTAACAACTAGGTTTTCTCTCCCTTAACCTTTCCTTTGACATAATGCTTTAGTTAATGGACTAGGCACACTTATATAGATAGAGAAATGACCTAGTTTTATTTTTTAATTATAACTATTTTTTATCAAAGTAAAGAGTTGTAGGAAACCCTAACCTCATTAACTAATAGAATTAGTTTCCTATAAAGGCTCGTATCATCATAATTAGAAACTCTTAATTACTAAAAGACCCTTACTCATGTGGGCCATAATAAGTTTTACATGCACATATCGGACAATTAACGATTATTTTCTTGCTCATGCAAATGTAACTTCAAATCATGTAGACCTTTATTTTCTTACTAATCTACTGTAACTCCAAATTCTGTACACTACCCATTTTTTGGGCATAACTTATTTATTAATATTTTTCACTATTACATGAAGTAAATTACTTTTCACTATTTTTACGATTTAACATATGTGATGAAGATACTTATGATAAATAGTCGACTCCCTGCATCACTCAGTAGTTGTTGAGAACATATTTGTCATTGCTTCTTCTATGGAAAATATTTTTTCTAAATCACTTTTTTCTAAATTGATTATAAAAAGGACATGCATTTAGGTATATTTCTTACAAAATCACTTTTTAGCTAAAACATGAGACCTTAGATGTTTTGACTCTTTAAAAATTTTACAAAAGCAGCAAAAATACAAGTAAAAACATATGCTTCAAATTTTAGGTTAAAAATGATTTTCAACTTTTAAACAAAGTGTCTTTTAAGCAACGCCAAATAAGAAAAAGTGATTAAAATAAAATAAAAAAACTTTTAATTGAATAAAAAAACATAGTCAAATAGGGTATGCAAGACTTTTAGAACTCACCCAACAACTGATGAAATTATTTGTAGCTAAAGGCTTTGCCGCCAAGTACGAAATCACTTCAAAAGCTACACCGCATGAATAGTTTATAAATTCTCCCACTTTAAGCGGTGGTATATGATAAACTACTCTCACTTTTTGAACTATTGAGAAGACTACTTTATCCCGGTTTGTGAATTCAGCACCCACACTGGATTGTTAGAGATGTTTTAGTACAAATGGTAATAAAGTCAAATTAACGTTAACCCTTTTTTTAGGGTAATTAGAGTTAGCCCTCCTTACTCTTTGCATATCCCTGAGATAGGTAATTAATAGACCCTATAGAGGTGAATCTAAAATTTGTAAATGCAATTTCTTGGGGGATTTCTTAAAATTATTTGGCTCAAATGGGAGAGAGATTGAGAATAAACCACTCATTTTGATCTTAATAAAGATAACTCTCCATACCATGACTTATTCATATTTGTCTTTAACTCAAAGGGAAGAACGTTTGCGAAATTTAGCTTAACTGCGGAATACTAAGCGACGGTTGTTCAAACCAACAAGAAAATTTTGCGCAAAAATTGACAACCTACTTGGGTCCAATATTTAGAAGGTAAAATCTTAAAGGCAATTTATTCCTCAATTTCATATCTTATGTGGCTTTGGTTTTTCAAACCGGTAGAAACACTTGTACCAATTCAAGAGTGGGTTCACACAACTGCAATATTAACCACCATAGTTTGACATTGAAGTTTACGGGTTTTTCACATTACTGAAACACAATACTACAATTGTAATGGCCTAATTCCGGGATTCAGACATAGCCTTACACCAAATGAGTTTAGAATGCTTAAATACGATAAACAATAATCAACAAGATAATTTAGCGTGGAAAACCTTTGTATAGGTTAAAAACCACGACCTATCTTGAGGATTTTGAGAAAGAGAAGATGATCTTATTGAAGTTGCTAACTTATTTCAATGAGCACTCTGAATCTATGGAGTTTTGTGGTAGGGATTCTTCTGTATCGAATTACATGTCCTTCATCTATAGTTTTCTAGTCCTATTTATAGGTCTTATAATATGACCATTTGATGACCACTAAGATGATTAATGGTAGACGTTACAATGTAGATGTAAGATATTCTTTCGCCAGATGATGTATTTTCTTGACCTCTATTGCTGTACAACAGCTCTACTGATGACTGTACACTTGTGTAAATCAAACTGCTTATGTGGAGGTTAAAAGCGATTACTAAAATTGAGGAATATTGAATATGTCTTTAGTAGTATTTTATGTATACTGACGAGGTCGAAGATAGAGCTTTTAGTCTGAGATACGAAATAAGCTATTACAAGATGACTCTCAACCAATTACACGAGGAGCCTCATAGACGAGTGGCGTTGGTTGAGAAATTCATGTTATATTTACATCCTGACATTGTCGTCTTAATTCTTTCTGTGTCACGTGTTCTGTCGGTGAGATCGAAAGTTCGTATGTAGTTTGAAGATGAAGTATGAGTTCGAGATACGGAATAAGCCACTATAACCTCCCCCTCTCAGCCAACAGTATGAAACATATGGTGGGTGAGTGGTGTTGGTTGAGAAGTATCATTGATGCAACACTTAATATCTGGGAATCATCTCCAATGTAAATTCATAAATATCGGCTGATGTCTTTTGAGTTCCCTAAAACCAATGGTTCTTGTCAATGTTATTTCATGGGAAATCTTACTGACGTTAGGAATTTGGGGAGTCACCTTTAATGTTGACCGCAGTATATAGAGGGTTCTGATTTGTTCATGATGAACTAAGTCATCTTGAATCTTCTTTTATATCCCACTGCTGTAAACTGTCTTACTGTAACTTAGAAATTTCTTTGTGTTGGAGAAATGTGACGACAAGGACTCAGACTCGAGAGTCTAGGATTTGTAGGAAAATAGAAGAATTGCGCATTAGGTATTTTGGATACCAACCGTTGCATCTACCAATGCCAATTCCTGTATCTCCCACCTACCTTCATATGTTATATGAAGAAGTGATGAAGGTAGGAGATGATTATTTTTAGATGGTAGATTTCCACTATCTACTAATATCTAAGGCAGAGCACCAAAATGACCTTCGATTGCTAGAAGAGGAGGTTGTGACAACTGAGGATGAAGCGGCAGGCATTATCCCAAGAGAGTTTCATCGGTACCCTTCTAATGATTGGGTCTTGTTAAAGAAATGAGGCTTTCCATCTATCTCTAGCATGCGAGGAGGTGAGGGTTATGGTGGAAGAGGTGGGAGGATACAAAGAATCATTTTCTTCTATGGACCATAGATTTTGGCCATGAATAAGATTTTTCATCTGTGATTTCTAGTTCTGACTATTTCCTGGCTCTTGCAGCATGGGATCATGGTTTGGAAGTTGCTTCAGTTTTTCATCATCTTCGTTTCTTATTCCTGTAAAGCAATTAGAAATATAACTTTGTAATTTAATATGTTATAAATATTGGGGACATTTTGTTATTTGTAAAGTATCCTGTAAAGAAAATTTTGAATTAATGAAATAACTTCGATCTGGGGTCATGGCTCTTTGTCACGAACTTGTTTGTGTACAGTGATATTTGTAAAATAGGAGTTAGATATTGTTCTCTGCTAACTGTGTACTTGAACTGGGTGACAGAGTTTTCCGAACTATGAGAAAGGGTGGGCATTGATCTGTAGGTGCTTGCTAGATTTGCGTGATCTTGTATGTTGCCCTTGTTAAATTTGCTCGTACAAAATTTAAGGAGATAGTTCATACTATGGAAAGTATGCCCTATCGCAATATTTTGCATTTGATGTTGATATTCTACTGTTCCACAAACTTGCTTTGAACAATATATCCTTCGGCCAAATCAGTGGGATGATATATGAAAAGATTTTCCTGGCGGCTATAAATTCATGAATTTTGGCTGTTTTGATTTGCATCTTTTGGAGATATAATTTTACCGTGGGGGTGGTATAATTATTCATGGTGAGGACTCGTACTCAGCGTGCTCATCAGGTAGCAGATGTTCGCTTTGATATCAAGGTTGCTAAACTTCGTGAGCTGTATTTTCCCCGACTCCCTTACGATGCCCTATTGCCAGAATGGCCGTCGAATCTATCTGGACTAGTTAAAAAAGGGAAGCGTATAGAGTATGACCAATTTTTCTGGTGCGACGTGTTTCGGAAGTCATTGTTGAGTGTCACGGTGTGGGAACTGACTATTTGACAGCTCGCATGTGACTAGACCGTTGAAGAGGATGCCAAGGCAGTAAGATGAGAGATCATTCTATGCGGGGAGGCGTATCACCGCAGCTGTTTTAAATGTGACTGGAGAGCTCGGTAGGCTCGAAGCATGGGAGCTCGTAATAAGTAATTTATTTTTGAGTGTTTTGTGGTTGGGTTTGAATAAATATAAGATGAGCCTTGAGAAGATAAACGAATGTGATGTCTCGATCTGCTTAAATAAAAATAAAGTATTTTATTTTAATCTTTATGTACGGATATTGTGGGAAATAACTTTAGGATTTTAACAACTGTATTGATATATTCAAATTTTTAATATTGATATATTTTAGAAAAGTTGTATGATCTTGGCAGGGTATTAAAGTAAGGTGATTGGTCATTTGTAGTGTGTTTAAGGAAGAAGTACAAAATTGTGTAATGGATGACAATAGAGACAGACGTGATGACGGTAGACGTTATCGCAGAAGTCATGATGATGCCTTCAACCAAAAAGATGTGCCTGCTGAGACAGTAGGGATGGCTGACGCGTGTCAGAAGGAGCCATCATTTTACAAACTGAGGGAGAGTATAAAATTGCGCCTCTCTCTCCCTCATAAATTATTTACAGTTTTAGAGAAAGAAAAAAGTTATGCCAATCTTATTTCCATGGAGAAGAAACGTTTGAGCGCTGTGTGATTTGAGAAGGAAATCTTCATCGGGTGATAGAACACTGCATGAGAAGCGACATGAGCGTTCATTATCGAAAAGACATTTGGGTAAAGCAGAGGATTGCTGTTCTTCAAGTATAGGTTGGTAATATAAAGCTCTCTCCAGTTGATTTATTTAGTAATCTGTATGATATTTGTAGTAATCTGTTTGGTATATGTAGTAACCTGTTTGATATGTGTATCTCATAATGTAAGGGTTTTGGGATGTTTGAATAAAAATGGAGGATATGAGTTTAGGTATATGGATAGACTATTAAAGGGAGAAAATATGATTGATCTTAGGGGAAGAAGGGGGAAATTTAAAATGATTGATTTTTGCTTTTGTTTTGGGAATTTGTAAAATAGACATGTTGACTGGGTAGAAGGTGGGTTTATTTTATCTGTATGTAATATAGAGAAAATGACAAAAAAATTATTTTTGTATATTACAGGTTTGATATGCGGTCTAAACCTAGTATTCCCATCAGTAAATTTGTAGTATCGTCCAGTTTTTAGGAAACATCATCGTCAAGGAGGGGGGACGAGTGCAGTATGATGGAGGAAGTTGTAAGCACTGTATTGAGAAGCATAGAGGGTGGGGAAACCCAGTAAGGTTAAAGAAGTGATAGAAAGGGAGGATAGATCAGAGAAGGAGAAAGTCTTTGTTGTAATGGCCAAATTTCATAATCTCGAAATGACTTGGAATTCGCTATCATACCAATAAACCTGTGAAAATATTCTAATGGAAAGTAAGAAATGACACAGGTGATTTTAGAGTGGAAAACCTCCGAATAGGTAAAATACCATGACCTCGAGTGTAAGATTTTTGTAAAAGAATTTTTATTGCTTGAGGCGGATATCTTATTACAAGTGATCTCTAGCTTTAGAAATGCTTGAACCTTGTAACTAAGAAGTTTGAATACTCCTGAGAATCTAGAACAAGTAGTTTTCTTGGTGATTTCTCGTATAATTTTTCTAGTCCTTGTCTCTTATGGAACTTCTTCTTTATATAGGCCTTCTTCACTGTTCTTCATCATGCTGGAGCACGTTCTCTAACAATGTGGTTAGTGGCAGTTAAGTGAGTAACTGACGAGTTTGTGAGGGACAGTTATCTTTGACTGGTTAAGGATTTTCAGTTTGAAGTTTGAGCCACATTTTTTACTAGTTCGTAGAGTAGGTAGAAATGTTGACTGGAGAGAAGTCATATTAAAAATTTATGAGTGTGAGATGGAGGTAATTTGAACTGGCGACAACTCGATTTTAGATGAAATCGAGGGATAGGTCCCTACAATCGCCCCCTCGCAACCGAAATCATGAGTGGCTTTGGTTAAGGAAGGATCTATGGGTAATTGATATTTGGGTTGAAGTTCTTGATAATTGAAATGGAGTAATGATGGCTTTGACTGTAAAGAAGTTATGCGAGTTATGGGGAAATAACGCGTATTAAATGAGGATGTGGATACTGGTGTATGTGACGGCTATAATTTGAAGAGTTGCGCCGACAATTAATGATGACGTTTAGAAAAACGTACTTGCACAATAAATGTAGGGTTATATAAATAGTACTTGTACCGAGTTTTGAAGTAAAGTATACTTGTAATTCGTCAAATTCTCTTAAAGTTTCAAAGATGGTGAAGACTCGGAGGATGGTCCTTAAAGAGAGGATTGCTTATGAAATGTAGAGGTTAAAGTTGAAGTACTTTGGCGATGGTTCCCTAGAGATGTCGATACCCGCTCCTGTTCTTCCGACTTATCAAGATATGTAAGAAAACAAAGCGGTTGAAGCTGATAAAGAATTTTACTGTAGGTGGAGGTTTCATATCGTCGTCTTGACAGGCGAGGAACGTTGGGCTTGTCTTTGTACTCTTCTAGAGGACAAGGTTGGGGGGATATATACAGGGATAAAGGCAGTTATGCTGATGACTTGCATTGGAATGGATCCTAAGGTCGGGCTCTCTTCATCTCTACCAACTCCTTGGAGGTGGCGGTTTCAAAGAAGGAGGTGATGGTAGTGGAGGAGGGAGACGAACAATAAAAGTCTGCTTCTGTATTTCCATCACTTTTGCACTAAGATGACCTTCAATTTGAAGAGTTGGCTCCAACACTGAGTCTGCTGCTTGCATAGTTTCCATTTAAAGTTCGGCTAGACTTCGACCTAACTCATGTGAGGGAAGATTTTTGTTGTTTCCAATTTCTGCTTTGCGTCAGGGTGAAAGATCACTGAAGTAGGACGAACTGAAGGACTTGATGTGTGGAGTGCCTGAATGACCTGTTACTTGTAAAAGCATTGAAAAACTTGTTATCTGTAAAGTACCTATTGTTGAGTACTTGAAAAGACTTGTTAACTGTAAATATATCTTATCTCTAAGTAATGTGAAAGACTTGTTATCTTTAAATGTATCTGTAATTTAATTCGAAATGAATAATATATGTTCACCAAACATTGTGTTGATATAGAATAGAGTGTCTTTGGAATCAAACTAAGAATAATGTTATGAGTTTGCCAGGATACTGATGCGATGATAGGTATGACATAAAAATTATTGTTGCATAATCGAACTGTTATAAATATGTCGTTATGTAGATACCATAAGGTCGACCTGGGGTTGGGTAGAAATATAGCGGAAAGGAAATTACACAAATTTTGGAATGGTAAGTCGATCTGTGACAATTTGCTAGAAGGAATTAGATCGATATAGAATAGGACGAAATGATATATCTCAATAGAAAGAGATATGTTCAGATATAAATTCTACCATGATTCTATGGTTTTGGTTACGAGATAATAGAAGAACATCCCGAGCTGCGTATAATTTTATTGCCAGATAGGGTATAAAATGAAGAGGGGGTTGAGGAAGATGAAATAGGTAGAAGGAAAGAATGATAAGGTGGACTCATTCTGAGAGAATCTGTTACGCCGCTGAGGGGTGATTGGCTATTAAGATAGCCGAAGTGCGTGAACGTATTTTTGGGTTGCTGGATTATGATGCCGAATTGCCAGTGAGGGAGGTGAATGTTGAGGGTTTGGATATGATTGGGATAGAACAGGAATATGAACGTCATTTTTACGAAGAGATCTTCTAAGAAATAATGGTGGACCCAGCAGCTCGAAAGAAAGCAGTAAGATTGCTTGCTGTGGAGGAGATCGAGTATGAGGATGTGATGATCGCTAAAGGATATCTGATCGAATGTGGTTGCCCAGGTCATCAAGGCCGTTTTAGGTATAATTTTATGTAAAGCGCCATCATAAATAAATTTAAGTTTTTGAATTTAACAGAAAAGATGAAAGTCAAATTGATCCTCTATAGTTGCAAATACTGTTTGAGATTGTTTCGATAAATAATTTTGAATAACTTTGAAAATTTTGCTAGCTTTGAAAATGATGTCACTAGTACTATAAGTATAAGAAACAAGAATAGAAAAAAGTAGGAGCTTATAGTTTTATTTTTTATGTAAAGCTGCAAAAATCTGATATCGTGTGAGTGTGAGTCATCATGTGTGTGGGAAGGTCAGAGAATGATATGGAAATATGAGAGAAAAATATATTAAAATATGAGGGGAGGGGTAATAATGGAAAGACAGTTTTATTAAGAAGTTACAAGACACCAGACATGGATAGTGAAAATAATGCCTCAGTTCTAAAACTGAGAACGGGTCGTGCGAGGCACAATAACTGCCAGCCGCTAGGGAGAGAAAGAATAAATAGTGCTTTTTCCTTATCATTCAAACATTTTTTAACTTCTAAAACTTGAAGAGCACATAGAGAGAAGCGCACAAAAATTGCAGAGTATTTGGGAAAGATTTATCTGAAAGTGACCAACAGTCAAAGAGAGTTGCAGGAACCGAATCACCTAGGTGGCTATACAACAACGTTATGAGGAAAGGATTTGGCGCCTTCAGATTCTCATTCTGACGCAGAAGGTTAGTAGAGACGTGCGTTGCATATTTATGTTTTTTGCAAATCGTAATCTGTTTTAAGCAAATCTCTAAAAAATCACTATTTATATCAATCTACAAAATTTGAAATATATATAGAATATATGAAAAATATTTTGTATTTGGATGATTGATGTGTATGAGATAATGATAGATACCTGAACCTGTATGTTGGTCGAACGTGAGAGGTATTTGAGTAGGATCAAACCTTTGCCTGTATAATTATAGTTGAGATGGATAGTTTACCTGTTAGCGAGGTGTCGACTTTTGGTCGAACGTAGAGTCTGAAATTGAAATGTCTGACAGTGAGGTTGAAGTAGGGTTTGAACAATTTTTAGGTTTCCCTGGAAAATTGGTAACCTATCCTTCCTGTTCGGATGTATTTAAAGAGTTTTGTAAAGCCAAGGCTGCTGTAGAAGGGACATGGGGTAACTACGTATAATACGTCGGTAGGTTGTTTAGAGGGTGTACTGTAGCGACGGGGGAGGAGTATTTTTATTTGTTGGCGGCCTTGGAGGAGGAGAAACGAGATAGGGGTATAGATGAATCGATTTCGTTAAAATATTTTGATGGGAGTGTTTGAAGTGACATTTCAGAGGGCTTTTTATGCTACCTATCTGAATTAGAGTACGGGTTGAGTCTTCCCCTTACCAATTTGGCAAAAAGGATTATGAATAGGATTAGGGAATGTCATGTTCAATTGAACGGGAGCATGGGGGAGGTAATACGTGTTTGTGACCATCTTAACAAAAAATGGGAGAATGAGGAGAAGTGAGGAGAATATCCTCAGAGGATGTATTGCAGTTTTATGGGGTGAAGAATTATCACGCCAGTAGTGGGGCATATTTCTGTGCGAGCACAAATCATCCTCGCTTCTTCGATCTTAACTCAGCAGGTCGAGCCTGGAATGACAACGTAACATGTGTGAAGGGTAATTACCTTTAGAGAGATGATGAAGAACCTTTGGATCTTTTGTTTATAACTATAAAACAAAGTAAGTATAACAATGCATAACGTATAACATTGATATGTTTAAACTGTATGATCTTTTGCTGATAATAAAAAATATTGTGCATGGCAGGCCCGAAGTCCCAGGTGGAGAGGAAAGATTCACTGTTGGACGAAGTTGCCGAGGAAGAGGTTGAGCTCGAATTAATATTGGAAGGACTTGGCCTTAGCGGAAAGAAACTGGTTGGGAGCAAATCCAAAAAGGTTCAGAAATCTCAATCGACCAGGCTGATGGCGGGTGTTGATGATGGAAAGATGAATAGAACTGGTGGGGAAGGGTGAACGAACTTTCCCAAGACCCCTAGAATATACAGTTTGGTTCAGCCAGAGTCTATTATGTCGAGCAAATTAGCTCGTACCTTTTCGAAAAAATAGATACTGAAGCGTTCCTCGGCCTCTGGTACCACTAAAAGTGGTGAGGTTGACGGAAAAGAAAAAAGGAGAAGGATTGAACCTTCGGGAAAGTAAGGGGAAAAGGTCGCTAAAGAGCGACATGCTGCTAAGGATGATCTTAAAGAGGTGGAGGAAAGGGCCAGGTTGGCGGCTCTTCACGAGGAAGAGGATATGAGCAAGATGGTAGGTCTTTTAGCTCGATTATGTGAAATATAATTATGTATTGCATTTCGAGCTCACGCTGAGGTCAATTTTGCTTTGCAGATTACTCGTTTGGTGAGTAGGATTTGGCTTAAAGTCAAAGAGGAGAAATCTGAGCTGAAGAAGGTGAAGATCGAGCTTGAAAAGAAGGTGCTTGAGCGAAGGCAGATGCTCTTAAGGATGTAAAAAAGCTAAAAACCCTAAAAGCTTCCCTCGTAGTGGCGATTGGCCATCTACAAGCGGAGGCGAGAGCAAACCTGGAGGAAGTGGTAGCGGAGCGCGAATGACTAGGGCACCACCTATGTCGAGAAGGGAGATGGTAAAGAGGTGGAAGAGGTTACAGTTGGAGTTGTTGATGGGTTAGATAGCATCTTCCGCCAGACGGTGCTGAACAATCAAGGGGATGACACCGAGCTCCCGGAGGGGGAGCATGAGAAGGTAGGGTAGATAAATGACTTTGTATGAATATTTTGGAAGTGTTTTATAAATTGGTTGGATTGTGTGTATTGAATAGACTTTTGTAGGCTGAGCTTCTTGTTTTTGCAACCCTTTTGAAGGTACTTAGAGAAATGAGTCTTAGAATAAAAGATTTAGAGACCAAGCTTGCCAGGGAAAGAAAGATCTCCACATCCTTGTTGTATTCGCAAGCAGAGCTACAGGTTAGATCGAAACAGGCCTTTTGACTTGTATGCTATATTTACATAAAGCTACCTAGTAAATAAGACAACATAGAACGTAGAGGCAGATCAAAAACTTGTTATTATTTTTTAGGAAAATGACACTAAAACGGGTCATAGGAAAAATCAAAGTTTCAGACAAAGTAGCATATAGAAAACATGTACCTTAGACCTTGAAATATATCTCATTGAGTATCCATTTGAGATCGTAGCTCGACCTTTAAGTCTAGACGTTAGAAATCTGATATCTTGTTAGATGTTATATATATATATATATATATATATATATATATATATATATATATATATATATATTTATTTATTTATATGTTGATGGGATGTTCTGAATCGAACTGTATATAATGGCTCTGTATTGTGCAGGTCAAATTTGATTAAGCTCATTTGCGTAAAGATGAGGCACTCCAATGCAACAGGGAATTTGGAGATGAGTTCGATATGGTGAGGGAGGCGAATGTGGACAGAGAAGACCAGCATGTAAATGTGCATTTCAAGTTTGTTGAGGCAACCCAGACTATTGTCGACCTCACTCGTAAGATTGAGGAGAAGGATACAGAAATTTATAAGGGGCTAAAAGAGCTTGCATAGATAAAAGAACACGTAGCGAAGCTTTAAAGTCAGATTGGCACGCTGATGGTAAAGAGTAGGCATGCTGACATGGATCAATACTGTATTCATGCTCTAGAAAGATAGAAGGGACAATCTCGAGCTGATTTTCAAAATTGTAAAAGTGAGTTGGAGCGACTGGAAAGGAAAATGATTGAAAAGAATAATGAGTTGAAGGTAGCTCGAGAGGATTTATCGGCTTCGGAGGCTGCAGCCGAACACTTGCATACAACCCTACATGCTAAGGATATAGAGTTTCAGATGATGCAGCGAAAGTGTGACGAGTTAAATGAGAGGGTGGCACGATTGAAGACCGAATTTGTGCAAGCTAATGCGCGTGTCAGGAACGCTGAGGCTGGAGAGCGCTCAAGACGGAGTAGAAATGATGTGAAGGTTCCTCTAGTCCAAGGGGATGTAGTTAGCCTGTCAGGTCGTATTAGGGAGATGGAAGGTGACGTAGCTCAAATTCAAGGGCATGTGCTGAAAGGGAATGTAAACTTAAGGGAGTGCCAACATAAGTTGAATTCTGCTTTTGTCAGGGAAAATGTCTTGGAAGGGAAAATCAAGGCGAAGGAGATTCTGATGAAGAAGAAAGATGATCTGTTAAAGGACACTTCAGCCAAGGAAGAGTTGAATGTAGAAATCGAGAGACTTCGCGCTCAGGTGGCGGATTTAGAGGCCATTAATCAGACTGAGTCAGCTAAAGCTGTCAAAAAATTGGAAGAGAGTATAACTTTTGATGCTCTGACAGAAAGGGAAATGATACATCATAAAAGACTGTATTCAATTTTGGAGTCACGCCTCGAGAAAGTGAGGTCTCAATTTTCAAAGATAGTTATATCTCATGCATCATGCTCAGACCTGCTAAAGTCAACCGTTGCTTATTTTTTAGAGGAAGTAAAAAGACTTAAGTCAGAATGAGATACCTTGTTCGAGAATCTGTCAGACAAGGGTTGTATTTTAGAGTTGATATAGATCGAGGGAACTGCATGGCCTCCATAGAAACGAATTTAGACACTCGACCTGCTGATCTGATAGAGAGGGGCGGGGTTAAAGTATCTCGCGAGCTGAAGTCTAATCGACCTCCTGCTGTAGGGGAAAGTACGGCTGACATCCTAATAACAAAAATGAATCCCTTGTAGCGGTTGTGAATACAACCTGAAAATAAATAGTATCTATCCCAGACATAGCGAGATAGATGAAAGCTAGTATGACCTTTGCCTTATCTTATGTCTGGTAGGGTATTTGATATAAAACAAGTTTTTACATTTGTTCTAATCGCAGAGATGGGTTGAGTCAGTCAAACCAAGTGAATCTTGATTTAACTGTAGTAATGTTGTAGACATATTGAAAGAGATGAAGGCTAGTTTTACCTTTGCCTTATCTTATGCATGTTAGAGTCGTTGATATAAAACAAGTTTCTACATTTGTTTTAATCGCAGAGATTTAGTAGAGTCAGCCATACCAAGCGTTATCATTGATTTAAGTGGTATAATGTCCCAAACAAGTTAAAGTAGATGAAGGCTAGTATTACATTTGCCATATCTGATGTTTAGTAGAGTCTTTGATATAAAACAAGTTTCTACATTTGTTTCAATCGCAAAGATTTAGTTGAGTTAGCCAAACCAAATGTTATCCTTGATTTAATTGGTATAAGATCAATTGAAAGCCAGTATTATCTATGCTTTAATCTATAGAATGTAGTTGAATCTACGTAAGTAGAGAAATGATATAAAAAACTTCGAAGTTTCATTGATCAGTTCAGAATTTATATTGGATGGTGATGAAAAACTCACTTTTGGAATTGAAAAACAAAATTGAGAAATAGAAATGGGGTAGTAAGACGCTTAACGATAGTTCCATTTAAGTCACCTAGTGTTCCAAAGATTTGAAATAGGGATTCTCTCTTTTCTCATGAGATAATATGATCCCAGACCTGAGAAACCTATAATAATGAATGGATCCTCCCAATTGTCGGCTAATTTTCCAGCGTGAGGCTCTTTGCGATGTTAAGGAATCTCTTTGAGGACGAGATCATCGATTTGGAAGGTACAGTTTCTGACTCGGCTGTTGTACGATCTGGCTAACATATAATAATATCGACCTAGGTTAGGGATGGCTCATTCCCTAGTTTCATCGATCATATTGAGGTTGCAAGCCAATCTAAACTCATTTTCCTTGTCAGTCAGCTCGTGATCTTGAACTAGATGATGATATTCATAATGAATTACAGCCTCAGTGTCATAGGCAAGGAGGAATGGGGTACATTCTGTTAACTATTGGGGAGTGGTACGATATGACCATAGGACATGAGGCAGCTCTCAAACCCAATTCCCTTTTTTCTGTGAGTGAAGCCATTTTTTGAGTCCATCCACGATAGTTTTATTAGTAATTTCGGCTTGGCCATTGCCTTGAGGATAGTAAGGATTGGATGATGAGTGGATGATATTGTGTTGGTTGAGGAAGGTTATAATTTTTTATCCAACAAATTTGGGCCCGCTATCGATACAAATTAGCTAGGGGCACCCAAACCGAGTGATAATGTGTTCCCAGGTAAAAGAGATGACCTATTATTCTTTGGTTCGACATAGTAAAACTTCTTCTACCCATTTTGTAAAATAATCAGCAGCTACGAGTAGGTAACGGCGGTTACCTAGAAAATTAGGGAACTCGCCGACAAGATCAAGTACCCATCTTTTGAATTGTAAGAACACCTTGTTTGCATAGAGTTCGAGCGCAGGGACGCGCATCGTGTGCCCATGTCATTGGCAGGCGTCACATCTGCGTGAGTACTCATCTGCCCAGTTGCACATGTCGGGCTAGAATACTCCTTGTATAATAGCTCTGTTAGCTAGTGATCAACCTGCGGCATGGGAGCTACAAGTCCTTTCATGTAATTCGCGAAGCATTTCATCTGCTTTTGGTTTGAAGAGGTACTTGAGGTAAGTCCCCATGACAAAAAGGTGGTATAGCATACTATTTTGATTTGTGCAGCGCTTTGAGTTGTTGATCAGCTGTCGGCCCTCTTTTGGATCTTTTGGAAGTGGTCTATTACGAATGTTGTCCATACCGAGGTATGCTAAGAAAGGCTTTCGTCAATCGTCATCTCCCCCTTTATTGCCCACAGTGTTGATCGTACATACAGAAATGCGATCAATGTTAGGGGTTGAAATGATTTCGATCTGGAGATATCGAGCTTCTGTACCCAAGACCCCGGCTAGATATGTCAAGGAACTGGCGTGTCTGTTTTCACCTCGAGGTAGATAATCGAGAGTTGCTTTTGCAAACTTGCTCATCCTATCTGTAACGAGGGCTACGTATTCGATCATCCTTCTATTCTTATTATATTGCTTAGAGTAATGGTGGACAATGAGTAGGGAATCTATGCAGACTGAGAGTTCGGGGACATCGAACTTAAAGGCGAGGTCGAGTCCATGAATGAGAGCTTCGTATTCAGTGACATTATTTAAGGCCTCAAAATCCAAATGGATTAATTTCTCAATTCTGTCATTGGAAGGGGCAATCAATACGATTCTGATTCCTGACCCTGCGGGTCCTGCTGATCCATCCGTAAGAAGTCTCCACCCTTTTGTTATAATCCATTCAGCTCGTTCGTCAAATGGTTTGGAAGGTGGATCTTCGGAAGTTTCTTCTGAAAGGTCAGGGTCATGCTTCTCCCACTCGGGATCTTCCACTAGAAAATCTGCGAGAAAATCTGCGACGTCCTGACCCTTTTCAGAATGACATTGTTCAAACTTGATATCATGTTCTCCCAAACCGACTGACCACTATTTCACTCTCCTTGATATTTCTTTCATGGATAAAATTTCCCCAAGTGGGTAGTTCATCATGACTTTGACTGAATGAGCTTGGAAGTAGTGTTTGAGTTTCTGTGAAGTGTACACAAGAGTGAGAAGAAGTTTCTAAATTTTAAAGTACCTCATTTCCACTGGAGTGAGGGTTTTGCTGACGAAATAGACTGGTTTCTCAATTTTTCCTTCAAGGTGAATGAGAACCGAGCTGAGTGAAGTATCTGTGACTACTAGGTAGATAATCAGTTCCTCATTATCTACTAGGGTGCTCATTATGGGAGACCTCCCCGAATAGGTTTTGAGATCCTGAAAAGCTACTTCACATTCTGGTGTCCATGTGACCTCTGTATTTGGCTAAACTTTACCTCGTTTAGTACAACTGCGAAGTAATAAGAATTGCCAACGACAGCGGTCTAAAGATTTAGAAGTGAAACGGTTGATTAGGGCAATCTTGCCAGCAAGTTTCTGAGCATCTTTCATTTTTTTTGGAGAAGGCATATTGTGGAGAGCCCAAATTTGATCTGGATCGACCTTAATTCCCTTTTTGCTGATGAGGTGGCCTAGAAATCGGCCATAATGTACTCCGAATTGAGACTTACCAGGGTTGAGACGCATCCTGTAAGATAAAATGATGTTGAATATAATGTTGAGATCTAAGATGTAATTGGTTGACTGCATGCTCTTGCACATGAGATCGTCGATGTAGACTTCGACGACTTTCCCTAGATGTACTTTGAACATAGTAGTCATCAACTGTTGATATGTGGGGCCTACATTTTTGAGTCCAAAGGGCATGAATTTGTAGCAATAAAAACCTATTTCAGTGATGAAAGTTGTATTTTCATGATCTTCTTCCAAAAGTGAAATTTGATTGTATCCCGAAGCAGCATCCATCATTGATAAGAGGTCATGGCATGCTGTAGAATCAAGGATTTGATAAATATTGGGAAGAGGGAAACTATCCTTTAGAGTATGTTTGTTCAGATCGGTGAAATCTATACAAACTCGGACTATTCTGTTCTTTCTTGGGATAACGACAATATTGGATATCCAGTCTGGATATTTGGTTTCTTGAATGAATTTCACTTTGATCAATTTCTCGATCTCGATGTTAACTTCATCTCGAAGATGAGGCGATAGTCATCGTTGTTTCTGCTTGACTACTGTGGCATTAATGTTGATGGCCAATTTGTGATATGCCTTGGCCAAATCGACCCCAGACATTTCTTCAAAAGACCACGCAAAAATGTCTCAATTTAGTTCTAAGAACTGAATAATTGTATCTTTTTCATGTTGAACCAGCTTAGTACCAATAAAAGTACCTCTGCTAGGTCTATTAATATTGATATATTATGTGGGATCCTCCGTTGAAGGTTGATTGTTGAGGTGATCAACTTCCTGTAATTGCTATGCAGTAAATCTGTCAGAAGTATCTAGGATAGCAAAGACGGTATTTTCACAAGATCAATAGAGCTTCTGACTACTCCTAATCTCATAAATACCATTATCGTGTTTGAATCAGAGTGTCTGATGATAGGTGGAAGCGATTGCTTCCATGTTGTGAATCTAGCAGCAACCCATAATCCCGAAATAATGAGATTTTGCATTGATGATATAGAAGACAATGTCGATGGTGGTTGGTCCTACGGTAATAGGTAAGATGGTCTTGCCTACTCATTCTTCTATAGAACCATTGAACCCACTGATATCGGTGTAGCTTGGAATAACTTGGTCGGCCAATCCCATTTGGTCAATAGTGCTCTGAAATAGAATCTCAATACCGCTTCCAGTATCGATCATCATCGTTTGCACGACAAACTTCTTCATTTTGAGCATTATTAGTAATACATAATGATGTAAAAATTTAACATGGCTAGTATCGCAATCTTCGAAGGAAATCCCAAGCTGACGATTGCTCAACTCAGGAAGAAGCTTGACATATTTGCCTTAAGGTATGAGATCGCAGCATTCTGATAGTCTCATGCGCTTGGATCTATTAGAATTAGTAATCTGGTTGATTTCAATCATGTTGCTGTGGTGCATATGGTAAAGATGTTTTTCTTTAGCTTGATCATTGACATGAATAACTTCAAGCTGCTTCTTATAACTGCCATCTTTGTATGATTCTATGTCAATAATATATTCGAACATCTGTCCCTCTTTAAAAATGTACTCGAGCAATCTCTGTAAAGCATAGAAATTATAAATAAAATGATGGTTTACCTTATGGTACAGGCAATATGGTCGATTATCGATTGGTTCCAGTGGTTGAGAGACGCGGTAGAGCTTATCCTTTAAAAGTAGTAGAAAAATTATAGAAATTCAGGCGTTCATCTTTGGGAGGATGGGTTTGTTCGGCGGACTGCCTTTTCGAGGGTAGCCAGTGTTGCCCTTGGTGCGCTTCTGATCTCCCTATTCCTTATTTGGTTCAGTGTTTCGATCTGTAGATGGACTTTTGATGGTGATGACGAATTTAGTACATTTATGTTGCTCAGACATCATCCTATCCAGGCTGACGTAACTATTGACCTTGGTTATCATATCCTCCAAGGTTACAGGTTTCTTGAGGAAGAGGTGCTCTTTCGCCTTACAGTCGAGCTAAAACGCGTTGGTGAAAGCAGTAACAACTGTTTTCTGATCTAGGTTGTCCACTTTAGGCGTGAGCTCTAAAAAAATTATTTGCAAAAGCCTTGAGCTTCTTTTCGTGTAACTGTTTGAGACTAATAAGAGAATATAAATTATCCTCTTTATCCCTGTTGTGAGTATATATCTTGATGAACTGTTTCTACAGCTGGTCGAATATATATAGAGTCCTTAGGGAGAGAGTGGAACCATCAGAGTGGTTCCTTCAGCAGATTTGATACGAATAGACGGCAGAGGATGTGGCTGAGATTGGAATACAACCCCAATGAATCACGGTACTGTTGAATGTGCTCCTTCGGGTAGGTACCTTTGCATTTACAAATTTTTGGAGTATGGAAACCTTTCGGTATCTTTATATCGAATAGTTATTTGGCAATCAGACTTCCTTATAATTTTGTAATGTCGCCAGCAGTACCCAGAACTTGTACTTCGACCAACTCCTTAATAAGTTGGTCCATATGCTCTTTCGTGACGTAATGACATGTTGGTTGAATTGCTAGACAAGTAGGTTATGGATGATGAGTACCAGTACCTTCACTCAAATGATCTTATGCTGGAACTTGATATTGAGGTCGCTGCTCTTCCTCTTGACGGACATAAATTTGGTGACCTTGGTTGGCTTCGGACTTAACTTCACCACCCAAATGATTGGATGGTTATTGTTCCTGCTGAACATTCCTGGAATTAGTTTTACTGGCGACTGCTCGAGGTCCCAATCTTTCCCTTGCAGAAATACGGGAGGTCTCTGGCAACTAATCGTGACCTCTTATTGGAAGAGCCTGCAAAGTATTTTACAGAGCCTCTAGGGTGGTCTGCATTGTTGTTATCTGGTCTTCATATCATTTGAGTACTGTCAAACGAGCTTATTGTTCTGTGTCGAGCTATTTCTTGCGATTTTCCCGATCTTTAGTTAATTGAAGTTCGAGCTCGGCGTATTTTTCTATTTCGGCGTTGAAATTCGCCTGTAGTTTTGTAAGTTGCTCCGGCTCTACTGAAACATCGAGCTGAATGCCTGTAGTCGGTCATCTAGAAGTAGCCATGATTAAAAATTGTAGCGAAAGAATGCCTTAGGATATCGTAGAAATGCAATCTTTCCCACAAACGGCGCCAAATGTAATGGCCAAATTCCATAAGCTCGAAATGGCTTGGAATTCGCTATCACACCAATGAACCTGCAACAATATTCTAATGGAAAGCAAGAAATAACACAGGTGATTTTAGCTTGGAAAACCTCTGAATAGGTCAAAAACCATGACCTCGAGTGGATTTTTTTTGTAAAAGTATATTTATTGTTTGAGGCGGATATCTTATTACAAATGATTTCTAGATTCAGAAATACTTGAACCTTGTAACTAAGAAGTTTGATTGCTCATGAGAATCTAGAACAAGTAGTTATCTTGGTAATTTAACATGTAATTTTTCTGGTTCTTGTCTCTTATAAAACTTCTTCTTTATATAGGCCTTCTTCACGATTCTTCATTGTGTTGGTGCACGTTCTCTGAACAATGTGGTTAGTGGCGGTTGACTGAGTAACTGAAAAGTTTGTGAGAGACAAGTATCTTTAAATGGTTAAGGTTTTTTGGTTTAAAGTTTGACCCACGTTCTTCACCAGTTCGTGGAGTAGGTTGAAATGTTGACTAGAGAGAAGTCATGTTAAAAATGCGTAAGTCTGAGATGGAGGTAATTCAAACTTACGACAGCTAGATTAAAGATGAGATCGAGGGATAAATCCATAGACTTGTAATATACCCTAAGGGGGTAGATGTAGGGAAAGAATACTTGAAATATAAAAAGAAATTGGAGGGAGAATGGGGAATTTATGTGGAGGAGCAAGGTTTATGGTTTATGACCTTTATCCCTGGTATAAGGGAGGAGGTTGTCTACTACCAAGTCTCATGCTTGGCGAAGTGGTAGAAGAATTGGTGAGTGGGTTAATCTCTCATATTATAATGGTCTTGGGCTATCAAGTCCGAGGGATGGGTTTTTGTGTTTTTTGAATCAAGTCGTATATGGCTTTAGAATTCCTCTGACCTTCTTTCAAAAAGAGGTTATGAATGTGTTACAGTATTGCCTTGCCTAGTTAAATGAGAATGTTTATGAAATGATGAGGTTATGCGAGGTACTGAATGAAAAATGGAGGAAGGAAGGGACTGCGAAGCAGTTCGAAGCTGAAGATGTGATAAAGTTTTATAAATAGAAATATGCCAAAGGTCAAAGTAGTGGTTATCTGTATAGTGATTCAGCTAGGCCAAAAATTTTTGATTTCAAATCTGCAGGTAGACCATGGAACGACCACCTTGTGCGAGGAGAGGGTAACTATATGCAGGTTCCAGATGAACCGACGCTCAAACTGAACCATAGATATTATAATCCGAGTAAGAAATGTTGACCAGTCTTTAAATAAACTATAACTTGTCTTTGATCTGTTATTTAATGTTGTGTTCCTTGTTTTGGCAGAGCCCAAGCCTTTATCTATGCCAGACAAGACTAGCCTATTCGACTGTGTTGCTCGAGATCCAGATGAGCTAAAATAGGTACTCAACGAGTTGGGTATCTGTAGAGATAAAAGTGTAGATTCTACAGTTCTCAAAGTTCAGCGTGCTTAGGAGAAATGAGCTATGGCTGAGGGAAAAGTTGCCTTGACTGTTGCTAATGTTCTTAGTATTCCACCTCTTGTATCTCAGAGCACCAAGCAGAATGTTTGGCAGCCCGTGAGGCCAGTTCGGCAGAGTGCTACTGTTATCGGGGGGCACGACACAAGAGATCGTAAAGTCTATATCTGGTAATGTGGCTGAGAATCTTGAAGTTTCTCCTGCTGAGGTCGAGAAGTCCTCTCTGAAAAGAAAAAGGCATGAGGAAGTGGGTAGTTCTCGAACTAAACCTCACGCCTTATCTAAGATGGTAGAGCTAGAGCTGAAATACTGCTTGATGGCTGGGACGGTTTTGGAGCAGCTCGATGCTGAGTATTACGAACATACTTTTGGGTACTTTTTTTTGAAATCCTTTTTGTATTCAGATTGAGAACTGTTGTGCTTATTTTGACTTTGTATGCTTGTACTGGCAGCTCTCAATGTTGTTGAAGGGGGCGAAAAAGTATTTGGAAAAGAAGGGCTAGGAGTTCGGGGACCTTATAGCGAGATTCGAAGTTTAATCTGCTCGCTTGAAGGAGTTCAAAGATCAATCTGCTCATCAAAAGGAGCTCGAAGCTGAGCTCAAGCTAGAGAAGGAACAGAGAGCTAAAGAGGCTAAAGTAACTGCAGAGCTCACAACAAAATACTCAGATCTGGTGGTGCATGATGATGTGATGTCGAAATCGGTAGAGGCCCTTAAAGTGAAGCGAAATCACTTCATCCAATCCTACTATGATTTTAGATTGAGTCCAGCTAATGTAGAGCTAGGCTGGGTCTGAAGGTACAAGGAAATTAAGTTTTCTTCAGAGGTTCTAGATGAGGTAATGGTAGACGTTGGTGTTTCTCTTGGGGAAGCGATGAAGTTTCCACCAAAAAGTATTGAACTAGTCTGAGTGGCTGAAAAAGTACTAGATTCTCCTTCAGAACCTGTTGGTCCGAGTCAGCTGGTTGGGCAAACATAGGATCCTCCATCTGAGGTAGAAACCAAGAAGAATCTCTAAACCTTCTGTGGTATTCTATTTCTGATTTGATACAGTTTGTGTGATATAAAAGTGATAGTACTCTGTATTTGTTGAAGTTGGAGTGATGATTTGAACCATTTTTGTTTTGGATGTCTTTATTATAACAAAATATTTGTATACTATATAGGAGATAGAGCGACTGAGAAAAACAAACTTCGAACTGGAGAAATCGTTGAGTATAGCAAGGGATTATGTGGCTCGTATTCAATAGGTACTTAATAAAATTGAATATGAGAGAAAGAATTTTAAGTTGAATTCAGAGAAAACTTTTAAAGAGCTATATGATCTTCAATGTAGATATTCTAAGATAAAAATAGAAAATGATGAGGCGTTAAGGTAGGAAGAGGAAAGAAGAGTATTAGTTTGAAAACCAAAAGAGTTGACCTGTTTTAACGGCCCGAGTGATAAGGCTAGGTGTCAAAGTATATTAATAGCTCTGACATTGTATTTTGAGGTCAAAGTAGATAGTGAACGAGGGTTAAAAGAAGCTTATGTAAAACTATTGAAGGAGAGAGGCATAGTTCCGGACCCAGCTCGAGTTATGCTTTTAGCTCAAGAAGCACGTAATCGTCATTGTTTCGAGGCGAGAAAGTATTCTGCTCGAGCTGGTGTGTCTGTTGTACAGGGTGATATAGAACCTTTATCTGATGCATTTGGCTTTATGTAGGATCAGAGGGCTATGAGAATTATATTTTCAAGATAAGGAAAGAGCAAATAGAGGTTCAAAAGCGATCAGAGGGTAAATTAAAGGGATTACAGGATGAGTTATTGCAACACGTAGAGCAAAAAATGTCTTTAGCAACGCGGTTTTCTAAAGAAGTGGTTGCTTGAATGAAGATAGATACGGATTTGAGAGTTTTAGGTGTATTACAGAAAGACACGCGTCAATGGCTGCACAAAGTGTAAATGACATTGAAGGATCATCTAAATCCGTCGCGAGCAAAAATTGCTGCTCGAACATAACATGAGCATTATATAGACAGTATTATTGACTTTTATGGGGGGGGAACTGTCTAGGGTTGAGAACAAATTTAGGAAGTTCGTGGTAGGATGTGGGAATGATTTTGATGTGGGAATGATTTTGATGTGGAGAACACCAAGGCTGAGAACGTGTGGTTTACCAAAAGGTATGGAGAAATTATTGGTGACAAACCCCTTCTGAGGTCGAGGGAACTATCTTCAGAAGAGGGTAAGGAGGAGGTTGAAAGCCTGATACCCCGATCGCAGTGTAAACAATGTCCGCAGGAGGTGGTGACCTTTACCACTCCGATAGATATGAAATTAACGAACAAAAAGAGTTCTTGAGATAAAGGGCAGTCTTCTCATTCCTTGAAGAATCAAAAAATGGGTATTCTCAATTTTCTTTGACCGTCCCTGCATGTGTTAGATCTTTATATACTATTATTTATGATAAATGAAATTTGTTCTCTGTGATGATGAATGAAACAGTGTATCGATATTACTCATATACCATGCTCTTGATTTAAACTTGTTAACTGTGAGATGTAATTTGTTGGTATAATCGAATTGTTATGAGTATAAACTGTGATGACAGGTGGAATTGGTAGTTGTTCAAAGTCAGTGTGACGCTTTATGCGCCCAAAGCGAACAACTTAACGCTGAGCTAAGTCCAAGTTAGGTCGCACTAAAAAGTTCTACTTAATTAGTAGAAATAACGAAGGTGGAGATGGTGAAAGGGCGAGAGATTGGAGCTTGATTGCCCGAGGATCTACAGAAGAAAAAGGCAAATCTAGCCAACGGACTGAGAAAGATAAAGGAGTAAAGAGAAATTATATGAAAGAAAGAGGTTGAATTTACAGGTAGTTCGAGGTGAGCGAGTCTGCAAGAAGTGGAGGTTAAATTTTAGAACTATTGGCAAAATTAGAGGAGGAGGGTAAAAATGTGAAAGACTTACAATTCCAAGTAAATGTGCTTGAAGTGAAGGTAGCCGATATGCGAGCGCGCACTTCTAAGTATGAAGTGTTATGGCTAGTTGTTGATGCTCTGATAAAGAAGATGGAAGAGGCTCGTAATAGACAGAATAAAAACATAAATACGACTTGGAATGATGTAGTCACTTTAGAGCATACCATACAAGGGTTGAAGTTAAATGCCTTGGAGCACCTGGATGAGAATTCGAGATTGCGTGATACAAATACGAAGTTAGACGCTGAGCTATTGCAGGTGAAGATATGTCTTGATAAAAGAAGGGTAGAATGGGAGAATCGTGAAGCCGAACTTGAGAGGTCAATGTCTATGATTTATCATATGGATGAGTTCATGATAGTGCCGGAGTCCCATAATTCTGCTGTGTTGGATGAGAAATGGCGAGTAAAGAAGCATTGCGATCATTTGAAAACGTTGCTGAAGGAAGCTCAAACTAAACTTTCCGAGCTTATTTTGTCTAAACAAGTGAAGGTTGAAGCAGGTGACGTGTATGAGAGAGATGTGACAACATTGATTTTATTCTTTGCATCAAAGTTTTAAAGATTGGAAGAAGAAAGTAAATTGGTGTATGATGCTGTAGTTGGATAAAGTATACAGTGCGACATGAAGGCGATACGGTGTGAGTATCTAGGTCCCATGGTGGCCAAAATTGGAGTTCTGAGACAGAGGATGGTTAGAGATGGGAAAAAATCGTTATGGGGAAGATACCAGAGTTTTTGCGTCAACGACTGTATGCGGGTTGTGTACCTGACATTGTGAGACCTTCAAATATAGGTGATGGCTCGAGTGATTGCTCTAGTGAGGAGTAACGATTGTGAGGGTACGCTATGTATACTAACGCATATAATGGATGAAAATAGGAATGTTCAAAATGATGATTTATACTAACCTTTCGTTAGATCAATGATACTGTATTAGTCAAACATCTATTGTATAGGATGGTCCCCAGAGTTTATCGAAAGTAAAGGAACATAGGTGGTAGATTGGTTTGGCCAAAACAACATGCCACGGTCTGTAATGTAATAGATGATTGGTTTGGCCAAAGTAACAAATGATCTGTAATGTAATAGATGATCAGTTTGGCCAAAGTAACAAATAATCTCTAATGTAATAGATGATCAGTTTCAAGTGATCTGTAATGTAATAGATGATCAGTTTGGCCAAAGTAACAAATAATCTCTAATGTAATAGATGATCAGTTTGGCCAAAATAACAAACGATTTGTAATATAATAGATGATCAGTTTGGCCAAAGCAACAAATGATCTATAACCTATATATAGAAGTATTTATTAGAAATATATTAGAAAAGTACTATAGTGTAGGGCAATCAAACACAAGTATTTCATTGGTGTAAGATTGACGTACGATGAATGTGTTAGATAAAGTACTGTATGAAATAATAGAAATTACTCAGATGTATGGGGATCGAACATAAATCTTTCACTGATGGAAGATGGTCATACAAGATGATAGATTGATTTGCAGAAAAGTACACTGTGATGGATTTTTATCGGCGATACAATTTCAATCTCCTCGTGTTCCAAAGATTAGGAATTCGATCTCCATGTTCAGTGGCGAGATCGTAAGAACCAAGACCGCTTTTTTCGATAATAATAAAAGGACCTTCCCAATTTTTTGATAGTTTCCCAGCTCTTGCTTCCTTTCTGTATTTGGGAATTTCTCAAAGGACGAGATTTTTGATTTTAAACTCCCTGTGATGAACGCGCTTGTTGTAAGATCGGGCTAGAGCTTGGTGGTATCTTTCCAAATTCATGATTGATCTGTCTCAAGTCTCCTCGATCCAATTCATGTTACATGCCAACTGGTACTCATTCTCTTAATCCTTCATGGTATGGTCGCGTATTGGGTAATGATATAGAGTGGGGATGATTATTTCTGTACCATATGCTAGTAAGAACGGTGTGCATCCAGTTAATACCCGAGGTATTGTGCGATATGCACACAGGACATGTGGTAGTTCATGAACGCAATTGCTCTTATTCTCTATCAAGCATTTTTTGATCCCATCCACTATAATTCGATTAGTGATTTCCGCCTGGCCATTTCCTTGAGGGTAATATGGATTTGAAGGGGAGTGTATGATATTGTGTTGATTGAGGAACTTAATGATTATGAAGCCAATGAACTGAGGTCCATTGTTGATTCTGATAAGATGGGGACAACCGAATCAGATGATTATAGTTTTCCAGATGAATTTGATGACTTCGTCTTCGCGTGTGCGACATAGAGGGACTGCTTCTACCCATTTTGTGAAGTAATCCATTGCTACTAGGAGGTGCTTCCTTTTGCCCAGTGCCTTGGGGAGTTCTCTTACAAGGTTGAGGGCCTATCTTTTAAATGGCCAAACAAGTTATTTGAAACAACATTGCTGGAATGGAGTTCCAAGGCCGAAGCTCAAATTTGGGGGCCATGTCTTTGGTAGGCATCATAATTGCTTGCGAGTTCAATGGATTGAGCTTTTATCTTGGGCAAAAAAACTCCTTGAGTAAGAGCTCAATTTACGAGAGATCGTCCCGCTGCATGGGAACCACAAGTCTCCTCATGGGATTCGTATAGAAACTTTTGAGCTTCTTTGTTTGACAAATATTCGAGGTACGGTCCTGTAACCAAAATTTTGTAATGGAGACCGTTGTCTATGATGTATCGCTTAGCATTATCAAGTACACATCTCTTCTCTGTGGGATCTGTAGGGACATCACCGTCAAATGTGTTTTTAGTCCCGATATACTTAAGAGAAGGTCATCTCCAATAGTCCTCGTCCTCTTCAACGCCCCCTGTATTGACAGAATTCAAGCTTATGATGTTAATGTTGGGAGTGGATGATACTTCAATTTTTAGATAACGCGCTTCTGTACCAAGTATTCCTGCCAGGTACGCGAGGGAGTACGAATGTCGATTTTCTCTGTGCGGTAAATGTTCGATAGTAATTCTTTTGAATTTGTTCATTTTGTCGGCTACTGCTGCTGCGTAATCGACCATTTTTCCGTTCTTCTGGAATTTTTCTGTGTAATGGTTCACAATGAGTAATGAGTTTGTATAGACAGATAACTCGGGGACTCAAATCTCTAGAGCCATATCTAGACCGTGAATCATTGCTTCATACTCGACCTCATTATTGGTTACTTCAAAATTGAGCCTAACTGCTTTCTCGATCCTGTCATTGGAAGGTGTGATAAGTACGATTCCGATATCTGATCCTGCAGGTCCAAAAGATCCATTAGTTAAAAAATGCCATCACTTTTGAGTTATCAAGTCTGACTTTTCTTCAAAGTGTTCCTCACTGTTATCCGCATTATCTTCTTCCCACTCAAGATCTTATACTGGGAAATCTACAATAAAATCTGCTACAGCTTGACCCTTTTCAGAGTGTCGTAGTTCAAAATGGATGTCGTGTTCGCCAAGAGTGACTAATAATGTTTGTATTCGTCTGGATTTTTCCAGTTTGGATAAAATCTCTCGTAAAGGGTAATTTGTCACCACTTGAACCGATGTGTACACGAGAGCTAAGAACAATTTTTTGATCTTGGTATACTGGGACTCTGCAGGAGTGAGAGTCTTACTGATGAAATAGACAAGTTTTTTTGTCTTCCCATCTAGTCGAATGAGGACAAAACTTAAAGATTCTTTGGTAACCGCAAGATATATTATGAGTTCTTCCCCTTCGTTAGGTATATTCATCACTGGAGGTAATCCCAAGTAAAGTTTGAGCTCCTGAAATGTTGCTTCATACTCTGTTGTCCACTCGATCTTAGAATCCTTTTTAAGCTTTTATTTTGTCGTCCCTTCACGTAAAAGGTTGAGCAACCATCGACATCGATCTGAAGACTTCAAAACAAAACAATTTATTACGGCAATCTTGCCTGCTAACTTTTGTATGTCTTTTTTTTTTGTTTTCAACGAAGGCATAGACAGTAAAGCGTTGATTCGATCGGGATCAACTTCTATACCTCTCTTAATGATTAAGTGTCTCAAGAATTTTCCTGACTGGACCCCGAACTGGCACTTTTCAGGGTTGAGCCTCATCTTGCAGGAATGGAGAATTTCAAAAGTAGTGAACAAATTTATAATATGGTTATCCTTTTTAAGGCTTTTACACAACATATCATCAATGTAGACTTCCATCATTTTTTTGAGGTGATCTTTGAACATTTGTGTCATCAACCATTGATAATTGGCTCTGGCATTCCTAAGACCGAAAGGCATGACCTTATAATAGTATAAGCCATGATCTATAATAAAATCTATCTTATCTTGGTCATCACGTAGCATAGGCATCTGATTGTATCCTGATGCGGCATCCATCATGGACAAAAGTTCGTGTCCCACAATAGAATCAGGCATATTGTTTATGATAGGAAGTAGAAAACTGTCCTTTGAAGTATGCTTGTTGAGGTCTGTGAAATCTACGCACACTCTAATCTTGTCATTCTACTTTGGGACTGCCACAATATTCGAGATCCATTCTGAGTAATTGGCCTTTCTGATAAAGCCAACTTTAATGATTTTGTCGATCTCTTTATTTACATCTTCTCGGAGTCTCGGTGCTAAGGTCCTCTGCTTCTGTTTGACAGCTTTGGCTTTATCCTTAAGATTGAGCTTGTGGCAAGCTAGCTTGGGATCAATACCTGGCATTTAGTAAAATGTCCAAGCAAATACATCATTATTGTCTTTAAGGAACTGAATGAGGATACTTCGTTCTGCTGTTGGCAAAAGAGTGTCAATGTATGTTCCGTGCTTTTTGCTACTGATTTTGACACTTTGTTATTTCTGCGCTTGGCAGATAGTCTTATGCATAGTTTTTTATAACTTTTCCTATTGTTTCTTGTAATTTCTATGCGAGCTGTGGCTCTGAGGATTCTGGAACGATGACGACAAAATTTTTACATGCTTCTTTGTCTTTCATGGACAGGCCTTGACATTGGTTGACCTATTGTCTCTTAGTTCTGTTCAATTGGTTGACGAACTAAGTCTCAACGAAGTGGCAGAGCGACAGATGGTATAAGTGTTTCTCTCCTGCCGATTCTTCTATTTGTACGGCCTTTGTAGGAAGTTTGTAACTCCCGTTCTTGTAGCTTTCGTCTACAATGTACTCATGCATTCGTCCATCAGCGAAGATATACTCTAGCAACTGCTATAAGGTAAAGCAGTATTCTGTTTCGTGATGTCTGACCTTGTGGTGAATGCAATATGGTTTGTTATTAATGGGTTGGAGATATTGTGCATTGCAGAAGTACCGATCCTTATGAAGTATAAGATAAATACTGGCTATGGTCACATTCATCTTGGGAAGGCAGGGCTTGGGAAAATTATTCCCCTTTCGAGGTCGTTCGCTGTTAGATTTTGTTCGTTTCATATCTCCTCCCTGATCGGTAGTACGATTAAAGTCCTGGTTGGCTGACTGATCTCCAGTTGTTAATGTTGACTTCTGGGGTTTCTATCTATCAGACACCATTCTTTCCCGGTCGATATAACCGTTGACATTTTTGATCATGTCTTCCAGAGTTGTTAGTTTGTTGAGGGCGAGTTATTCCTTCGCTCTCCCATCAACAAGTAACGTATTGGTGAAAGCCGAAATGGTAATCTTCTGGTCGAGCCGATCTACTTTTCGAGCTAACTCCAAGAACTTATTAGTGAATGTCTCGAGCTTCTCGCCTAGCATCTGCTTAAGACTAAAGAGGGAGTATAGATTCTTTTCTTTGTCTATGTTGTACGAGTAATTCTTGACGAAGAGTTCCCGCAACTGTTAGAAAGTTGTGATGGATCCTTCAGGTAGTGTGCGGAACTATCGTAGAGGTTATCCAAACAAGCTGGTGGGGAAGAGCCGACAGAGAATGTGGTAGGATGTGGAATGTAGGCCTAAAGCGTCCTGGAATTCCTTGACGTGCTCCACTGGATCTCCAGAGTATGGAATCCGTTGGGGACTTTGCCATCCAACAACTCCTCTGCGATTGGGCTCTTCTGTAATATGTTGTGGATTCCTTTAGTTGGAGTCTAAGCTTCGAGCATTTCTTTGATTCGTCTCTCGATATGCTCCTGAGTCATGTATTATCGAGCTGCGGTGGTCGGGCGGCTGACACGTCCTTCTCCAGGATTATGGTCGCCACTCCCTTCATTTAGACGTTCTTTTGCTGGGACTCAAACTCTTCAAGGTGGATTTTCAATCTGTCTGACTCCCGCTGGGTTGCCATCTACTTCCTGGTGGGCCTTTTGAATCGGGATGGGTTTCATTTCTTATTAATGATGGTTGGATCGAAGCGCACCTTCTACGTGATTACCTTTTGGAGGAGGTCATATTCTATCGTGAACAGAAATTCGTGAGCCTTCAGACTGCACGGCATTGCTCTTCTGGGCGGCGACTTGCTGACCCTGTAGAATCTTTAGTGTGTCTTGTACGCTCGCCAGCTGCTGTTCCAGAGCGACACGTATTTCTTCTTTAAAATTTAAAGTAGCCCGCAGATCTGCTAACACGACATTTTCTTCTGCTTAAACTATTGGCGTGCTTTGACCTGGAGGTGACATTCTGAAAGGAGATGATCATCAATTTCTAAGATAACGGGTTTGAAAACTTTAGTTCTCACAGATGGCGCCAAATGTTATAGCCTAATTCTGGGATTCGAACTTAGCCTTACACTAAATGTGTTTATAATGCTTAAATACGATAAACAATAATCAACAAGATAATTTAGTGTAAAAAATCTTTGAATAGGTTAAAAACCACGACCTCTCTTGAGGATTTTGAGAAAGAGAAGATGATCTTATTGAAGTTGCTAACTTATTATAATGAGAACTCTGAATCTATGGAGCTTCGGGGTAGGGATTCTTCTGTATTGAATTGTCTGTCCTCCATCTATAGTTTTTTGGTCCTATTTATAGGTCTTATAATATGACCGTTTGATGACCACTAAGATTCTTAATAGTAAGCGTTGCAAAGTAGATGCAAGATATTCTTTGACCAGATGATGTAACGTCCTAACCTCTATTGCTGTACAACGGCTCTACTGATGACTCTACACTTATGTAAATCCAACTGTTGATGTGGAGGGCAAAAGTGATGACTCGAACTGAGAAATATTGAATATGTCTTTAATAGTATTTCTTGTATGCTGACGAGGTCGAGGAAGGAGCTTTGAGTCCGAAATATGAAATAAGCTATTACAAGACGGTTCTTAACCAATAGCACGAGGAGCTTCATGGACGTGCAGTGTTGGTTGAGAAATTTGTGTTGTATTTGCTTCCTGACGTTGTTGTCTTGATTCTTTCTGTGCTACTTGCTCTGTTGGTGAGATCGAAAGTTTGTATGTAGTTGAAAGATAAAGCATAAGTTCGAGATGCAGAATAAGCCACTACAACAACAATGAAACTTAACAATGTTAGAGAAAATGACAATATTGGATAGGATATCACAAATTTGCAAAAATTTTAAGATGTTGCTAATCGAAAAATGATGCAAAAAAAAACCCGATGTTGTTGAAGCCCTTGGGTAGAAGGATGGTTATGTGGTTTCTCTCTTGCTCATGAAAATATCCCGCTAGACCAATGTGGAATGGCACAAAGAAACATACATGTCATGCGAGGGAGTTGCACTTTTAATCTTAAAATGTATGAAAAACATCAAAATCGATGTTGAAAGGAAAATATGATCTAGATTTAGAGCTAAGGCGTATGTTGAAGCCAAAATGAATTGGAAACGTTGTGATCTTTTAAGCTGACCAAATTTATTAAAACCAGGATTTATTCTTCTTATTTGCTCATACACAAGTATCTTCAATCTTCAACTACTATGATAATATAACTTGGCGTAAAAAAAAAAATAGTGGTACATTAATGAATCAACTGTCAACATGAATGCTTTTAAAGATGAGTAAAGCAAAATGTTAAAGTAGGAGGAACCATCAACTCTTCCCACTTCCAAAACTGTTTTAAAACAATTCCATTAATAATTGTGTTAATTAAGGAGTCACACTAAGATCAGTTAAACGGTTAACATGAACAACATTATCCAGGACCTACAAATATTTATAATCTGGAAGTCTCTACTAAACCTAGACCTGCTCCAAATATACATAGGTGAAGCTGAGTGTTACCCTAGTTTGATGAGATCAAGCTAAATTGTGATGGCTCTATTATTGGTAGTACATACAAAGTTGGTATGGGTGTTATTGCTAGAGATTACTCTGGGGTGGCGCTGGAAGTTATGATTAGAGGCTTGGGGATTATTAACAACCATGATACAGGATGCAATACTATCCTTAATACTTTTGTATGGGTTGTTACCAAGTCTTGGCCAAAAATGTGGATTGTAACTGACTTTGCAGCAACTTCCCTTGCCTTCACTAATGATTTTGTCCCTTGGAAGTTGGAAGATTAGAACTCTTTGGAGCAATATACAAAATAAGTTTACTTCTTTAAGATTTACAAAATTTCGGATATAACGAAATTTCTCTGTAGACCAAGCTTCTAATATTGGGAACTCTTTAGCTAGTAGTCTCCAGGAATGCTATGATATGTAACATTACTAAAGTATATAAACAATGTATTGATTATTATAGAGTTCCTTAAGCTTGTATTTGGGCTTCGCTTTTGCCTCCCCTCCATTTTAAAATTTTCTTCATATTTAATCCTTACATTTTGCTTATAAAAAAAGTTACCACAAAATCTTTAAATTCTACAAGGTACTTAAGATTATGGTAGTCTAGTATTAAGTTATTAACTCCCAAGTTTAGCTCCAACAAATTTGTGCTTTATGTCGATTAACTACTTTTCACCTCTAGAACTTCATCTCTAAAGGGACTACAAGCATTTTTAATGGATCGTGGTTGAAGCCATAAATATGTTAGTTAAGCACGCTGACTCCACAAACTATGAACAAATATGTTTATACCTTCTCCGTATGTCTATGTAAAACTTAAAAATAAAAAAATATTTGTTGACAAATATAGAAATATTGCTGTGATGGAGGAGGCAAAACATTTTTTTATTGGTCCATGAATCATTTCCCCGAATCAAATTCACCTGATTAGCACGAATAGTTGGTGCTCGTTTTGTATGTCATACTCCGACAAAGTTGTATGTTTACGCGACGGGATGTGATATGTAAAATGCGAACCTTTTTCACCAGTTGTCGAACTTTGACTTTTAACTTTTATGCATGTACATGTCGGACAAGTGACGAGCTCATGCAAATGTAACTTCAAATCATGTAGATGTTTATTTTCTTGTTAATGCACTGTAACTCCAAATTCTGTACACTATCCATTTTTTGGGTATAACTTATTTATTAATATTTTTCACTATTACATTAAGTAAATTACTTTTCACAATTTTTATGATTTAACATATATGATGAAGATACTCATTGGAAATAGTCAACTCCCTGTATCACTCAGTAGTTGTTGAGAACCTATTTGGCATTGCTTCTTATGGAAAATATTTTTTCTAAATCACTTTTTCAAAATTGATTATAAAAAGAACATGATGTATAGAAACTCATAGACTTTCTAGAGAGAGAGAGAGTCCAGTTTCTAGGGAGAGAAAGTAGATCTGAGAGAGAACCCTAGGTGGTGTAATCGATCGTGCCTCGCCTATCATCTCCACCCCTTATCCGTCCCTACTCCCATCTCCCTTTCCATCCGTCTCCCCCCTGGTTGTGATTTTTTGTCTTGGTGGTGTCGCATGCTTGGCAGATGCTACCTTGATACTGTCTGTCTGTGGAGTTGTTGATCCCTGGAATTGTTCCCCTGATTTGTTTCTTATCCGTTTACTCTATTGAGCCTTTGATTTGTTGTCTTGTTCAATCATTTATGTGTTTTCCATCTTATCGATTCTGAAACTTTTTTGGTGTTTATTTTCTTCTTTGTGTGTTCTTGCTACCTGTAGGTGCGACGGTGTCGAGATCGACGCAGGAGTTCTGGAATGGTACGGTGTAACCGGTGAAGATTAGGCAATTCCAGATGCGGGAAGAGGGCTTTTTGGTGCTCGTCGACTGGTGGAAAAGGGATGGGAGCAGAGGGTTTGGAGGGTAAAACGTTAATTACCAAGAAAAAAAGGGGCCAAGTGGGTTTTACGGTTGTAAATGTTGATGGTGAGGAATAATTGGTTATGGGTCGGGCATTGAGAATGGGTGAGCAGATCTAAAAGATGGTGGGCCGGTAGTGTAAAGTTATTGGGATATACAGTAAATGGGCCTGTATTGAGCTGGGCTCGTCTGGAAGGTGGGCTTGGGACTACGATTTGTAGATGGACTTTTCTGTTCTCTTTTTAAATTATTTTCTCCTGTTTGGGACGCCTTTCTCCTGGCTCATGGAGTAACGTAGCTTGTTTCAATTTCAACCACATTTTGGTTCCCGTGTACAATTAAGGCTTGATATTTTCCTTTCTTCTCCACATTGGGGTGGTTGGTTTGTTGGCGAATACTTTGTTGGCTTGGTTCAGCTCTCACAAATACTCTCCCAAGGTTAATGTTATTTTCTTTGTTCCACTCTGTAACTTTAGTTTGGAGGAAGGCCCGTTTGTTCATCCTTCGTCGGTGCGTGGCTTGACCGGTGGTTCCTTAAGGATAGCCGTTGGTGGTACGGCTGGGGTGCGAGGGGTTTATTTCTTTCTTGCATTTCCGGTTAGAAAGCCCTTTTAAAAGGTGCTTATTTATTTCGGTGATAGCTTAAGGGTGGCTGTTTGGTGGAATTACGGTACCGTTTGTGTTACTGTGTGTATGATTCGGTCTGCAGTAAACCGGGGAATAACAGGTGGAACCAGTGATTTTATTTCAAACAGTAAAGGCCAAAGTATTATCTGATTTGTTTATGTCTTTTTCGGTAACTCAAGAATTTCTAACTAGTATGGAACGATTGACTGTTCGGAAGCCCAGGGGAGGAAGAATATAAGTATGCCTTAATAGGTACTATGTCTTTTGAGATGGGGCGGAACTTCTCTAAAGGTGTAGCGGCACTTAAAAGTTTTTGGAACATGGAGGGGTCTGAAAATATTCAAATTTTTAAACGTATAGTAAATGGTAAAATCTTTTTTCTGTTTAAGTTCCGATCGGCATTTGACTATAACTTTCTGCTTCTTCATCAACCTTGGAATCCTTATGGGCACTCTTTTATTTTGATGTTGTATGTAGCTCAGTCACCTATTAAACCCCTCATATTTAAGTTTGTTCCATTTTGGGTTAAGTTCAATATTTCTTACCCCTTTTTTGGTACCCCTGCCTTCCTTTATGAGTTTGGACATAACCTAGGTCAGGTGTTGATGACTGAGCCAAATAATGAGAATAGACGGGTTACGAAGAATGGTTACCAAGCCTGAATTGTTATGGATATTTACGAGATTTTTTCCCCGGCGGTATGGGCAAAATTGGATAATGGTCCAATTCTCATCACAACGCAATACGAAGGTATTCCTGTGAATTATTGTGCACAATGCTTCAAGATGGGACATAGGGCTTTGAGATGTACAAAAATTCCTGAGGTAGAAGAAGGGGAGATGGGAGAGAGAGCAGGCATATTGACTCCGGTTGAGATACCGTGGCAGGAGGTGAGCTTAGTGCGAGCGGAGCCTGTATGGGGAGTCCCCCGACCCTGTTTCATTATTGGCACTAGTAGTGGGGGGCAGTACCGTGATTCGTATCCAATTTTATCGCAACCCCGGAGACATGGTTGAGGAAAAGGTATGATGTCTAGAGGACCCCTAAATCAGCAGTTCCAGGTAGTATTATAGGGTGGGGTCGAAAGGACTGAATCGCTGAAGGATCCATCGAAAGGTACTCTAATTTGGGAGGTTGATGGATTCTCTGAGTTTGAGGGTCTATCAGATTTGGGTGGGACAGATGTCTCAGCGGACCAGAGTAGGGAATGGGGAGAGGAAGAAGATTGTGATACTTTGGCTGGCCTGGTCAGAGGACATCCAGTGAGACATATTGTGATGGAGGAGGAATACCTTACAGTCCAGGTTACTACAGGCAACTCTGGGGGTGCGGATGAAAATTAGATATTGGGGGAGCAGATTTGGGGACTGGGTTTAGACAGTGCGGGGAGGGAAGATAATTTGTTAGGGGGGTATATGCCAGGCCCTGGGTTTGGAGGAGAGGCATTGTCTCACAGTGGTACGTTTGTTGATGTCCGTCTGGCTGATCTTTTAGGACACCAGTCTCAGCGTCTGGCTGGTAGTCTGGTTGGGACGATGAGTTCGCCTACCAGAGGACCAGTTGCTCAGGGTCCACGATCAGGGTCGGCAGGTTCCTAGTTCGTCAGATAGCTATGTTATGTCTGTTTCTTGGGTGATCTGTCGTCAGATGCGTACTAGTCTTTACCACTCAGATACACCGTTACCACTCCAGACTCCTCCAGCTGGTTCTCGCTGTCCGTCGCAATCTCAAGTGCACTTTCCCTTTCTTGTGTTTTTCTCGTGGATTCGCCACACTTTTTACCTAATCGACCATCCTTCTAGGGTTAGGGTAGCTCCACGAAGGCCACCCGGGCCATTATGATCATCATCGCCTGGAATTGTCGGAGTTTAGGTCGGCCTGTGGCAATTCGTCACCTTAGAGAGTTGATTCGGTCCTCTAATGGAGACATTATTTTCTTAGCAAAAACCAAACGATCTTCATTAGAAATGCAGGGTTTGGTTCGTAGCCTTAATTACCCTAACTGGGTTGATGTGCCGGCTTCTGGCGTCCAGGGACGCTCGGGGGGCATTTATATTATGTGGAAAAGCAATATTTCTCTTGATGTAATCTTTTGTAATAAATATATTATTAATGTATTGATACATTTTGAGCCGGCTGGCTCTCCGTGGTTGACATTGTTCTTTTACGGTAGTCCCTATCAGCGGGATAGGAACAAGAGTTGGTGGCTGGTAGAAACTACGGCAAATGAGTATTCCAGGCCTTGGTTGATTTTGGGTGATTTCAATACCATTTCTTAGAGCGCGGATAAAGTGGGGGGTAAACCTTACCGTGCTGCGAAAAGTGCCTTTGCCAGAGAGGTCACTCAACAAGCTGGCCTTATGGACCTTGGTTTTTCGGGACACCCGTTCACATGGAACAATAAACGTAAAGGAAGGGCTAACATTAAAGAGCTGCTAGATCGAATCTTGGCGAATGCGGATTGGATGTTTATTTTGCCAACAGCAAAGGTCTTCCATTTACCGGCTTTGGGTTTGGATCATACCCCGCTCTGCCTTAATACATACCCAAAATTTAACACTTTAGGTAAATGTTTTCGTTTCCAATCCATGTGGACTCGGGAACCGCAATTCCCTTTATTGATTAAGGATCTCTGGCATTGTACGGGAACCGGTTCCCCTGCCCAGCTGGTTAAAGGAAAATTTTCAAACACAAAAATGAACCTTAGAACATGGAATACATTTTTTTTGGTCATGTCCCTCGTAAGATTTTTGCGTTAAAAGAACAAATTAATCACATCCAGACCCTTCCTCTGACTGAAGATACTGCTCTACGGGAGCGGGAATTGATGGGGGAACTTGACGAGCTTCACCTTAGAGAAGAAATGTTCTTACGTCAAAAGTCTCGTGTGAATTGGTTAACAGAGGGAGATCGGAATACTAAATTCTTCCATATGCAAACCCTCTCTCAGCGTAAGAAGAATTCGATTGATTGTCTTAAAGATTAGTCAGGACACTGGACTGGGGAAACAATTGAAATCGACCAGATTTTCCTCCGTGATATGGCACGGAACTTTCAAACCTTCGATCCTACCGGGGATCCTGAATTCCTTTAAAACTTCAGTCTGTGTATTGCGGATGCTGATATCCTGGCTCTTGTTCGGGGGGTTACTCCGGAGGAGATCAAAGATGCCTTGAACAACATTGGTCCTTACAAAACCCTGGGGCTTGATAGTTTTCCTGCCTTGTTCTTTTAAAACTCGTGGTCTATTATGAGACCGAACATTTGTCGTCTAGTTACTAATTTTTTTGATTCCGGCTTTATGCCCACTCATATCAATACTACTCATGTAGTAATGATCCCTAAAAATGGGACTAAGGCCTCCCCCCCCGTAATTTTTGGCCGATTAGCCTTTGTAACGTGATTTATAAAATTATCTCCAAAATCCTCTCTTCCCGGCTTCGACCCCTTTTGGAAAAATTCATTTCCCCCTTTCAAGGAGCCTTCGTTAGCGGGCGTCAAATTTTTGATAACGTCCTGGTTGCTCATGAGCTGATTCATACAATAAAGAGGAAGAAGGGGCGCTCTGAGCTCATGGGCATTAAATTGGATATGTCTAAATCTTACGATCGTATAGAATGGAGCACTCTGATTAGTACCCACGAAAAACTTGGTTTCATCCCTGCCTGGTGTCAATGGATTCATCAGTGTATTTCTACGGTTTGTTATTCGGTCCTGCTTAATGGCTCTGCACATGGTTTTTTGACTCCCACGAGGGGTCTTCATCAGGGGGATCCCTTATCCCCCTTTCTCTTTATTATTCTGATGGAAGGTTTTTCTCGGGCGCTTGGTATTAGAGAGGCGGTGAATTTAATCCATGGCATTAAAGCTTCCAGACGTGCTCCTCTGGGGTCTCATCTCCTGTTCGCGGACGATTGTCTCTTTTTTTATCGCGCTGATATTGCGGAAGCGCTGGAGATTAAGAAAGTTCTTGATTCCTTTTGCAGGGCTACAGGCCAGCAACTCAATTTGGCTAAATCTGGAGTTTTTTTAGTAAGAAACTTCCTCATCGTCATTGCCGTATTATTTCTCGTCTCTTTAAGATCAATATTATGCCTCCTGATGAACGTTATCTGGGGACCAACTTGTTCTTTAATCGATCCAAAGGCCAGACCTTTCAACGGATTGAGGAATGCATCTCCTCTCGATTGCAATCCTGGCGGGGTAAACTTCTTTCTCAAGCTGGTCGTACGGTTCTCATCAAATCGGTGACCTCGGCCATCCCTACGTACCAGATGTCCTATTTTGCCTTCCCCAAATCTACTTGTAAAAACATCAATCGGCTTCAGAGGGATTTCTGGTGGGGCCAGGGTAAAGATGCTCGGAAACCTCTGTATTTGAAGAAATGGACGAAAGTTTGTCACCCCAAAAGGAAGGGAGCTTGGGGATTCGGGAAGCTGGGGTTACTAATAAGGCCCACCTCTCCAAATTGGTCTGGCGTTTACACCAAAAGCCAGATGAATTATGGGGTCGTGTCCTAAAGGTAAAATATTTCCCTGATTGTGATATTTTGCAGGCTCCTAAGAAAGCTGACTCTTCTTGGACCTGGCGTAGCGTTCAGTTTTCGATTGCGACCATTAATACCCATTCGATGTGGCATGTCCGGATAGGGAATCGGGTACAGTTTTGGATGGACCCCTGGATTCTCCCTGATGGGAGGAGGAAACCTACTCCGCGGCCGGGCATCAGCATGGAGGAGTGTCCACAATGGGTTAGTTATTTCATTGATCCTGTGAGCCGTTCGTAGCGGTGTGAAGAATTATTCACCTGGTGCGATGATGTCACAGCTGCTCTTATTTCCCACATCTACCTTTCCTCGTGATGACAATGTGGACGAGCTGCGTTGGTGCCCTTCCAAAGATGGAAAATTCTCAATTAAATTGACCTATCGTGCGCTTTTGTCTAGCATGAATATGGAACCCGTTATAGGGAATCCGTCCTTTTTACTGCGTTTCTGGAAAAATAAGGCTTCCCCTCGGGATCAAATGTTTGCATGGAAATGTCTTAGGGATATGGTTCCCTGCCGAGATAAGATTGCGGCTCGATTATCCTTAACGGACATCTCATGCCCTCTTTATTTTAGCCCCTCGGAAACTCTCCATCATTTCCTTCTTAACGTCCAAGAATGGATCATGAAGTGGATTTTGCCTCCCTCGGACTGGCCTATTGATCGAGACCTTTGGACCCTTGTCATCTTTTCTCTTTATTGGCTGATTTGGAAGGCTCAGTGTACTTGGACCTTTCAAAATATTAAACCGGACCCTTTCCGCATTTCTCAGACCTTAAATAAAATCATTGCTAATGAACCGTTTTTTCGTCATGAACGTAGCATTATTAAGGTCCCTTGGGGTAGTCTGGAGCCTGGTTGGATGAAAATAAATGTCGATGCCTCTTTCTATAAAAATAAATGTTTCAATTGCATTGGTTTAGTTATCCGAGATGTTAACAATGTGTTTGATGCAGCCCAAGTTCTTCTTACAGATTTGCCTCTGCGGTCGATGGGAAAAAGAACGGGGGCATCAACAAGTTATTATCGAGACATGCCGAGGCTATTTATACTTTTTTCAGGACGGGATGAGCAAATATATCGTGGACCACGAAAGCTATTATGCAAGATTGTCTTGCTCTTTTTGTATCCTTTGTAAACATTCATATTAGCTATGCGCCACGAAGCGCCAATATTGTAGCCCATGTAGTTGCTGCTAGGCCCATGGATGTTATTTATTCTTGGACGTGGTATGTTTCTCCCCCGGAATGGTTACATCCATATCTTGAGGTTGATCGTACTTCATTTGTAACACATTTTGCTTATTAATATACGGGTTAGCAATCAAAAATATAAATATAAAAAGGACATGATGGGTATATTTCTTACAAAATCACTTTTTAGCTAAAACAAAAGATCTTAGATGTTTTGACTATTTAAAATTTTTACAAAAGCAGCAAAAAAGCAAGTAAAAACATATGCTTCATCTTTTAAGTTAAAAATTATTTTCAACCTTGAAACAAAGCGTATTTTAAGCAACGCCAAATAACAAAAAGTGATTAAAATAAAATATAAAAAAAATAAAATTTAATTGAATAAAAAAAACATAGTAGGCAAGACTTTTAGAACTCACCCAACAGTTGATGAAGTAAATTGTAGGTAAAGGCTTTCTCAGCCAAGTACGAAATTACTTTAAAAGTCTAAAAGTTGACTTTGGAAATTTGAATTTCAGATTTTAAATTTCATATTCGAATAACTGTTGTGTGCTGGGAGGCTAAAATCACTTTTGGGCAAATCAAGTCTATTTAGTAATAGCTTTCAAAGACTCCTAGTTGTTGAAGACAAATTTGATCTTGCACATATACCTACTATTTGAGGCACCTATTTTTCTTTTAGTGGAGCCTGATATTGAACATGGACTCAAGCTTTCAGCACCAACTACTATATGTTGGAGATGCAATAATAATTAAACATTCCTAAACAACCCCAATACCCTGCAAAACGAGTTTGATATGTTCATATAACTGATGAAATTGTGTAAATCAGAAATCACTGTATAAAGATAAAATCCAAAAAGTTGTGAAAGAGATGGAGCCACAGAAAGTGTGAACTAAGTACTCTTTCATTTTTAAGGAAAGATTTGGTGGGTCTTTACTTTTAACCCTCTAGACGACAAAAACAACACACTCTTCTTCTTCTTCTTCTATCCAACAACTCAGTCACGGAGAAACCGTGTGTGTGTGAGAGAATATCAATCTCAGCTTCTCTGGAACTCTGAATCACTCAACGCTCAAACACTTCATACTCATCTTGTTTAATTTGCAGAACAAAGCGTGGTGGAGTCTCTTAATTAGTGAGTAATTCATGTTAAATATTTGTTCAGTTTTTTTTTTGCATGTTTTTGTTATTTGGTTTTTATGTTTTGGTAGTGTTTCTAGTGTTAGAGAATCATGTATTGGTTATTTTTCTCCTGTTGTAGTTGGTGAATTTGTTGGAACAAAACCCATTTTGAGGAACAACATCAAATCATCAAAATGTGGAAATATATAGTTATAGATTAGCTGTCTACTTGGAATTGGATGGGATTAGACAATCTGGACTTGAGTGATAATGGGTATTTTTTTTCTTCTTCAATTTAAAGCGATCAAACTTGGGAAATTTTGGGAAAAAAATGAATTGGGGTTTTGTTGGGACTTTTCCCATTTATGGGATTGTAGAACTGGATATTTCAAAGGAAATATGAGTTTGATGTGGATCCTAAGGCCGGAGACAAAGTAGGAAGTTAGTTTTAGTTTTATTTTATATAATTTACTCTGATATCAAATATTAAAGGTGACTAGGTATTTTTTTTAAAGATATATGTAATTTACCTCGGATTGTTGGTTTACAAATTTCGGTTTTGTTTGATAGGTGTTAAGGCGATTTTGTTATATTTAGCTTCCCGGGATTTAATTAGTTTCTTTGTGTATGTTGATTTTATTCCGCGATTCACCACCAACGGGGGCCACCCGACCTACTCGGCATGTCGGTTGGTGGGGTTCTCCCATGCCCTAGAGATTAGTCGGATAAATGGTGATAAATTATTAACCCGGATCACTCTGGTTTGCAAAATAAAAATAAAAAAAATCTGTAAGCTGATTTTTGATCTGAGCTTCTCTATATGATGTCTAAGATACAGACGCAACTCCTTTATTCTTGCCTAAATGAACACATGGATCACCCAGCTGGTCACTACTCAGATTAAGACCGATTCACTTAAATCGATTGAATTACAAGCTATCTAGCTCTGGGCTCTATGAATATTTTTATTTACCAGGTTTACCTGAGACCTGATATAATCTGCCAAGTAGGCTTGAACTGCCTAATGCATCTATAAACAAGAAGAAAATAATCATTGAAACATTAGTAGATTTGTTCCCTCCTTTTCTCATGCCTTGAGAACCTCTCCCTCAAAAGGCCTCAAATGCATAATGTACATTGACTTTCTATCTCCATGCGTAGAGGCACTCCTAACAAAAAAGACACAAACTCAAATGGTCAATCTCCTTGCATCATAGTACTTAGACGAAAACTACAACTGCAAATCTCGGGCTATTATTTGCCACAACAGCTCCGGAATGGTAGTAGGCCTTTCACCCCTGTATTCAAATGCCTTCTTCTTGATACACTACTCAATGAGTCAGATATGTAGAATTGACGCAGAAGCAAGTAGTTGGCAAAATTGCAATCAATGAAACTCAAAACACTACCTTTATTTAGATCTCATAAACTATGAACAATTTCTACTAACAACTTAATTAAAAGCCTAAAATAACCTTTCTTTTTATAGAAGAAAGAGACCTATCACAGTAGTGAAAAATTACTAGTTAGACTCCTAATTTAAACTCAAATCTAACCTAAAGAAAATACTAATTAAAGATGACTTTCTAATTAAATTAACTTACTAAATTAAAGTAAAAATTATAAAAAAGAAGAGAATAAAGCCGACTAGTACTCTTAATTTAGGTGAGTCCGGTACGTCCCTGCAACTGTGTATAACGTCCGCATCAACTCTCTCATCCTTTGAAAAAATTTAGCCAAAAAGTTTTTAGATCCCCTGGTACCCGTGGAGGCCTTGTGATCATAAATTATTTGGTTAAGTCTCCCGAATCATAGCCAAATTCTTCAAATTTTGGATCTTTCACCTAACTTTCCAAAACCGAGGATGGTACCTATAAATGGAGGTACGATGTCGTCACCGATATCCCTATATTTAACAGCGCCAAAAATGTTTAAACTCCGCAACAATCAAGTACATGCTCGTATGAGTCTCAAAATCCTTCCAATGGCTATCTATTAAGACTGAGAACTGTAGAATAACCTTAGATATGGAGTACTCGTCGTAAACTGGTTTCACATTTCAATCAAAAGAAATTGCACTATAGTCAGTGCACATCCAAATATTCATTAAATAATGGCGACATAATTTCATCATCCGAATCAATAAGGGTTTCAAGCTTACTATCGTTGCCTAGACCGACAAAAATATTTTCAACATTGGAACATCATACAATCCGTGTTCTGATCCGACTCCAAAATGGTCGAGGTGAATTTAAGAGCTTTTCCACGACCAATTGCTTGTGGAGATGAGGGTTTGTTAAGATAAACTCCAACCCTTCTAGCATAAGCTAAGAGGCCCATAGATTCCCTCCCACTTTCCTGCGTTAGTCTCTAGCATTTCAGTCATGGACTTACGGGAAACACGGTAGTTCTCGTCGGAGGGTGGTTAAATATTTTCAATTAAACTATAACTTTCATGAACTTCATCATCTCAACCAATGTTGGTTCAAATGTGACCATCTTGTCCGCAAATTCCTTATCATCTTCTTGAGGGTCTTATCCTAATAACCGTTTGAACTCGGCGTAATCAATACATGTCTTTATTTTCATTGCTTCCCACTCCTCAAGAGTGCGTTCATGTTTCTCCTCATTTCCTATCATAACGAAAGATTTATTTCCCCAGAAATTTAAATGGCTTTGAACTCGTTTGGATATTCCAAATTAAGTAACTTATCCACTCAATTAAGCTAAAAAGAAATTAAGTAAATATGGTTCTTAAAAAAGTGTGATTTATTTGGTGGCCGAGAATGACAATAAACAGAAGGCTAATTTTGTAGCTTATGACTACAATCTTCTATTTCCCCCACCAAATCACATAGTTATCTCCACCTTTTTGATAAAACCCTAAATTCTCACCTTTTTTTGTTAACTTATAAGTCAATAATTACCAAACTAACTTCTACATTTAAAAAAGAAAGATAATTGGCATTAGTTACTTTTTAAAGTAGTTAGTTGACAGTCTTCACTTGTATTCAGACCTTACAATTAATGAAACTCAAAACACTACTTTTCATATACTAAGAACAATTTCTACCAGAAACTTAACTGAAAACCTAGAATAAGCTCTCTTTTTATAGGAGAAAGAGGCTACACAATACTAAAAAAATTCTAATTAGACTCCTAATTGAAAAAAATGCTAACCTACAAATACTAATTAAGGATGACTTCTTAATTAAATAGACTTGCTAAAATAAACTTTGTTGCTAGTAGAAATTGCAGGTCCCGATACGTGCAATTTAGGTGGACCCGATACGTCCATACGACCGTGGGGAGCGTCCCGGACATATTAGAGTTAGTCAAGAAAGAATGCATCAACTCAATCAACTTGACCTGCAATGATGTCAACTCAGATATTCACTGGTCTATTTAACTCTTTCAATTTTAATTTTAATCAAGGCAATTTCTTGTTTGAGGCTCCCAGTTTTTCAGGCTTAAAATTTGATTATGAGATCTTTTAGTTTTTTTTAATTGATAATTGACTTTTGAATTAAAATTGGTGAAACCTCTTCATTAGTTAACGTACCATATGCAAATGTATGTCTTGCGTAAATTATCGCATGCCTACACATCTAACAATTAATATCAGCCATGGGAACTAATAGAAGGCCAGTTGTGGGTGTCTAGCATATATATCAAATGTGCATTTCACTAGCGCCAAGCTGACTAGAACATCTGCGTACTATGAATTAAGTTAAGAAGGGATTACGATTGTTAGATGTTATTTTCCTGGGTAATAAAGAAGTAATATACTTCGTTCTTTATTGCACCTTGGTACTTATAATCTAATCCAGTTAATTTATTTGGTTGCATAGACTTTTCATACTTTGTTAACATGGGCTGTAAAGGAAGTGTTGGGGGTGATCAAAAGAATGAGGAGCGACTGACCATTTGCTTGCATGCTTTCTCGGATTTATCTCGCATTTCGCCAGTAATATTTGTGTACCTTCTAAAAGAATGTTATTTGCGTGGTAATTTCTCCTTAACTAGTATTATTTTTAAGTGGGTCAAAAGCATATTTTCTTTCCATGTGGCATTTACAATGCCATTAGTATCATTTAATATTCTCTAATTTAGTTTACAATTGATCCTACTGTTTTAGGTCCTTCATTTGCATTGGAGGTATATAATTGAGTAATTTAATGGGACACACATTTTTAGGTTAGACATTTAAAAAATATGTAGAGTATATTTTCCTTTTACACCTGAAAAATCATCATCATCACAGAACCGTATCACAATTGTTTGGGTTCCTGGATATATATTTATATAGTATTTCATTAGTCCAATTATTCTACAACCATGTCTTCCAAATTAATTCAAGTATCCTTATATCTCCACTGAAAACATGTGAGTATTATTTTAGCTGTTCCTTTATCTATCTCAGCTAGTACTCGTTCTTTGATTGTTTATTTAAATACGGTATAGTGGGTCTAATTTACATTTTATGATTGCGTTAGAGTATTTCAATACTACCAATTTTTCAAGCGTTTTATGTTCATACGTCCTGAAAAAAGTTGGACTATATGACGTCGTAGCATGTTTATTTTTTTCTTTGGTAGACAAGCTCGGGTCAAGGTAAAACCCCTACAATCATATAACCTAAAGCATTAGCACCTTAAAGTATTCTCCCAAGCATCATCTTGTAATTGAGACTAAGGTTTGAGAGAAAAAAGGATTTAGAACCCGTTCATCACTAAAATTCCTTCGATATAATATAACTCTTCAGAGTTCATGTTTTATACATACCTTCATATAATTACAGTAAGTTCGTCACGATCCCGCTCTACGCACCACACGTTATCGTCAGTCGTTCCCACTTAACCACCTCCAGCAGATGTGTGAGGTTTTGTTTCTCTCAAAACGCCCCCGTGAAAGTGGAGAGAGATCTTAATTTAAAGACCATGCGCCCGACAAGATCTTAAGTTATGTGGGACTAAATCACTAGTGCAACCATCACAATACTCGGGCTAGGCGAGTCTCCTGTACACCTGCTTTACACACCTGCTTTACAGGGTGTCCCAAAGTTTTTCTCCAAGAACATGCAGCGATGGTCAGCACTTGCATACAAGGTTATGGGTGCAACAATATATGATATGAACTTACTGCACTTGGAACTCAATTTTCTCATCTAATTTTTGTTTTTGTTTTGTTACAAGAGTAAAAACAATGTTCTAACTGGTATGACATGTACGCGAGGCATAAGGCCGAAGTTCATGATTTTTCCTATTACATGAATATTTATGCAGCTATAGTTTCAGTAAAGAGAATAGTATATGCTTTCACAGCTTCAAGATTAAAATTGAGGAACTAGAGAGAGAACGAGGGAAGACGTCTTATAAATTTGAACTCTAAACTAGTACATATGTACTGATTGCAGATATAGGAAAACCTACTGTAAGTTACCTTGTATACTAACGAGACACTCTAAATACGGTGCTTCGCACTGCATTTCTCTCTAAGACCCTTCTTAAAGCTATAATATACAAACTTTTCTCTCAAATTATGGAATACAATAAAACACGATAAATGAAAATGCCCCTTCCCCCCACAATAACCTGTATAACCTTTAATTATACATCCATTAAAATGAGTTTGAAAACCTCTAAGTAACTTGTGTCATGAATAACCTAGCTTTATTATATTCTAGTTATGACAGTTAGCTATGCCCAGTTTCTGAAAATTATGTAGGTGATGTTTGTTTTTCATTGACTCTTACTTTTAAAGGTACACGCAAGGCGACGACGAAGTTCCGTTTTCTTCAGCAACAAGTCATGCAAATACTGCAGAATTCTCCTAAGCCTGGACCTGCTACATTTATAGTTCAGAGCCTCTACATCTTGCCAATACTTGGACCCCCATATACCGAGGGGTTCAGTCACCTGGTCATATCTTCTCTTCGTCGTTTGCAATCTGTACAAACCATGCCAGAAGATATTTCTGAAGCTAAAGCCCTGGCTGCCCAGTTATTTCTTGCATCAATCGCCGGGTTTATCGACCATGGAGAGGGGGTTCTCATAAAATTAGTTGAAGCAGTTGACATCAGGTTGAAAAACATTGGAGAAGCCTTATATGGGTTGGAGGCAAATGATGATTGTTTAGAAAAAGCAAAGGCATTCCTTGAACCATTCCTCTCTGGATTAATTGAATCCCACTCGTATATGATGGCTGTCACTCTCCTTGAACGCTTTTCCATCCGGAAGTTTGATCAGCCTTTTCTCTTAAGACTGATGCAAGAAAATCAATTCAAAGCAGCAGAGAAATGGGCAACCTTCATGGGTGAGCCGATGTTATCCATACTGATTCAAAAATATGTTGACATAAATATGGTACAAAATGCTTATGACCTTATAAAGAAGAAGAATCTCCAGCAGGAATTTCCATATGTGTATTATATGTACAAAGAAAGGTATGTTTTTGGTAAATTCCATATACTTTTCATGCAGTCTTTGCTTAGAAATTTTTTCATCGGTTTTATATGCCCTTGTATAGTCATCCTCCGCTGTTTATAGATTTGTTTTTATTACAGTTCACTGAAAAAGCTAGCTGAGAAAGGTTGCTGGGAGATAGCTGAGGCAAGGGCTCGCAATGATAGACAGCTTGTGGAGTACCTGGTGAGACATAGTTTTTCATTGTTTATAAAATAGACGTCTTTTTTGGCATTACCTACTATGCTGCATATTATCCTTCCACTGTATATAAGGTAGAAAAAGTAGGAGTTTATGATACTGCCTACTATTACGAGCATATTTATGTTGACACTTATACTCTTAATTGTGGTCTTGGAAAACTTTTTAATTCCTGTAAGGTCCTCAAAAGAGAGATCCATTGATTTTTTTTATTAATAGCAAATTTGTTATGAGATGTGTGGTAATAAGATTTTACTGTAGCCAACTACCCAGTTGGGACGTTCTACTTACGATGTGAAGATATTAAAATTCAAGAAATAGGTCTTTCCTCAAAAACATATTTAAGAATATTCGGATTTTATGTATATTGTACTTGTGAGTGGAACTAGAAGATAAAACTTATCAGCCTCTTTAAATCAACATACTGAATATGAAAAAATGGTTTGTTTTTGTGTAAAAAAAGGTGTATTTGGCAATGGAAGCTGGCTACTCAGAGTATGTTGATGAATTATGCGAGCGATACTCCCTTGAAGGTTTCATGAAAGCCACAGGTATGCCATTCATTTACTCTTTATTCTTACATGTAAGGTTGTGATGCACGTGATTCAAGCATTCATGTGCAATATTTCACTACACCCTTGATTTTACATATTTTTCCGTTTTAGCTTTTTGATGATCTATGCTATTGATTTACCTTTTGACATGGTACAGAATCTGAAGGAAGTCCTCTAGACACCCGTTTTTTGAATCTTAATGAGTTTGTTGTAGACGATATTGTATGGGTTGATGAAACTGACGGCTTGCTTAGAGCTACATCCCATTTTGAGGGATGTAAAGTTGTTGGTGTAGATTGTGAATGGAAGCCTAATTATGTAAAAGGTAGCAGTCCCAACAAGGTAAGCATACCAATCTTTTCTTGAAGGTTCATTTCTTTCTCATTGCTATTTCTGTTAAGTTATTTGGTTCCATTAGAAACTTCTTATGTTTGCTGAAGTTGGAATGTCTAGGTATTTTATGTGTCCCATCAAAGAAATAAAATAAAATAAATCAAACAGTTATGTTAAAGAAGTCCACTTAAATGATTTTATACATGTAGCCATTGGCATAAGAATCATTTCTGCCTATAATTTTGGACATTGGGCTAAGAGATTTAAGGTTACAGAATATTGATCAGGAGTTCGCTATTGAATTGGTATGAGTTTCACACCTCGAAAGGAAAATTCAGGAATCAAATACAACTCTTGCAGGAAAATGACTATAATGATTCAATGTAGGGAAGGATAGTCTGTGGAGGATAGTGATTTCAGTGAAGTACAAGAAAGTAGTGGTTTAGAGAGGTACCTGGGAGGGCGTTGTTGCATTAAATAGTTGTCTTGGGCTCCACGCAAGCAAGTGTCACGGGTCAAGTTATAGGAGGATATGTAGTGCGGGAGAACAGTACAATGGGGGTACTTTTAGATTTGTATATACTACCATTGAAGAGTTTGTGTGGTGTGGGATTCAGATAGAGGGATTATGAGTTAGTGCGAAATATAGAGGAATTTAGATTATAATTTCTCCCGATTTATGAAATAATAGAGGATTGCTGTTCCTTTTGTTACAATACGAGGATTCTTTTAATCCAGGTAAGGTGAGAGAGTGACAGTTCACGAATGTCAATAGACATGTCCTTACATGTGTTGAACTACGAGTGGAGAATTAAATGAAGGCTAGAAGATGAGATGGAAGGAGTTAGGAATAAGTTGAATTCTGAGGTGCCTGGAGATGTGTGAACTCCAAAAAACCTTCAATTACGCCTTTTGGAGTTTCCTTGACTATGCTCTGGTGAGAATGGGTTTTAATATAAAGTTATGAAATAGATTCGCATGTGTCCGATACTCAGTTTTTTTGTTAACTAGGCCTTCAATTGGTTTTATTAGAAGTTCCGAGCATAGGATATGGTGATCCTTTGTTCCCCTTTCTGTTGATTCTGGTCTTGAAGCAGTGAGTAAGTTGACTTTGAGAGCAACAGAGTCATTCTTCATCTGGATCCACGATAGCTCCTGATGCCTCCATTGTTTCTCGGTTACAATCTGCAGACAGCATTATTTTCTTATTGAGTGCTAATGAATCTTATATTGTAGGATTGTGTCACCTTCTCCTTTGTTTTGAACGTTGTACCTGGTTGTGAATTATTTTGGCCAAGAACTAATTTCAGTCCCGGATTTGTAACTATTTGCAGTTTGGACATCATGTTGGCCCTTTCACCATGTCTTACCTGGGAATAGCATGATCTTTAAAGAGTACCTTTTCTAGCTTAACTATTTATTTTATGCCGCTCTTCCTTATCCCGACATCATTAGTAAGTAGATTGAAGATCGGTTCATGGTTTTATTTGGATGGGGCGAAGCTGTGAGAGGGGAATCCATTTTTTGAGATGAGTGTCCTGTCACCCTCAAGAGAAAGGAGGTTTAGGTCTGTGAGTTGTAAGGAATGACCTTAGCTTTATTGCGTAAATTTGGAATTTAGTTGTCGAGGAGTCTGATAAGCTTCCAGTACAATATCTCTAAGAAAATCAGTTTGTTTTGTCATATTATCTGAAGCTACAAAGAGGATTCGGATATTGGCACCGTTGTTGGGATCCAAGCCAAATCCAAACCAGGATAGGAATTACTTTAGCTATTTTTCCAGATATGGATTTAAATCTACATAAATTCTACATGAATCTTATCCAATTTAATTTTTTTTATTTAGATTATAGACTGGACCTTATCCTATCCTTTCCGTATAAGAGGGCTAAAATAAGAAGCAGGCGATTGAAGTAGTTTGGCATGTGTTACACAGGCTAACTGCTTAAAAGGTCAGTACTACTTGGGGTATGTTATTAGTAGAAAGGTGTATAGAACATCAAAAATGAGGTTTATGAGGTAGAGAGGAGGTTTTAAGACTGTTTAACATACAATACCAACCTGTACAGATATGGATGATGACACAGAATTTATTCTACTTAAGTGGCATAAATTATTGGTGGAAGCTTCAAAGAACTTGCGCAAAGCCAATTCGAACCTAGGGTTTCAATCGAAATCCCTTATTAGTCATTCAAAGTTAAGAGCCCCCTTCTAAATATCTTCTCCCAAGAAACGGATTGGAAGTTAATTGACAAGAGAAAGTCCCAACCTTATTTAAAGCAAAACAAGTAAACCCTAGCCGGTCCGGAAACCAACTCTAAATCTTCTAAAATCACGGCATTTTTGTTTTATACAAATCCCAGTTGCTTAGAAAACTAAACAAAATAAAACAATGAATAAAATTAATTTAGAATGAAAGCTCAACTGAGCATGAATAGTGTCTGAGAGAGATACGCTTTTGCGCATGTAGTACGTGCGCCTCATACCAATTCTCTTCTTCAAAGAATTCGGCCTCGAGTTTTAAATCTACATAATACTAAGAAGAAGGCTGGATCTGACTATCTAAACGAATGTGACCCGAGTTTTGCCTTCCTTTGCTGAAAACAAGCACTACATATTCACTACTGTTTCTCGAAGCTTCTTTCAATCAGTCGACGTAGCCAATAGTTGGGGTACCACATCACCTCCAATTACCTTGTTTGCAAAACTTAGTGTGGAATGTGCTCTTGTGACTGTATTCTCCACAAATTTGGATCCTCAAGCCATAGTATCTCCCAAAGAGGATTAACAAACATGTGAACTCTTTGACAGTCTCTTCTTCCAGATACTCATCGAACCCTGAGCGTTCTCCCAATGAATTGCGTTGACCTCCATCTCGTTGCCAAAACAAGGAAAGACATCCAGATTTCAAAAGCTTTCATACAATTAAGTATTGTAATAAATGCATCCTTCTCTTAAAAAATGTTGATGAAATTGCAAAGAGGTTACAGCCACTGGAGTTGGTTAAATTCCCAATGGGAACGGTATTCACAGTTTGTACACGGGTGGTTAAGGGCTGGAATATCCTGCAGTGTGGGTTGCTACTGCAACTGCTAGCTGACCCGTGGTTGTGGTAGCAACTAAGGTTGCGGCTTCAGCTCTGGTGGCATAACTCGCTAAAGGGGTTGTTACATGGGCCAAGGCAGCCGTTGCTATAAGGTGTCTGACACGGTTCAGGAAAGGTAACCATGGGGGAATTGTGATGGCATTTCGGCAGAGAAGTGCAACATTCTCCCACAATATTTAGGTCGGCAAGAAACATATGCATCTGTTGATTAATATTTGTATCAGTCCTTCCAAATTTGTCATTCATCTCCTCCATACTCTCTTCGACTTGATCAACTCGCGTTTCCACCATTGGCGGTCTTCCGGTTTCTTCCCTTTTCCACCATCGTATCGGGTTAAATTCAAAAGAAGAAGCAACTCGCTCTGATACCTATTTGATCTAATTATTGGCAAAAACAGCAGCGAATTTGCGCAAATTAATTTGAACCTATGGTTTCAATAGAATTCCCTAATCAATAAATGAAAATTGAGAAAATCTCTCACTTAGTTCTCACAAAACTCAGCGTAATTAATTGAATATTGAGAGGCTCGGCCCTCTAATTTAAAGTAACACTAGCTGACCTTAGCTGGTTAAGAAAACCTACTCTAAACCTTCTAAAATCCGGCGAGTTCTTATTTCTAAACAAATCTCAATTATTTAGGAAGCTGCATAATAGCAAAATCTCGGCAGTGGACAGTGTGTTTGTGTGTCTGCCTGTCATGTGTCTTGAACTTACTTCTCGCATCATACAGATCACATTGGGATAAACTATGGTGATGATGATGATGAAGTTACGTCATTTTTATTTTTAGATCCATTTTAACTGTTCTTTTATCCTATTCATTGCCTTACAACACTTCCATTGTAATACTTGCTGCTATGACGAAGACTGTTGGATTATTTTCTTTTCTAGGGATACATATGTCTGAGCATGTGTATATGCATATTGCTTAAATATGAACTTTATATCGTTCCTATTTATGCTAATGAGATGTTTCGTAGTATTGACAACTTTGGCGTTTCCATGTCACAGGTTTCTATCATGCAGATTGCTTCTGAAAAGTCGGTTTTCATCTTAGACATGATAAAGTTATCTAAAGACGAACCTATTGTCTTAGACAGCTGCCTCAAACGTATTCTGCATTCTCCAAAAATTCTAAAGCTTGGTAGGCAGATATTTGAGCCTTTACTTGCAAAACATCAATATTTCCTTATATGTGTTTCTATTGTATGATCATTAGTATCTTTAAAATGATCTATTTAGATTCCTTAAGAAATGCAGTCGTCCCTGCATTCCCTGGCTGTCAGCCGTACATGTGGTGTGCATCAGCATTGGGCCTACCACTTCTAAAAAATCTAAATAGAACTCAATTTTACACGATGTGGGTTCGATTCTTATTGTACTTTATAAAATAATATCAAGTGTCGGATGGATGTATATCTAATTTGTGATATTTGTATTTTCTCAAGAATACCGAGTATTCATCTAACATTAAAGATGAAGCAGCAACTTACTAAAATCTTTTGTGGCTCTACTACTTGTAGGATATAATTTGCAATGTGATCTAAAGCAGCTATCTCACTCTTATGGGGATCTGGAGTGTTTCAGGCACTATGAAATGCTACTTGACATTCAAAATGTGTTCAAAGAACCACGAGGTGGTCTCTCTGGACTTGCCGAGGTAATTCAGCACATTGAGTATAGCCAACATGTGAACCTTTCAGCCCATTTAAAATTGAATCTTATAGTTGTATGATGGCATCACTTACTGCATTATTTTGCCCTCTTTCATGACTTGTTGAATTTTATCATACATGTCACATATTAGGACTTTTCCTCAGACAAATATGTAAACAATGTTTTTTGTTTGCTGAATCAATATATATGAATGTTTTATGTTTGATTACATTTCGGTTTAATTGTTTATGTTGACAAAGATCATTGTTTCTATTGATTTATATTGAAACAGAAAATTTTGGGATCTGGCTTGAATAAGACGAGGCGTAACAGCAACTGGGAGCAACGACCTTTAACTCAGAATCAAGTATGTATATTTCCCCTTTTCTTTACAATTTGTAGACAAGTAATGTGTCCGTGATTTATATTCCTGCGTGCATGCACTTGTAAGTGTACCCACTACCCACGTATGTGATCGACACCCTCACCATATCAACATCAGCTCTTTTTACCACATTCATGTATGTTCCAATGTATGATCTGCCTTCCGCATGGTGTGTGTCGTAAAGTTATGAGGAACTATCATGTTTCTAATTGGTTGTACGATAAGGTCGTTTACTAATGATCTAGCATTCCATTTGTTTTACCTAGTAGATCTTTGTGCTAAAAATACCTCCAGTTTATCTCATTGCATTGATTGGGCTTTCACTGAACTCCTAAAGTTATCTACTTATTTTGCTGGCCATCTGTAATGATGCAATTCAACAAAACTTCCTTCGGTTACAAAACTAGTTCTTTTATTACATTTCCCATTATGTATATACAGGCTAATACAATAACTGTTACAAGGTATCAAGATTTTAAGCAATGTAAAATCCAAGTGAAAAAGGTGAAAGTAAAGCAAAGAAAAAATGTCATGCTTATGGAGAAGAGAGAAAGCGTATGTTGTTGGGACATGTGAGAAAACAAAATGATCCTAAAGTAGAGAGCCATAATTACTAAGTCTGGTGCAAAAATATTCTACGGGTGCTCTAAAGGTTTAAAATATTAGATGACAAAACTAATAATTAAATGAAAGTATTTAATACCCCTCTCAACCTGGAGGATAATGTTTTCGTATAATCCCTGCCTGGTATAGATCAGTTTTTTTTTTGGAAAATGTAAAAAAAATTGTTGATCATCTCAAGGGAAACTTTCCGAGATGGAAAGATTACAACCCGAAGGTAAAGGGAAAAGAAAAAGTCATCACAAACATCACTTCGGATCCACTATAACTAAATCCCGACATTTCATCACAAGATCCTTAAACCTCGTCCCGAAGACCAATATAAAATCGTCATACATATGTTAAACGTATTGCTTGCGCGGTCTTTGCATTTCCTTCAAAATGCCTAGTGTTCCTCTCATTTCACAAAACCTATTGATAAAATCATAGAAAAATAGGGATAAAAGAAGTTTGGAAAACAATATGATTGATATTGTGATAGTGAAATTAGGTTACAACCCATAAAAACTGGGCAATCTATAGCTATAATAAAGAAAGCGAAAGGGTCTGGTATAGCCTTAGGCATTATGCTAATAGTATTTATGTCTATAACACCCCCCTTCAAATTCTAGATGGTACTACAAGTAACAAAAAGATATTGCAAATACTCATTGGAACCGCTAAATAGAAGCTAAACGCAAAAACCAACCATCGTAACAAGTGCGAGAGAACCAAACCCGAGACATAACTCAAATACTACTAACCGCCTGGTACTAAAGAAGATATCAGTAAAGACCAAACCTGCAAATCAGTGCACAACCAAGAAAACTAAAATGAACGAAACCAGATTCGACCAACCCCAACATGCAAAACCAGTCGTGTTACTTCCATTACTTAAACAAAATGCGAACTAACCTCCATATCCTAACCCAATGTGAATTAACCACCTTATCTTAAAACCTTATGCGTGCTAACCGCATGATCCTAAAATTAGATGCAAATTAACCACCAGATCCTAAAACCAAATGCAAACTAACCGCCAGATCCTAAATCGATGCAAACTAGTTGGCAAACCCTTCAAATCAAAGCTAGGATCGGAATCGATAAACCTAGCCAAATACTCTACTCAAATTAGAATGCGACACACACCCAAGTCAAACCTCGTTGGACAAGTCAACTCAATTAAGAGATCAATTACCTAAAGCGATGCTATACAACTTGATGTACCCAATCACCACCTCGATAATACATCTAAGTTGCATCATCCTGATTGAAAATACATCATTTTTACATAATTTTGAACTTCAGATCTAAAATGAAACATCCAATTTAATGCCATATACTTCATATTATAATCGATATGTTGATTCAAAACCACAACGAATCGGGTCAGTCAACTCTTTAATTGATTAGGAGTCACAAACAAAATCCAAATCATATGCAAATTCATCTTAAAAATCATAGATAAACCCAACCCTTTAAACTAGAACCGGTTATGAAACAAATTAAAACCACTAGTGTTATACTGAACTAATATAAACTTTTGCGGTTGCAGTTGATAAAGCTATTTATAGACGATAAGGACCCATAATCAATTGGTGAAAACATATCTTCTGCCAACTGTAAACTAGCCAAAATGGACTAGAAATTTAGATTGTCACAATCGGTTATCTCTAAAGATACTTAGTTCTGTAGACATTGATTTGAGGATTCATAGAATAATTTGACTCATAGTAAACTCAAGGCTTCAACTTCGATTGCCATACTTATTCGAAAACCTCATCGATTCAATTCCAAATTAATCACAAAAATTCGGAGAGAATATTAAAACAAAATTGCAGTAAAACGAACCAAATTTGCTAATCCACAATACGAATTGAGAAACTCTAAATAGATGAATAGTATGAAGAACACACAAATTGGTAGGAGAATTCTCTTTTAGAGTTTCAATTGCTCAAATAAATCGATTACAATCAAATTCCTCTCAAGCCCTAAGTCTCTCTCTCAGAACTTTGATTGATCTAACATGATCTAATCTTGCCTAGCCTTGCCCCTTTAAAAGGGTTACAAGTTCCTAGTTACAAAATAGGACAATTATGCTCTTAAATGCCTAAAACAATAGGCTGAATCACGCCTCTGTTCGTATAGAACAAGCCTCTATTAGAACAGAAAGAAGTGTATTCGAACAGACTAAAAGTCTGTTCGAACAGAATACTCAGACACCTGTTTATTCGAATAGAAATCAAAGTTTGTTCGAATAGACCTTAAGTCGTTCGAAGGACTCCAAATCTCGTTCGAACAACTTGGTAAAAAAATCCATAAAAACACCCCAGATCCTCCTGGATCAATTGCAATAGCAATAACCAACAACATATTAAATCATAACTTACAGTCGTTTGATCAAAAACATAATAACAAATGGAGATGTAATTTGAAGACCACTGGCATCCCCAATTGCTCAATTCAAAATTTCTTTTTACATTTTTTACTTCTCCATTCATACTAAGTCTCAAGGATAATTGGATTTGATTTCACACTGATTAAAGTAAAGCTGAATTAGAATTATGGTTATCCAACTTTCTTTTGCAGCAATTTGGCATACAAAAATGCAACAATTCAGCGATACCGAGCATAACCTCTTCTCATCGTAGAACTCTTCAACAAATAAAATATTTTAAAAATATTCAGAAAACCCGAATACAAAATATTTGCAAATCGAGCAAATGATTCAAAACCTTAGGTTACTTGTAGGTAGATAACCTTCACCTATTAAAAATAGAGGAAAAAAAACCCCTTGAAAACCCTAAATCATCTCCTTCATTTGATCTTCAAATCATATAAAGGTAGAAATAAATCACGGGTTTCTACCGTCGGAGCAAACAACAATAATTGTCAATAACCAAAGTACCGTAGTTGATATGCGCTTGAATTGATGGCGGCTCCGATACCGTGATAGAATCATAGAAAAGAGTGTGAGCGAAAAAGTCTGAGTGTCATGACCCTACTCTACGCGCACCAATATTGTTGCCACTTGACCACCACTAGCGGAGGTGTGTGGTTTTGTTTCCCTTAAAAAGCTTCCGTGCCATGTTGAGTAGGATCTCTACTTAAGGACCGTACACACGACATGATCTTAGTAAACCATTGGTGCAACCATCACCGCTCTTGGGTTAGGAGTCTCTCCAATACCCACTCAACCGGGGTGTTACAATTTGATAGAGATTAATTAAGGCTGAGAAGTAGGAGGCTATAAATTAAAGGCCCTAGCCCTATAAATTTATATTGTTTTATCTTAGAACATTGTAGTTGAAGGTGCGATTGGAATGAAGAAGATCTTGTTGGAAGAAACAAGGAAACACAAGGGACTAAAGATCTACCCTCTCTTGGTGCATATTCATTTATCTCTTCCATGGAGTAATTTGCATGAAATGTGGGATTATCGCCAAGAAGATCTGCGGCATTGTCTCTATCTTCTCTCCCCCCATCATATCTCTAACATTACTAAGGGTAAGAAAGTTAGATGACGTGCTGGTGTTGAAACAGTAGTCAACATGGTTGAGAAATCGATCAAGAACATCGCGTCTATTATGGCATGAAGAGGGCAGGCAAGATGCTACTCGCCAACGTCAGCGTTGAATCCTCTCCTTAGCCCTCGAATGCGGGCACGACTTTCAGATTTGCATCTCTCCGTACCACCACCAATGGCAAGGAAAATCAGCCCCTGCCATCAATCCTCGGGTTGGGCACCATAAAATAAGCACCTGCCAAAGCTCGCAATCCCCCTCCGGAACCCTATCTCAGAAAAACTCGTGAGATCCATTGCGGAGGCTTTTGTGGGAGGATTAAGAATGTTAGACAAAGAAGGTAAAAACGTGTGATAAGACAGTAGGAGGGAAAATAAGAAATAGGTGAAGGATAAGGAGTCTGTAAAGTACTTGAATGGGTACCAAATGTATGGTCTTATCAGAGATACTGTCGCAGGGCTGGTATGGATATTCAATGATCTTCCTTATGTATACAGTACAATTGTAATTTTTTGTTTGTCCCTGCATTAACAGGTACATGCAGTAGATTCTGTAAAAAAAGTGGTCATGAGAGCATAAACGAATTTGGACTAGATTTTGGGGACTCATCGATCAGTAGTTGAAGGGGAAGCATGAAGATATTAGGCTCTGCATGCTCGGACCTCTCACCCTCTATACTTGACCAGGACTGTAGGACTGATTTTAAAATAGGAATCATCCTGATTCCTGACAATTAGACAGAGATTCATAACACTTGCATCCTTTTTGGGTTGTTTTAGTAGGCCAAAAAGACGGCGTAGTAGTATTGAGTCTCGTTAAGTAATCTAAAACCTGAAGGAAGCAGACACAGTGGAAAATCTTCGATGATAGACGGGAGACTTCCAGAAGCATCATTTAATGTTCTCTATTGCTGGTCCATCTCCTAGATGACCACCTGCTGTCCTAAAGAGTTTCTACCAGTACCCTCAGACTGAATATAGGACTAACGTGACTCTTCTCGGTTTTACACACCATGAATTTGAAAATATGTTTTTCTTTGCATAATTCTTGCAAGTCTGGAGATCGTTGGACATTTATCACTTAAATGGCTGATAGTGATCTAACTCATACCGCTTCTTTTAAAGTGCATTGTAGTGTACTTGGGTACTATTGTAGTTGGGAGGTCTCTATTTCTAACTAATAAATTTCTGTGTCTAGCTTTCGTTTGGAGGTCTTCTCCCACTATTTTAATTGAGACTCATTTTTCGTGTCAGAATTAATCTATTGCACTATATTCCAGATCTTTTGGCTTCTAGACATTTTTCAGAAAGATGGGTATTATTGGCCACTAGCTTCAAGAGTGAACTATTCAGGACATCATAATGGAGTTCAGCATCATAGATTAATGAGTAATGGATAATTTTTTTGTCATTTTGAGTTCATTTGTGAGTTATCCTTGTCTTTCTTGTCTTGAGATGTGGGGCTTCGTGGACCTTGCCTATAAAAAGCAATTGGTTTCTTCTTGATGACGGTAATTGGGAGAAGAGGATTCATGTAAACCACAATTAGGCTGCAGATAGGCGTAGGAGTAGATTGTGAGAGAACTCCAACGGCTAAATCTGTAATCTGGGAGAGATGAACAGATCTCTTTGCCGTTCATATTGGATTTACTTTTATCAGGTTAAAATCCAATGCTGCATCGCATGAGATGAACTACGTGCACTCATTTGACCTTCAGTGTGCAGTAAAAGCCCTGGCAGTCATTATAGTTTAACACGATTGTTACTACTGTATCGTGTAACTTGTTTTATGTGTGCCTGAAATGGGGTAAAGTATGAAACTAAGTGAAAATATTGTGCAGATGGAATATGCTGCTCTTGATGCTGTTGTACTTGTTCACATATTTCGTCATGTCCGCACTCAATCTCTGCCCTCAGGTGTTGAAGACAGGCTACTCACAATCGAGTGGAAGTCTAACATTGTAAGTACATACCCTTTTTTTTTCTCAATTTCACAATATATGCGAAAAATAAAAAAAAATAAAGAAAGAGAAAAATAAAAGCTTATCATTTGGTGCATCTCCGTAAAGCAAATTATAGATTCACTCATCACCACAATTTGTTTTTCATGGATATTTACATTTTAGAACTTTGGCTGCATAGACAAGCCGTCAATCATAAGTCCCACCCCTTCCATTTGGGAGGGATAGGGGATTCTCTTCTCTGATCTAGTAGCAGCAGCAGAATAACCCCATTTTTTTGTTTGGTTTTTTGATTAATCACAGGTTTCCCGCATGGATGATAACGTGAAACAACCAAAGAAAAAGTACAGGTCAAAAGTTAAAAAGGGACGAGGACAAACTGCTGTGTCCTTAAAGTCCAATTAGTGTAAGGTCACATGCTCCTTCCCCTCTTTGCCCTTTTAGCCATTTTCGCCCCTCTCTACGACTTGAAGAGCTTGAATACCTTGTGAATTATGGTCTGTTAAAATCCTCCCCTCCCCTCCCCTCCCCCTCTCTACGACTTGAAGATGAAAACCCTAGTTTATGTTGCAGAAACCCCAAGTTCTAGAATCTGTGAATGTAAATAGTTACATGATAAAGGCTGTTTACCTTTACAGTCGAAAAAAGACTAGTTGTTACGCTGTCATTTTCTTTCAGGTTGGTAAAGATTTAAACATGAATTTATCATCATTTCCTCCTTTTGCTAACACAGTTTTAATGGTTGGATTCGGGGTTTCTCGTCAGACCCAATCCGTTAATAATCCTACATATCTTAACGTGTGTAGTATAAATGTTAAAGTAACCTGTAAAATAGCTTTCCTCTTTGGTTTAACGACATCAAGTATGAAGAAGCAACAGCAACAGCAACAACGACTATTACTCAGGTGATAACAGCAGTAGCAAGTAATCAACAGGCAGCAGTAATGCAGGTCTGTTTTGCGGTAGTAACGCAGTTTATAGGTAACACAGGAAGAACTCAGTTATAAACAGCAGCAACAACGAAATATTCAGCAGGTAACACTCGGGTAAACAGCCCAAGAACTGACAGGTTATTAGCAGCAAGAAACAGGCAGGTTTCAGCAGTAAGAACAGCTCCGGTAAACAACATGTAATGTGTAAACAATTCCTGTAACAAAGAGACAGCAGAACAGTAACAGCTCGAGGCGTGGGTCGCACTCTCTTTAAAGAGTATTTCGACATATCTCAGGTACAGGTAAATTGTCTGATCTCTCCCAGGATACAACGAGCATATACGGTAGCTTCAGTACTCGAAGTCAACGTACAGTAACAGTAAATTTCGTACCTCAGTGAACCGTACAAACGAACAAGAGAGAGAGTGAGTTTGAGATGAAAACTTATTTCTCTGTTGTCTTTTAGAAGGTGGTAACAAAGACATTTATAGAAATAGGTTTACAACGACTCTCTCTCTATTCAAATGAGACGTGTCTCCCTAGAGATCAGGTGTTAAAAAGATTAGGGCGAGTCTAGTCAAAGCCCAAAGGGCCTCCAAGTAACAGTAAATTTCGCACCTCAGTGAACCATACAAGCGAACGAGAGAGAGAGAGAGTTTGAGATGGAAACTTGTTTTCTCTGTTGTCTTTTAGAAGGTGGTAACAACGATCAGGTGTTAAAAAGATTAGGGTGAGTCTAGTCCCAAACCCAAAGCCAGTTGCCCAATCCCAAGCCCAAGTCCGAGCCAACCCGACCCGACCCGACCCAACCACCCGGGAGAGGGTCAACTGTGTCTAGGGTATAAAATCCCCTCACACACTCACACATCTATACACTTTTTATGTCACATGTTACACATATGTCACATGGGTACTACCTTATATATTTAGTTCATCTATTGTTTATAAACAATGTGGGACTAAACTTTAGGCTATAGTTTAAGAGTAACATAAAATAGATGATCAAGAAAGAGGTCATGGGTTTAAGGCTCAAAATGAGGTACAAGTTTTGAAAAATTCCAACAACATGTAATATTTATTTGCCTAATCTTGGTACCTATTCAGGTATATGAGAATAGGGTGCAAGGTTGGTTTACCTAATCCTAACATCACCTTTATTTGCCTAATCTTTTAAGCTATGTAGTAGTTATGAGAATATGGTGCAAGGTTAATGACACATAATTTAGACAAAAGACCTGATTTGTTTGTTTTTTTCCCCTCTCCCTCTCCCTCTCCCCCTCTCCCCTTCTGTACTTGCCCTACGTTATTCCTCCCGCACTCACCTTCCCTCCTTCCCTCAATCCTACGTACAACTATCCCCTCATTACCCATCTCGCCACTGCTCCGTCCTCTCTCACAGACGACCCCACCACCATCCCCCCGTCTTTTCTTTCCCGATCATTCCATCCCTTTTACAAACTGCCTCTTTGGAGTTTGACCTTTCTTTCTTTCAGTTCATTCAACCTGTTTCATGCAAGAGACTGAAGAAGACCCACAGGAACAGGACATTGCTGAAATGATGAGCAATTGTACAACCCACGAAACCATCCCAGTTCTTAAAATTGACCCAACAAAGTGAGAAATTCTAAAGAATAAATGGAAACACGCCATGGCTTTCAAATCTATTTCCCCGGCCATACGAGAACAAACGATCATAGAAGGCGTTAAAAGGGAATGGACCAAACTAATACCGAGTTTGCCGCCAATCTCTTTTGAACAAAACTCGAAGATTTTCATCGTTAACTTCCGATCCAAAACCGACCTTCACACCATTCTTAACTCCTCGCCAACCAACATTCACGGCTTCTCGCTCCTCCAACAACCATACAACCCTATTCTACATTAATCCGAGGTTATCTTCCAACAACACCTGTGTTGGGTACAAGTGGCAGGGCTGCATGTTTGCCTTTTGGACATGGACACCTTGATCGACATTGGCAATACCATTGGTGAGTTTGTGAGGTACGATAACCAAGCGGAGGAGGCCGAAACTATTAAAACCAGCTTCGCTCGGATCCTTGTTCGGCTGTCTACGGACAAGCCGTTGGTACTCGCTATCTCCATTCCAAGGCCGGGCTGTTTTGACGACGTCACACTCAAAGTAAAGTACGAAGGATTGGAAGGTTTTTGCCAATTCTATGGGATTATCAATCACACAATAACGACCTGTAAATAGTTCAACACCTTTCGCCAAGAGCGCAATCGTCAGAATGTCACGGGCAGATATGAGTTTCCCTTTGGAGTCCATGTTCAAGTTAACCCTCCACGACACTCGGTTTCGTTCAACCTGAAGCAACCTTCTGATTTACAGTTTGAACGTGGGAAAGGGCCGACCTACACCCCAACATCTCAGACCGACCTAGTGGTTAACTCTCCGAAACAACAAATTTGTCCGGACGATGTAGGCCGAGTTATCCAAAGGGCATTGGAGAGACTCCACGACTAGACAAGGAAAGAAAGTTTCCTATCTCAGCCGCAGCGAACTTTCGACGCAAACTTTCAGATCTCCGAGCAAGGGCCACGAGACTGGACTCCCCGTCCGGTGAAACAAAACCTAACACTATTAGATCTCAGACCCCGCGCCATTTCAAACAACTGCATGCAGACTGCCCAAGGCCTTGTTTACGTAAAACAAAGAGAAAATCTGTTTGTCGAACTCAAATCTACTCCAACGGTTGAAAGCATTTATGACGGACAAGTTGCGGGGCCCTCAAACTTCAATCAATCTTCACATCATCCCCTTTGTCGTCCGGAACCGTTACAAACAGGTAGGGACCTCTCCAAACTGACAGATAGATTCATGGGGCAGAGAGACAAAATGCCACAGTCCACTCTCTCTTATGTTGCAGGCTGCATAAATTACCAGCCCACTAGCGAGCCCAACACTAACCCAACCCAGCAAATCAAGCCCAGAACCTTGGTGTTCGAGTCCACATCCGTCTCTCCTACCCAACCCAATCTTTACGTAACCAATAAAATCATATTGGACTTGACACCAAACCAAAATATACAGTCTTAGAAATCCTAAACTGTCTTAAAGCCCATCCCAGCAAGGCCACTAAGACCAACACAACGCCCGGCTAACACGTACTTTGCGTTTCCGACCAACACTGGGCCTCCAACTCAGCTCTCAACCCGGAATGACTCCTCAGAGGAAACGAAACCTTTAGAGGTAGGTTACTCCTCAACGGACAGCAGTGGGTGGAAAACACCCCGGCACTCCGACCTCTTTCCATCGGAAACTGACACGAATCGCAGCTACAACCGCACCCAATCTAGCCGGAGCAACCCACATGGTAGAGGATCTCATACTGCTGACGAAACTGAAACAGGGGATTACGTGAGCCCTGCTCCAGAGCACCAACCAAATAAGCGGAAAGCGAGGCACTCAAAACTCGGACGACTATAGCGGGGAACACCCCGGCCCTGCCAAGGTATGTAAACTAACCCAGTTGCAACCCAGCACACACAAGCACCTCTTTGAATTTGTTTCTTTTCCTCTTCATGCTTGCAGATATGTTTCGTGGGCTTTTAGTACTTTAAAACCGTTTGATTTTTGGCGAAGACGTCATAAATAATCCATTAAAACTAAAATGAAGCCCATTCATAGTGAAACCCTAGGTCTGCATGATCGCATAATCACACACATCTCCTCCTCCAAGGAGAATGGGGCACATTATAACACTCCTAGTAGAGGAGAGCTAAAGCACACACAAGAACATTGCGTTAACCCCTTCCTCTCTCAAAAAGGTATTAGTACCTGGTAGAGGAAGTGTTGTGGCAAACCCAAAATGCAATGTACTTCGGAAGGCTTGACGAAAAACAACATTGAAACCGGAGGACATCTCTTAGACCTTCAAAGCCTTCGACACAGAGTGCGTTACACAGCTTATAATCTTCTTTATCACCCCAGCGCGACCAATAGAAAAGTCTTTCTCAAACTTTTGAATCAATATGGCAAAGTCAAAAATCACGCGACTAGGAAGAGGAAATTATCTCAGGCACGCAACACAAGTCTTTCAACCAATATAACGGAAGCGGGCCCGACACCGGCCCTCGGTTGTCAATGATTGTGCTGTCCTGGAACTGTAGGGGGACCGCAAAAAGGTCCACCCTAAGAGAGCTCCTGGTCCACAACCAAAAATTCCATCCTGATATTATCTTCCTTACCGAAATCAAAGCCTATAACCCTAATACCCTCTCCAAGCTTAACCAGCTGAGCCTGGAGCACACTCACACGGTCGAAGCCACGCAAACCCATGCCGGTGGCCTCTGGCTGGCCTGGAGCAATGCTATTGACCTTACCATCCTATCCTCCTCTCCCAATGGTATCGACGCTCTTATCCGGTCTTATGGCCCAAACCAATCCCAGGACGACGTCCCGACTCCGTGGCTCTGCTCTTTTACGTACGGCCCCCGGATTCCCAACATAGGAGTGTTTACTGGGCATCCATCGCAAGGTTGGCGTGTTCTATTTCTATTCCTTGGATCATTATTGGGGACCTTAATTGTATTACTTCCAAAGAAGAAAAGTTCGGAAGGATTGCCTATGACAGCACGGCCAGAAACCCCTTGGAGGAATTTATCTTCGACTCGTCTATGATAGACCTAGGCTACTCGGGCGTCCCTTTTACCTGGTCTAACAATAGATAAGGCCCTAATCTGACAATACAACGCCTGGATCGTGCCCTGGTTTCTACCCTCTGGCGCACTACCTTCCCTGACACCACCATCATAAATCTCCCCATTATAGGATCGGACCATGGCCCCATCATTCTTAATACGAATTTTGACAGGCCCAACCTCCCTAAGCAATTCCATTTCCAATCGGCTTGGATGAAGCACGAGGGCTGCATCGATGTCATCTCCAAATCCTGGCTCGATCCCCATACAGGATCGCGCCAGCTCCGTCTCTGCAAAAAACTTTGGCGCACTAAAAAAGATCTCATTGCGTGGAATAAGGCTGAATTTAACTGTACCCCTCTCAATATCCAACGCATCAGGGATCAAATTAATGCCACTCAAAAAACTAACCCGAGCACGGCTAACATCACCAAAGAGCAAGACCTACAACAGCAACTCACCAGCCTTCTGGAATAAGAAGAGGCCATATGGAGAGATAAATTGAGGGAGCTATGGCTCAAAGAAGGGGACCGAAATACAAAGTTTTTCCACATTTACACCGTTTGCCGGGGACGTCAAAATACGATAAAGCAGATTCGTCGTTCGGACGGTACCTGGTGCTCTGAGAGGCATGACATAGGTGATTCATTCATTAACTATTACAAGGACCTTTTCACCTCTTCACAACCCCAAATTTTGATAAAAGATCTCGGTATCATGGAGAAACTTGTCACGGAAGAGGATAATACCCTTCTCACCAGAGAACCCACCATAGATGAGCTTAAAGAGGCTTTGTTCTCTATGAACCCGCATAAATCGTCAGGGCCTGATGGTTTCATCCCGCTCTTCTATCAGAAATCTTAGGAGACGGTAAAGCACGACCTCTTTAAAGCCACCCTTGCCTTCTTCCAATCGGGGAACCTACTCCAGGAATTCAACCACACCAATATTACGCTCATCCCTAAGAAAAAGAACCCAAACTCCCCATACCACTTTAGGCCTATTAGCCTTTGTAACGTCAAGATGAAGCTGATCTCCAAAATCCTGGCAACCATATTGAGACCCCTGCTCAATAAGATCATCTCCCCAGCTCAAAATGCCTTTATCCCGGGAAGGTAGATTTTTGATAACATTATTATGGCGCAGGAGCTTCTTAATGCCCTGGAAAAAAAAGGTGCCTCCAGCTCCATGGCAGTAAAGATGGATCTAAGCAAAGCTTTTGATAGAGTGGAATGGAATTTTCTCTATGACACCATGCAGACCATGGGCTTCAACGTTAAATGGTGTGAATGGATCAAGCAATGTATTTCCACTTCCTCCTTCTTGTTTAATATTAATGGGATCCCCTTTGGTTTCCTTAAACCAGGCAGAGGCCTCAGACAAGGAGACCCACTCTCCCCTTCCCTCTTCCTTATCTGCTCGGAGGTTCTCTCCCGCATTATCCTCCACAAAGAGATTCTTGGAGAGATGCATGGTATCAAGACGGCCAGAGGCAGTATGCCCATATCCCACCTCCTCTTTGTCGACGACAGCTTCATCTTCTGCAGAGCCACTCTAGACGAAGCAGGGGCCCTAAAAGGTGCCTTGAATACTTTCCGGAATGTGTCTGGGAAAGAGATAAACTTCGCAAAATCCTGTATCCTGTTTAGTAAAAATTATCATCATCAGCACCACAAGATTATCTAAAACCTGCTTCACATTAAGAAAGACTCAACAGGGGAAAAATACCTCGGAGCCCCGCTTACTTTCGACAGATCTAAGAGTCTAAACTTCCAAGACATCATCTCTAGGGTCTTGTCTAAGATCGAGGGTTGGAAAGCAAAAAATATTTCCCAAGCTGGAAGGCTCACCCTCATTAAAGTTGTTAACTCAGCGATCCCATTTTTTCAGATGTCCATCTTCCCTTTCCCCTCTAATGTCTGCACTAAGCTGGACGCCATTAATGCGCGGTTCTTTTGGGGCACCAACACAAAGGGTAAAACCAAATCCCAACTCATCAAATGGAAGCATATCTGTAGACCGGCCAAAATTGGGGGGCTGGGAATTTGGAACGCTAGACGCCAGAATCAAGTCCTGCTGGCCAAACTGTTTTGGCGGATCATCAAAGAACCTGAAAAACCATGGGCCAGTAACATGAAGAGTAAGTATTCCCCCAAAACTTCCGCAAAGCTCGCTAAGGCCAAATCTGGGGACTCCTGGATCTGGAAAGGCATTCTCAAGGCTCGAAATAGTATTTGGCCAAACCTTTGTTGGCACATTAGCAATGGAGAAAGCGTGGATTATTGGCTTGAACCTTGGATACCTGGCATTCGGTTTGGTCGTCCGGCAGGCCCAGTTCCGTTCAATCACTCTTGCACCCGGGTGGCGGACCTCATTAACCCCAATTGTCGTACCTGGAATACTTAGCTCATCCAATCCATTTTCCATAAAGATATTGCCGACCTCATCACGAGTTTACCGCTCAGCAGAACCCCCGCGCTAGACATCCTTCGATGGAAACCGGAAAATAATGGAATTCTTACAGTGAAGTTGGCGCACAACTCCTCCATTCTTGGCCTCAATAAGGAAGATGCAGGGACCAACACTAGTAATCAAGATGAGCCTTCATGGGAGCACATTTGGATGTTGGCAGTGCCTCCTCGTATCCAGCTCTTCCTATGGAAAGCTATACAGGATGGGATCCCAACTAAATACAATCTGTGGCATGGTATGGTGACTGGGATCCGATTTGCCCGAGATGTGGCGTTGAAAATGAAACCACTTCTCACGCTCTTTTCTTCTACTCTGAAAACCATGGGTTCTGGTACAAATCCACCCTGGCCCTGGACTTTCGAAGCCTGCCTTATACTGACTCGGTGCGCAACACCATCCAGCAATGCCTTCAGCTCCAAGGAGGCAAAACACCCTTTCTCTCCTTCTGCAGCATCCTCAATTCCATCATGTATATCATTTGGATCAGTAGGAATGAGCTCACAAACTCCTTATCGACCAATCCAGAATTGCTACCCCCACCCCCAAGCCTCTTCGGCTCCCCCTAGGGGCAGCGCAGGCTGGCATGTTGTCAATGTTGACGCCTCCTGGACTAATAAGGATAGACCAGGTGGAACGGGTTTTATTATTAAATCTCATTTGGACATTATTTTAAGTGCAGGATACGATTCAGTTCGAGCATCTGACCCCGAAGAAGCTGAGGTGATCTTAGTGATCCGAGGGATGGAGGCAGCTAGCAGCTTGGGGCTCGATAGAGTCCTTATTTTGACAGACTGCCAGCGCCTGGTGAGTGCGTTTCGAGCTAGACCGGAGGATCTTTCTTGGGGGGCCCTCACTGTGGCCCCTGATATCCGAGCTCTTGCAGACAGTTTTCAGGGATTTTCTTTAGACTTTGTAGATAGGCGATATAACTTTTTGGCACATTTTCTTGCAGCCAGGGGCGCACTCTCCCCCTCTTTTATTTGCCTTGAGCCCTCTGAGGCATGCCATTTTGTAAACTCTGTTATCCCCCGCCACTAGACCGGGTTTCTTTTTATATATTTCATGCTTTGCTTAAAAAAAATAAAATGGCACATAGACCTCTGTATCCAAAACACAACTTGGCAGAACCAAAGAAAGGCATGGAAGACTTGATCTATTTATAGAGCTCTGAGATTACCCGGTCAAAATTATACAGCTAAGAGGTACACCTCTCACCTCTCACCTCTCACTGATTTTTGCTCTAAAAATAAAATCCTACATTCCCATAAATGCTCATACCCTATACTGTTCTCTCTCTCTCTCGCTCTCAGTCCATCACAATGTCTGAGATCCGATCGAGCTATGTGTCTCATATAGGCGATCGGAAGCTTGAGATTGTGAAGGGCAATTTCTTTACCGAAAATCAAACCTACATTACTCGTTCCAATGCTCCTCCTCCTGAAAAAAAATCTCGTATCTCTAAAGTACGTAAGAGCTCTCGTTCTTCTTCATCTTGGAGTCTTAACGATCCAGAGTTGAAGAGGCGAAAACGGGTTGTGAGATACAAGTCGTATGAGGTTGAAGGGAGGGTGAGATCTTCCTTTAGACAAGGGTTTCATTGGATCAAAAGCAGGTGCTCCCACATTATGCATGGTTTCTAGAGAGACGCAGAAAGAAGGTTACAAGAGAAACAATGTAATGAGTTTGTAGATTTTGGGAGCGGGTTGGTCTATCATATGATTCAAGGCCTTCTATTTCTCGGTTTTGTATTTTTATTTTCTCGCAATGTGGAGTTATAATGTAGATAGATTGCCCTTTCTAAGAAATATCGTCGCCATTCTCCTTTTCTTACCATCCATCTATCTATCTATACTATTAAGCACATTATGTTTGGAGTAATTGTGTTCATCCGTGGTCCTTTAATTACGATTTTAATTTCTACAGGCCATTACTTGTATCCTTACGCAAAAGTCCCTCGTTTTACTTGCAATTGTTGTAGTCAAAAATCTTCAAACAAACTTCAAAATTTGGCTAAGTTTGGTTCGTCACAAGTAAGATAACCAAAACTAAGATCAATTTGCATTAGAGCATCTCAAGAAGGTTTTTTTTTTTTTTGCTCAATCCTTAAATTTTTCAAGCATTTGAGACATCTCTTCCAACAAGGCTCAATGCTTGAATTTTATTTAAGTCATCATCCACATAAAGATTATGCGCCCCATGGATCTAATTAAAGAAAGAATAGGGCGTATAGATAAGCTCTTTTTAAAAACAATATTACATCAGGCGCATAATGAGCCCGGTTTTTAAGGGCGGATAAGGGTTATCTGATAACGAAATGTTTGGAGCGCATTCCAAAAAGAAAAAAAAAACCTTATGCACTCTACTCCAAACTCAACATTCAAGCCTGATGCTTGAAATTCAGGTATTGAGGCAACTAATGGAGGCTGAAAAGTGGAATAATCATATGTGGCATGTGTTTTTTAAAGTATTGAGGCAACTACAAATGATGCTTTTAAAGCATTTGAGTTGCATATGAAGAACAAGAACATTATATGGATCAATCCGTTATTTTGAAATGCATTTGACTGGTTATGTATTGCTGTGCAACTCATACAAATGCATCGGAGTTGCATTGTATCTTACTTGCAACAAACCAAACTGAGTCGGTCGATGAAGTTTACCCAAAATTGGGTTGCTAAACGTTTGCCAAAATCCGGGTTACTTGCAAGAAGCCAACGGGTTCGGGTTCGGGTTCGGGTTCGGGTTCGCTCAAATTGCAGGTCGCATTTAGTTCGAACTATAAAACCAACTTTGTTTCGTTTGAGCGGGAAAACATTCACCATGGATGGTAATCTCGAAATAGAGAAAGCTCGTCTTCTAAGTTTAGCTATCGATTTCGGATTCGATGAAGAACCCGCGAAAAAGTGCCTTGATCGTATCATTCACCTCTACGGTAACCTAATTCAATCATCATTTACTTCTTCTTTCATTTCATTACCCCATTGATTGTCTCAAATTTATCTTTAATTAGACCTAATTTTTACTGATTTTGTAATTGATAGTTTGATTTGAACCATATAATATGAAATTGAGAAATTCCAAGAACCCCTTTTGATTTTGGGTTATATTGATAATAGATTTATTTCGGGAATTTGAGTAGTAATTGTCCTTTAACATTTCGAGTTTTCGACTAAATTCGAAGCGATAGAAGTGGGGTTGTAATCAGGACCATAATTTTTTACAATGTTAGATAATCTCCAATCATGTTGTGAATAATGTGTGATTGTTACTTGGATTTGTTCGTTTTAATGTTTTGGTGTAAACTAGTAAACACCAGCTGATGCCTGGTGGGATAATTACTAGATTTTTTGGTGGTCGAAGAAGGAGAGGGGGTATGAGAGTAGGTTTAAGGAAATCATATTGTCGAGATAGTGAGGGGGAAGAGAGACGGTACTAGAAATAGGTTTTAGGGTTTATTTTGGGTTCCTCAATTGAGTAAAACAAAAGAACGTTTCGTAGGTTTTCATTGAATTTTTTTTTTTTTACTTAAGTTTAGGGACTAGACATACACTGAAGCAATTCAGATCTTGTGCAACTATTACAACCTACCAATTTAGAAATCAATATTTGTACAAAATCTATCAAGACTAGTATAAACCTTGTCGTGAGACGAACGGAATCTGATCAAGTATGAGGAGAAGATATAAAGAAAACCTAAATTGGCTACAATTTTGTGTGTGTGTGTGTGTGTGTGTGTGACTCCAGTGTGTAAACATGAATTTCGGGTGAAAATTCCCTACTTTTGCTTGAACTCTGAAACTATGAAGTCATAACGTTAATTACTGAATGTCGTAATTACCCAATGAAGAAATCATTGACCAATTCACATAAACAATGGCATTTCACCATCATGGTGTTTTCAAGCTATCTTACATTTTGGCTGTTCAAAATACTTGTTTACTGTCTTAACACTAGTTTATGGCCCCGTCCGCCTGTTATGTTTGAGGTGCCTTGACTGATACCTTGTACCCATATTAATCTGTTTTATAACTTCTTGCGAGGTTCTTAGTAGCTTACTCTCCTTTTGTTTTGATTTCTATCTACATTATCTACCAATATCTCATCCATTCTACAGCTTTGCAATTATTGTACTGCATCAATAAGTTAGTGAGCGTAGTATTTTCTCTAGATACGCATCTACCAAGCATCAAATAGAAATAATATTGGATACAAATATGAGATATCATTGGTAGACTACATGGCTATAGATTTATTATAATCATATTGTGGTATATTGGTCTAATTATGAAGCACACCTATGCTTAACCTTCAATATTAGCCAGCTTCTAGTTTACATAAATACAAAAATCGTTTTTAGAGGTAGCAAAAGCTGTCGAAGATACATGTTTGTGACAAGCTTCTGTAAAAGGGTGGGGTGTTTAATTGGTTAAGCAAAGGTTTGCATACTGGGATCATGATACTTAAGAAGCCATGATTCTGCTACATTTGCTAATGAAGTGAAGCATCTAACTGGAGATTTCTCTTATGATGCTCTTGTTGGTATTCTTTTTCTCATGCAGGTGAAGATGGAAAAGATTTTATATCTGTGGAATACTGTGGGGATGATTATCTTGCAACATTGGCCGAGTTTATGCAGGACAGTGAGGACTGGGATGATTTACAGACCATGGAGTCTGAAGCATGTGGAGCCTTATCTAGCATGCTTGAAGAGGAAGTTCTGAATGATTATGTAACAGAAAATGAAGATAATTTGGGAAGTAGCTTCAATGTTGGTGAAGATTCCCTTGAATTGCAGAATCAGGGAGATTTTGTGAGTTGCGATTCTTCAACTGATGATGGCGAGGATCCAGATTTTGATATCGCAAGCAAACCTAATGCAGGATCTGGTAGTGCATCCTTTAATCTCGATAGAAGGAAAAGCTCTGCTTCCACAAAGAGTTCAGACAAATATCCTTCAACATCCACTGTAAGTGAGATATCTTGGATTATATATGTGGTATCTATTTCAACTTCATCAAATCTCTTATATATGTGGTATCTAGTCATTGCATGGCTGGGTTTGTACTTAAGAGTGTTTGTGATTTTGGCCAATGTTATTATTATCATTTATTTCCATTTTGCATTGTTTGTCAATTTTTCACTATGTACAGTAGAAGGCTTCTATGTACTAAAGTTGTTGATATTGTTATAGGGATGTAAGAGAGGCATATTGCAAAATTCATTTTCTTCAGTATCGAATCAAAGGAGGGTGTTCCCCAGAATTGAAGACGGAACTCTTGGATACGAAGATTTGAAGGCTTTGGATGATATTGAATTGGCAAACATTGTAATTTTTGGCAATAGAACATTTAAACCTCTTCAGCATCAGGCTTGTAAAGCATTCATAGAAAAGAGAGATTGCTTCATTCTTATGCCGACAGGAGGTGGAAAAAGTCTCTGTTACCAAGTAATCAGCCTCATCTCATTATTTCCTTTTACACACTGGGTACAATAGCCATCTTCCCCCATATCTCTCTTTTCCTTCATGTTCTGTTCTATATCTAGAATAGTGCTTTTATGTTTGCCATGATATGTGTTAGTTTCTACGTACGCGGAAGCAATTAATCAATACTAAACGGAAAAATAATGATCTCTGTATTACTTCTCTCTACAATTACAAGATCTCTCTAACCCAACTAGGGTTTTTCCTTTCTCTCAAAACTCAACACCCCCTCTCCTACTAACCCTAGCCCCTTTGATAGAAGAAGAGCCCTAACCTTTTAAAACACTACCCAATTAATTATGAAACTAATCCAAAAATAATATTGCAAAAATAGAAAAAAGAAACATATAAAATAGGGGTCCCACGAAGTGTGCCAAATTGGAGACGTGCACGATTCTTTTCAATTTGTATGCAGTAGCGCTACTCATTTTGTTGTATGGTCATCCACTAATCTCCTGATTTCGTTAACAAAGACTCCTATTTTCGTGCTGTACTTTGAATTAGAGGTCATGGTTTAGTTTATGCAACTTGAGTTTTCAATAGCCTGTTATGAGATACTTCAGCCATTAAGGTTGATGTTGTACTATTTATATACATTTCATTACAATTGCATTCTTTATTTGATTATTAATGATAGATCGTGGGATCGTGGCATGTACCATGACCTACGAGGCACGTACGTTTTGATTACTTTGGTTGATAAATAGGGGGAGAACCCCCTATTGTAGTTGGTTATCTAGTTTTTAGAAGTTTATGTGAATTTAAGGGAAAACTCTAGTTTCAATTTCAGTAAATCGTTTTTGTTTCCATACTTAGTTTATAACAATTTGGTACTAGAATGAGATTCGTTCTGTGAGTAAGAGATGCTGAATTTCAGTCTAGCGATTTATGTTCAAGCTATTGTGCGAATCTAAGAGATTGAGGCGGGTATAAGGGAAAGGGGATTGATTGAATTTGATGGAGGGAACTCGAGTATGATCCAACATAAGGAATCAATAGAGAGAGAGAGGCTCAACGGGTGGTTGCTATTGTGAGTGGAGAAGGCGATATTGCGTTAGGAAGTTCACGAACAAAACCCCACGATGAGGTCGCGATTTTGGGGCGTGAAACCTACCCAATTGAAGTTCTTAATCATCATGAAATTCAACCCAAGATAACCCAAATCATGCTAACTCCATTACCACGAATTCATGAATTGGAGAAAGAGAGAGATAGGTCTCCATTAACTGAAGAAATGCCTCCATTAACTGGCAAAGCAGACCCAACGTCAGCAGCAACAAGAGAGGTGTTCCCACAAGCCATACCGGCGTCACCCTCGTCGGCAGCAATGATAGAGGTGACCCCGAGGACTACCGGCAAGGAACTCATGTCGACAACACTGAGAAAAGCATCCCCGAAGGCCCCCATCAAGGAAACAACGTCGACAGCAGTAAGAGAGAGGTCCCTGAAGGTCCCCATCGAGGAGCCAACGCCGGCAGCAACAAGAGAGGCATCCCCGAAAGCTTTTATTAAGGGACCAACGCCGGTAGCAACAGGAGAGGGCTTCGGGACGCCCATAGCGTCGGCGACAATGATCGTGGGGAGGAAGAAGAATTCGAGGTCAACGGAGGGGCCACTCCGTTACTATGCAAAGAGGTAGAGAGCATTCACAATTCGATTACGGTAGATCCATTGCCTCACCAACGGCCGAAAAGGGCAAGGGTTCTACTTATGAGATTATCAACGTTCTGCGGTTCAGTTAACAGGGACAACAAGCACGGTTCAGGAGCGGATGAGTACTGGAAGAAGCACAATGTTTTCCGAACGAGGATCGAATCAAATGGTAAGGGGTTGGAAACAGTGGCGGAGCCAGGATCGGGGGGGGGGGGGGGGGGGCAGGGAAGTTGGGGGTTCGGGGCGGTATCCCCCAATTTTATTTTTTTGGGATTTGAAAGGTATTTTAGGAGATTAAAACTGGCATAAAGGAGAAGCATATGAGATTAGAGAAAAGGGGACTTGCAGATTTTTTGAGCTTATCAAAAACATGAAAAACATGTTTTAGTTGGTCGTAATGCAAGTGACAAAGAATCTTAACCTAAAGATTCGGCGATCCAAGTAAAGAGACATAAGCAAGAAATCAAAGTCAGCAACTAAAGTAGCATCAAAGTACAATATATGATTGTAAAATATATTATAAAAGGAGAAAGCCAGAAGGTCCATGGGAAAAGACTCAAGCGGCAGCGACTCTGAAACCCAATGATCTGTCTTTGGTGTTGTAGACAATTTATGCAGCTGGAGTGGTTTTGGTGTGGAATGCAAATTAAGTGAAAGTACAGGGGTGTGATGAATTGCTGAATCGAAGAGCAGAAGTCTGAGAGATCCCCAGGCTTGACATACTTTTGGCGCCGAGTATTCAATCTTTTCTTCTATTTTCTAGCCATGGGTTCTTGTTGTTTGGAGTGAATCTGCCCATTAATTGATTTAATTTATTGGTTGGCTAATTAGAACCTGAAAGAGGGATAATTCAATTGTCTGAGAGAGAGAGAGAGGAAATTAAAGAAACTTATAGAACTAACCCTTTTATTTACAGAACTAACCTTTTAAAAAAAAATTGAGTGGGGCAGTTGCTGCAGCTGCCCCCCACTGGTTCTCACGTGGCTCCGCCTCTGGTTGGAAACGATAGTTGATAATGGGTCTACAAAGAATTTTATCTCAGAAGGCGTGGCAGAGAAATTACATCTCCGGTTGACTCCGCATCCCAAACTCTTTACACTTCATTGGTTACAGAGAGATATTACGACTCGTCAACTATTTCGTACACATAAAAATCAAGTAGGGTAGCTACGAGGATACTATTCTGTGCATGGTAATTGAGATGGATGTGTGTCATTTGATTTTGGGACGACCTTGGCATTGGGAGAGAAATACAGTACATGTGGGAAGACCCAATATATACGTTTTCACTTGGCAGGGAGTTCGGCAGAAGTGGCCATGTTTACCGCCGGTTGGGGCTCCCGTGGTTCAACATACTAGTTTTCTAGCAGAAGCGAGAGCATAGGGAGTCGCATATGCGTTGGTATGTACGGCGACGACACCTTCTACCGCAGTTCCTAATGAGCTACGACCATTGCTTCAGCAGTTTTCAAATGTTTATTACGAACCAGAGTTACCAAAGTTGCCCCTGTTACGAGATATTCAGCACGTTATTGACTTAGTCCCAGGTGTATCATTACCCCATTTACCCCATTACTGTATGGTTCTTGTTGAGCATGCGGAATTACAGCGACAGGTCGCTGAGTTATGTGAGAAAGGTCTGTTGAGGGAAAGTATGTCGCCTGTAGCAGTTCCAACACTTCTAGTCCTTCAAAAGGATGGAAGTTATCGTATGTGTGTTGATAGCTGAGCGATCAACAAGATTACAGTGAAGTACATATTTCCGATTCTAAGGTTAGAGGACATAATAGAAGACCTTTTTGGGGTACGAGTGTTCTCAAAATTAGATCTCAAGAGTGGGTACCATCAGATTCGTATGCGGCCAGGGGATGAGTGAAAGACAACTTTTAAGACTAAGGATGGTCTCTACGAATGGTTGGTTATGCCATTCGGGATTTCAAACGCTCCGTCTACTTTCATGCGTTTGATGATAGAGATCCTGCGAGACTGCATTGCAGAGCGGTTTGTTGTCGTCTACTCTGATGATATCTTGATCCATAGTCGGACCAAAAAAGAGCACGTGATACATGTTTAGAGGCTCTTACAGGCTCTGTGACGACACAAACTATTTCTGCAACTTAAGAAGTGTTCTTTTATGGTTGATTCAGTGAACTTTTTGGGTTACGTGATCTCTTCTGAGGGGATTAGAGTAGACGAGGAGAAAGTTCAGGCGATCAGAAATTGGTCGGTACCTGCGAGTACTATATAGGTACGGAGTTTCCATGGGTTAGCTACTTTCTATCGATGTTTTATTGACGGGTTCAGTAGCATTATGGCACCTATCACATCCCTTATGGGAAACGTGCAATTCGAGTGGTCTACGGAGGCGTAAGCCGCCTTCTGGTTGATCAAGCAGAAGCTTACAACAACTCCGGTCTTAGCATTACCAGATTTTTTAGGTCCTGTGTTTGTGGTTACGACAGATGCTTCCAAAACAGGCATTTTTGCGACACTATCTCAGTCAGAACGACCGCTTACTTATTTTAGTGAGAAGTTGTTAGGAGCTTAGTTACGAGATTCTAGATATGATATTGAGTTATTTGCAGTTATTCGATCGTTGCGGCACTGGAGACACTATTTGGTTCACCGAGAGTTCGTTATTCATTCAGAACATGATGCACTACGTCATATGCACAGTCAGCAGAGGGTATCTACCGATAGGCAAGCAAAGTTGTTCGGGTATCTCTAAAGTTTTCAGTTCCATGTACTATATCAAAGGCAAGGAAAATGGGTTCGTCGATCGGATCAGTCGTACAACTCACTTTCTGGGCACACTTCGCACCTCGGTTTTTGGGTTCGGCGAGTTACGAGAGTTGTATGTAGGAGATGAGTTCTTTGATCCGATCTATACCTCCTGTAAACAGAGGTACGACGTTCTTGATGATTACTTCTTACAGGATGGTTTCAGAGGAACGACATTATGTATTCCTTCTATGAGAAAAAAACTTATTTCAGAGGTTCACGCAGGGGGTTTAGGGGGACACTTCGGAGTGATCAAAACTATGGCTCTCATGCGGGAGAAATACTTCTGAAGCTCGATGCGACGTGATGTCAACACTTTTATACGAAGTGTTATTCTTGTGCAACGGCAAAGGGAAACGAACAGAATACGGGTCTATACATTCCTTTACCGATACCGACACGCCCTTGGGGAGACATATTGATGGATTTCGTGACAGGGCTACCTAAGGTTAGAGGTTTTTATTCCGTTTTTGTGGTGGCTGACAAATTTTTTGATATGACACATTTCATTCCTTGCAGTAAAACAGAGAACGCCGCGAATGTCGTCCACATATTTTTTTGGGATATTGTTCGCTTACATGGAGTACCACACTTGATCACATCAGACAGGGATAGGCGATTCACAGGGCATTTTTAGGGCACATTATGGAGGTTACTTCTCTGCAAGCTACGTTTTTCTACTGCGTTCCACCTACAGACAGATGGGCAAACAAAGGTTGTCAATTGCAGTTGGGGTAATTTGCTGAGATGTATTACAGGAGATCGACCAACAGTTGGGATTTCGCTTTATCGCAAGCTGAGCTCGCATTTAATAGCTCTGTCAACAGCTCTACAAGACTCTTTCCATTTCAGATTGTGACTGGGTACAATCCTGACACCGTACTTGATTTGACTCCTATTCCTCAGCTTGTGCCAGTTTCAGATAGTATTACAGAGTTCGCTGAAGCTATTCGGTCTCTCCATACAGACGTGTGGCAACATCTAGAAGACGTTTATGCAGGTGTCAAGGACTGAGTGGATAGACATCGACGAGAGGTAATTTTTTCACTAGTAGACCTTGTCATGTTATACATTAAAAAGGAACGTCGAACGGGTGTAGCTTCTAAGCTTCTACTTCGCAAGATGGGGCCTTTTACTGTTATTCGAAGATGTGGCGAGAACGCATATGAGATTGATCTTATAGGCAACCGCTCCAAGGTAGTAAATGTCAAGTTATTATCACACTATCATGGACAGGGTTCCCCACCATTACCAATATCTCCTATACCAGGTATCCGTTATCGAGACGATATAGATGAGATTTTTGATAAGAGAGTTGATGATTCGGGGCGAAGAGAGTTCCTTATACGTTGGGCAAATAAAGGAATAGAAGACGATTTGTGGATTACGGAAGAGACGTTTGCAAGTTTGAACCCAGTTTTTACGAGGATTATATAGAGCTACATAATTCGGGGTCGAATTCTTCTTAGAGGGGGAGAGTTGAAAGATTGTGGGGTCGTTTCATGGACCGTGACCCACGAAGCGCATACGTTTTGATTACTTTGGTTGATAAATAGGGGGAGAACCCCCTATTGTAGTTGGTTCTCTAGTTTTTAGAAGTTTATGTGAGTTTAGGGGAAAACTCTAGAAACCCTAGTTTCAATTTCAGTAAATAGTTTTTGCTTTCCCACTTAGTTTCTAACAATTAAGTATCTAGCCCTTTGTTTCTGTTGGATATACAGGAGTTCCAAGGGGTTGACACCCTCTATATGTAATATTTGAAAATCTCATGTATGATAAACTTCTGTTATCATCTTTGAAAAATTGGATCATATCGTCAGCATTTAGATTGCTGTCATTTTTTGGAGTTGAGTTTCATAGTACCTTTGCCTTCATCGTACTCACACAACTGCAATTCTTTATGTGTTACTGACAGCTCCCCGCGACTCTAAATCCTGGTGTTACTGTTGTTGTAAGCCCTTTACTTTCCCTAATCCAAGATCAGATCGTTACACTGAATCTCAAGTTTGGAATTCCAGCAACATTTTTGAGTTCTCAACAAAATGGTTCCCAGGCAGCAGCAGTCCTTAGAGAATTGAGGTAACTATTCAATTTTATTGAAGAGGTCTTACTGCATATTTGTTGAGAATATTAATTCTTCTAATTTTGCTTAGGAAAATGTGCTCCAACATATGAAAGTACTGCATTTTTGGACATAATTGCTGATAATGTTTGGACACATGCAAATGTGTGAAATAGTCTTATACCAGAAACAATTGTTCATTGTTATCTGTACTTAGTTGCTTTGTTTTACTGATCTTTATAACAATCAAATTGTTTTTATGTTTAATACTCTTTTATTTTGCTATTTTAGGAAAAATAACCCATCATGCAAGCTCATCTATGTCACCCCTGAAAGAATTGCTGGAAACCTGTCATTTCTTGAAATCCTAAGGTGTCTGCGCCAAAATGTGAGTCCTTTAAGATCATAACTTCAGTGGGATGAACCCCATGTCACATTAAAGTTACAAGCTTATGAGTTTCACTATTAACCATTAGTAATTTGTGAATAAAGAAGAGGCTAACCATTGCTAATGACATGCCAGGGACTACTAGCAGGATTTGTTATTGATGAGGCACATTGTGTAAGGTGTGTATTGTAAGTTGTAATGGACTTTGTGCTATCTAAGATGTTATGCACAAATGAATTAAGGAATTAAATATATAATTTTTTTGACAAATCTTGTAATTTTCTGTCCCAAATCCCTGATATCTGTCCATTGCTCAGGTGGAGCATAGGGGTTAGTACCAGAGTAGGATACTTGTAACTACATATAATATATAAAGCTCCTTCTATCAGCTTGTGACACTGTGACGACCTACCGAACGCCGGCCAAATCCACCCGAGCGTTTTGAGTTCTGTCCGAGTATATATGTTCTCTATATCCTAATATAGTTGCACGCCAAGTTTCGTCGAAATCGGATTCGGTTAAGGGGGCGAAAAGGGCCAGTACGCTTCGTCTCATGTTTTAACGTTTCCTTTCGAAATTTGACTATTTACTTAATAGCTATATTAAGGAGGAACCTTGCTCCAATCCTCCCCATGACTAAAAGAGCTTTAATGCTTGGTCATCAAGGACCCCGGCTCATGGGCTATCTACAAGGGATAATCATGAGTTCCCATAGGCCTAGGGAAGGCTAGGGGACATTGCCTCGCAATGCGGACCAGTTTTCCAAAGAGGGCTTAGTATGGCGCCGCTATGCCCCACGGGCTATCCGAGATGCACCGCCCCTTACAGATGGACAATATAAATAGTCCAGGCTCGTCGCCCCTTCATATATGAGTCCCTTATCTGGAAACCGGCATATTGAGCTACCCTGATCCGCTACAGGACAGGTGTGTTTTCCGTACCTCGTGCGCGTTATGAGAGATTGCGCTCTAGGGATTATTGAGGGAACCTTCAGCGTTGTTGCCTATACCGAATACATATTCGATGAACCCTCATGAGTATCCAGGATTATTCGGATGTCGCTCTAGCATCCGTGGGTTATATGCCACTGGCGCGCCGCGCCCGTGAAGATGGCTGGTACACGTCGACCGCACGTGCGTCTACGCCGCACGGTCCTTTATTCCGCTGTGCTCCGGGCACTGTAGAGGCAGTCCCGGGCTGGGCCGCGACACCGGCTCATGGGCTATCTACAAGGGATAGTCATGAGTTCTCCTAGGCCTAGGGAAGGCTAGGGGACATTGCCTCGCAATGCGGGCCAGTTTTCCAAAGAGGGCTTTATATGGCGCCGCTATGCCCCGCGGGATATCCGAGACGCACCGCCCCTTACAGATGGACAATATAAATAGTTCAGGCTAGTCGCCCCTTCATATCTGAGTCCCTTATCTGGAAACTGGTATATTGAGCTACCCTGATCCGCTACAGGACAGGTGTGCTTTCCATACCTCGTGCGCGTTACGAGAGATTGCGCTCTAGGGATTACTGAGGGAACCTTCAACGTTGTTGCCTATACCGAATACATATTCGATGACCCCTCACGAGTATCCAGGATTATTCGGATGTCGCTCTAGCATCCGTGGGTTCTATGCCACTGACGCGCCGCGCCCGTGAAGATGGCTGGTACACGACGGCCGTACGTGCGTGTACGCCGCACGGTCCCTTATTCCGCTGTGCTCCGGGCACTGTAGAGGCAGGCCCGAGCTGGGCCGTGACAAATGGTATCAGAGCGAGAATAGCTTGTTAAAGCTCAGCTCTTGAGTTGGTAGAGCGTAGATGGATTGCGCCTACGTCTATCCGAGCTAGACTAGTTTGGTCTAGGCTTATCCGAGCAAGGCTTGTTGGGCGTTTGTTTATCAGAGCGTAGATGGATTGTGCCTGCGTCTGTCAGAGCAGATCAGAGTAACGACTCTCGAGTTGGTAGTGTGGGATACCTATTTAGCAGTTGTTATCCCCAGAGCCGTAGTTGCTTCGTACAGATGATCCAAGCACCGTTGTGAACGCTTGTAGAGTGAGTTGCCTACATGTTAGTTGATATTGGACGCGAGAGAAAGGCTCCATATCTGAGCGTGAGATTACTAGTTAAGTGTGCTTTGGACAATGACGCTAAGAGAGGGATTGAGATTTGAGTTGGACGCGATGATCTATATCGTTGGTTGTCTCTAGAAGGCTGGTCAGTGTGGCAGATGCTCTATGAAGAGTAGTAATAGAGCGATCTAGCAGGTTGTTATTGCATTCGGTCCACATACGCACTGCGAAGTTTAGTAACAGTTGTGATCAAGGACGATGCCCCTCAGCAGAGATCGATATGGTTAGTGTCAGTTGCCGAGTACTTTCGTGTGGAGGCCCCGAAGCTTGGTTTGGTTGAAATTCCTTAGTGTCTACAGAAGATTGAAGAATCCTGAGAGATACTCGTTGTGATTGTCCTGAGTTGGACACAGAGACGTTCCGGAGATGAATGTCATGAGCCGATGTTGAGGCGGCGTGAAGTAACAGATGAAGACATGGTTTGGGTCCCGAGTTTGCACACAGTGATATCGTCAGGTAGACGTTGAGGGCAGAGTTTCTCGTTATTACGCGACATGAACTGCGATCCCCAAGTTGGGTTGTCGCTTATCTGCAGTTGGTCCCTAGTTACACATGACACTGCTTTGCTCACTCAAAGAAGGCAAGTTGCGAGTGATGTTTGTTCTCTGGCTCCGTAGTGAGTTTTAGGTTTCTCGTCGTTCGAGTGCTCTAGCCGTGTTGATCCATGTTGTTCCACAAGATGGTTCTGGGTCATTTTAAGCTCACAGATACGTAAAGACTCACATTTCCGAAGGTTAGTAAGTTACGTGGTTGTCGCAGAATAGAGTTGAGCTACAGTCAGTTGTGCGGGTTACCTCAGACATGATCTCAGATGGAAGAATGCTCTAGGATGAAAGATCTTGAGCAGAATTGGATGTTAGCTTCCCAATTCCTTATCACTTGGTGGTTGGCGGTAAGGATAAAGTTCCTGCACCTCGTTCTTTGTTTGTATTGATGGAGTGTCCTTAGAAGACCACATCCCAGTGACCTTCAGAGTTGGCTGCATTTACAGAAGCTAGTTCAAGAAACAAAGAATGGCTACGCTTCAGTTTAAAGGTGATTGCGACACTATGAAGGTTGGTCTCCGTGAGTTTGATAGCAATTGGACATGGCAAGCCAACGAGCTCAAGGCGACAGGTGCAGTGACAGTATCTTGTTCCCAAGTTCCCCGAGTACTCAGGTTCGAGTAGGGATGTAGAGATGGAGAAACGCTTCAGCAGTCAGTCAGTTATATGTCACAACTTTGTTCTTGACGCGGACGTCGAGCTTATTGAGTGTGGGAAGAGCTATAAGTTGTGACGCAGAGATACGCAGGTTCCAGTGTGGGTCATTACCACCAGAGTTTAGCAAGTACAGATGCTAGTATTAAGTCCTCGTCAAAGAAGAGGCATTGAGAATCCTCCTTGGAGAGTGAGGCAAATTAGAGTCCTCCGAAGTTGAGAGACCTTGGTGACGCCGGAGTAGCGATCACCCTTCCTGCAGCCAAGTTAGGTGCAGATGCCATCTAGCGTTACATTGGTTAGATGATGGCCTACTACGAAGTGGTAGAGCAGAACGTGGCTGCACAGATAGATGTCTCATGGGTTTTGCAAGTTCACACTGGACGCCTTTATGGCGGACCTCGATGGTTAGCGGGCGGTAGGGATCAGAGTACCCGCGCCTTGATAGGCTGCCTCGTGGTTATGTTGGCGGTATGACAAGAGTGTCCGCGCCTTGTTGAGAGTATGCTACCATCAAGGAGCTACCCTCCCTCGCCCAAGTGAACAATGAGTACCAGTTCAGTTCTATACTGGTAAGGCTAGAGTGCCGCATCTTGATGTTGTGTCCCAGATGGTTCGTAAGAAGGGCGGACATGGTTTGAAGACCTTTGCAGATTTAATTGAAGGGCAGTCAGGCAGTTTTAGTGCACGGCATGTGTTCCGTTGCAGATGGGGAGAGTTTACCCCTTGGTTTTAGAAGACTTGCTCCTTACCACTCGCAGATGATGAGTGAAGTTTGAAGCCGAGATTCACAGAAGATTGAACTCTCGAGCAGCGAAGGCATTGTGTGACTCGGAAGTGAGCACATTTTTGGACGGGATTGCAGATATCCTCGTTGGGCTATCCGGAGGAGACTTTCTCGGTTTGTCGAGTAGAGCGACATTCCACATTGTGTCAGGGGAGAAGGCGCTTGCAGCAGGATGCAGCGCAATTCAGAGGCCGGGATGCTAAAGCGCACTGCCCATATATTTTTCAAAAGGCTTGAGACCACGAGACAATATCCAGACGAGAAGGCAGACTCCAGAGTTCGAATGAAGGTCCAGTCACCACGCACTTCAGTTGGAAAGGATGAAGTTAAGGTTCAGTTCTGAAGACACAGTTGTCAGCATCGAGACTTGCAGTTGGACTCAGTATCTGCTAGTGCAGAAGAAGATATAGTACTCTGAACTAAGTGCGGGAGAGTTGTTGGTTTCCTGGAGATGCAGAAGATTGAATCCTTACAGAGCCGTGTTGAAGAAAGTTCTCGACGAGGACGTCGAGATTATTTTAAGTGCGGGAGGGTGTGACGACCTACCGAACGCCGGTCAAATCCACCCGAGCGTTTTGAGTTCTGTCCGAGTATATATGTTCTCTATATCCTAATATAGTTGCACGCCAAGTTTCGTCGAAATCGGATTCGGTTAAGGGGGCGAAAAGGGCAGTACGTTTCGTCTCATGTTTTAACGTTTCCTTTCGAAATTTGACTATTTACTTAATAGCTATATTAAGGAAGAACCTTGGTCCAATCCTCCACATGACTAAAAGAGCTTTAATGCTTAGTCATCAAGGACCCCGGCTCATGGGCTATCTACAAGGGATAGTCATGAGTTCTCCTAGGCCTAGGGAAGGTTAGGGGACATTGCCTCGCAATGCGGGCCAGTTTTCCAAAGAGGGCTTTATATGGCGCTGCTATTCCCCGTGGGCTATCCGAGACGCACCGCCCCTTACAGATGGACAATATAAATAGTCCAGGCTCGTCGCCCCTTCATATCTGAGTCCCTTATCTGGAAACCGGCATATTGAGCTACCCTGATCCGATCCGCTACAGGACAGGTGTGCTTTCCGTACCTCGTGCACGTCACGAGAGATTACGCTGTAGGGATTACTGAGGGAACCTTCAGCGTTGTTGCCTATACCGAATACATATTCGATGACCCCTCACGAGTATCCAGGATTATCCGGATGTCGCTCTAGCATCCGTGGGTTCTATGCCACTGGCGCGCCGCGCCCGTGAAGATGGTTGGTACAGGACGACCGCACGTGCGTGTACGCCGCACGGTCCCTTATTCCGCTGTGCTCCGGGCACTGTAGAGGCAGGCCTGGGCTGGGCCGTGACAGACACTCTTTTTAATTGTATCTTTCATTTCAAGCTCTGAAGGCTAGCATGCGTCCCTTCGTCCAGCTTTATGTTGCACGTAAGCCCCATTCTAGAGGGTGAACAGTGATTGAATAGTTAATTTAAGGACTTGATGAGGCAAATTTTTGTATAAATCACAACATTCGTTAACTAACAACCCATTCCATCTTCTTACTACAGTATAGAATCACAATTCCTTACTTGCTCTATTGTTCTTTCCAGCCAATGGGGACACGATTTCCGTCCAGACTATAGAGGATTAGGATGCCTCAAGCAGAACTTTCCAGATGTTCCGGTGATGGCTTTGACCGCAACCGCAACCCAGTCAGTTCGAAAGGTATTAATTCTGAGTAAAATATGAAAATTGTGGGGAATTGGCTTTCTAAACTCTCTCTATATATATATCAATTTGATTCAGGACATATTAACTGCTCTCAAGATCCCCCGTGCTCTTGTTCTTGAAACAAGCTTCGATAGGCCAAACCTGAAGTACGAAGTGATAGTAAAAACTAAGGATGCTCTGAAGCAGCTCGGGCAATTGCTAAAGTCCCGTTTCGACAATACATGCGGAATTGTTTATTGTCTTTCAAAAAGCGAGTGTGTGGAAACTTCGAGTTATTTGAATACAAAATGTAAGATTAAGACAGTGTATTACCATGGTGGTTTATCTGCTCATCAAAGAGTAGCAGCTCAAAAGAAATGGCACACAGGAGAGGTGCATATTGTATGCGCTACAATTGCTTTTGGAATGGGGATAGACAAACCTGATGTCGTGAGTCTGAATTATGTACTCTAGTTCTATTCCTCTATAGATTATATTTTTAATATTGTCCAACCTTACGTATGATGTTTTCTTTTTCAGCGTTTTGTTGTTCATAACACCTTGTCCAAGTCAATTGAGAGCTACTACCAAGAATCAGGCAGAGCAGGAAGAGATAATCTTCCATCAGTTTGCATTGCTCTGTACCAGAAAAAAGATTTTAGTCGGGTTGTGTGCATGTTACGTAATGGATTAGGATGTAGAAATGAAAGTTTTAAGCGTGCTATGGATCAAGCACGGAAAATGCAACAGTACTGTGAACTAAAGGTATCAAATTACACCATGTTCCTCTTTCTTTGTAGTACAGATTAGTCGTAGTAGGCTTTTTTGTTCTTACAGCGATAGTTTTCTGCATTAATAACCTTTTCCTTTTCTCAGACTGAATGTCGGAGGCAAACTCTTCTTGAACACTTTGGGGAGTCTTTTGGCAGAGATCGTTGCAAGAATGGAATAAATCCCTGTGATAATTGTCTGAAAGCTTCCTAATGAGATGAAAGTTCAGTTAAAGTTAGTTCATCTACGGTCGATTGGGGTTGCTCGCCTTTGAGGCTTTGTTCCTGTAATTGGTTAGAACCTAATCCACCTTTTTGTCCCTACTCATCTTTTCATCACATGAATCTATATTGTTGTAATTCCTTGTCATAGATAATAAATCTAAGTTATAATTCAATATAATCTAGGACAACCATAGTTCAAGTCCGTCACTTTTCTCAGTAAGCTTATATTAGTTGTAATAATGAGAAAAGAAAGTAACCAGTTCCTTGTCAAGTGTTTGAAGACTTAAAAAAAATCACAAAAATAGGAGGAAAAAAAAATTAACATTTTGAATGCCTTTGCAAATCCGTTGAGTGATGGAAATGTAAAATTTTTCATCAAAATAGGAACCAAAATTTGTGTTTATTTGCAAGATGAAAAGAATAAAAGGAAAAAAAATCATGCCATATGGTGATTTCCCCTTGTTATAGGTGATTACACTGAGGACTGTTGAAGATTTTTCCTTTTGCAGATCAGACTGGATGGATGTACACCTTTTTATGACTATAAGCGCCTTCATGTTCTCTCTAAAAGCTTGTTGTACTGAAGTAAAATACTGATTTGTGAAAATGAAAAATAAAATAAAATAGAGAAGACTAACCCTCGGTATTGAAGTGTACAGTATGTGAATCACTCACTTCTCTAATCTTGTCCTTTTTTGGTAGGGACTCCCATTTTCTAGAGGAACATCGGCCGGGGTCAGCACCACACTATTTTCTGAGTACTGAATCTCCTTGGATATATATTTATCTTACAAAGATGACTAGGGAAATTGTAGTAAGTTTTCCTGTTCGAGCTTGTTCTTGTCAGCCTGCCATTTGATATTTAACCATAAGTCTTCTCTTCTCCCTAAGACCAGCATCTCCCAGCACTTGATAATACATTGAAAACAGCAAACTTGTGAGCAAAAAGCATGAAGAGCGACACATATTTTCAAGAAAGCCGAAACAGTTTGGGTAACTCGGGTGTCTATCTGCCTCAAAAGGTTACCATTACAAAGCAATAAGCAAAGAGCGGAGACCTGCTCTGTAAGAAGCATAATCATGGGAACAGACACAGGAATTGGCCGTCCATGGCAGGTTGTTTGTTGCCCAAGGCTGAATCATTTGTATCTCCTAATACTAGCGAGCGACCATATTGTTGCATTATGGTTTAAAATCTCAAAAAAAGCATACCGATATCGGAAATTACGAGAATAAATACTATTTTTTGTTATCTTTACAAAATCGATACTTTGGTCAACCTCTTCCAAAATCAATACTAAAATTAACAAATTGATAATGGTCCCACCTACTAACCCCTAGCTGCCACCCTATTCTCTAATATTAAATGTTGATGGGTAGTCTAATCTGCTACAGTAATAAATTTACCAACTTTAACAGATTACTTAACAAATGACCAAGCTATACCAAAACAATTACAACGATACACCTTTTAAATGACAAAGTTCTCGCATAACCAATGATAAATAATGTATAAAAAAATGAGAAACTATCCCACTGGAGTTGTTGAGTAGTCTAATCTGCTACAGTAATAAAAGTGAAGATTCCCTAAATACACTACCAACCTTAAAAATCAAAACTTATTCTTATTTTTCTTCTTTTTCAACAACAAAACTTCTACAAAAATCAAAACACGTTCTTCTTGATGTACTATTTGTCTCCTTCATGTGCCAAGTCTTCCAACTATAGTTTTGCATTCGATAAAGTCCTCACACAGAGGTCATTGAGATGAAAAGATCATTGTTATCATATGTTATTCTCGTTGTCAAAGACCGTTATCATTCTCTCCGACCGTTAAAATAATCGTTTCAGTAAATATCAGTTTTAACTCTGTATCCATCATCTCTAACTGTGTATCTGCATCACGATTTGTCCCATTTATCTTAAGAAAATATGTTATGCAAAAAGATACAATTCGTACATAATCATTTTTCTTGGACTTTTTAATCATCTGTCTTCTGCTACTATATCACCGGAATTGTTCATTGATATTATTTATTTCAGGATTCCTATCATTTGTTTGAGGGATTGCTGGAGTTCAGTTTTATATCATTTTTCTCATTTGTTTTTGGTACTTTATCACTAAAATTGTTTATTTATATCATTTGTTTCAGTGATGAATGGAGTTCAGCTTTATACCATTGTTCATTTTGGTGGGAATATCGTATGTCCAAAGATCGGATCAATTGTTACTTATGTTGGAGGAAGTACAAAACTTACCTCACTAAGAACGCACTCGTCACACAAATATTTCGTTACACTCCTTGAAGAAACAAGCGAAATTCGTCGTGAGGACTGTAAGTTGTACAACTTCGTCCATAGTTGTGCATGCGCAATTTCATCAGTCCAGGACTTTATCGTAATTATCAATATGCATAAAATCAATCCCGACACCTCATTTCACATATGGATTGTTAATGACCTTAGGGTACCTTCCCAGAACTCCCAGAACTTTGTTTATGATTTATGTTCTTCGGGTAAAAGGTTGTCCACCACCAAAGATAATGGTTCAGGTAGAGGCTTGTCCACCACCAAAGCGGGGGGACCTTTGCGGCATAACTCATTTCCTGATCCTGAACTTGAATACAGGGGTTACCCTGAAACAAATGACATAAGGCTTGATCCACGTAGGTTTGAACCTTTTGTGGATGATGAAAATTATTCTTTCGAAACTATTCGTACTGATGTTTCTCTCTCAAATGAACCTAGTATTCCACATTCAAATGTTTATCTCTCAAATGAACCTGTGTTAATTAATGTTCTTCAATCAAATGAACCTTTTTCAAACTATCCCTACTAATGTTCCTCTCTCAAATGAACATCTATTCCTCAATCAAGTATTCATCTCTCAAATGAACCTGTGTTAACTAATGTTCCTCTTTCAAATGAGCCTATGTTAACTAATGTTCCTCTTTCAATTGAACCCCAACCTATCATTGGACAAACTGAAACTTCGGGTAAGTTCGCAGAATTTGTCATTTGTGTGCTTTGTTTTATCATTTCTTATTCAATTTCTATCATGCTAAGTAAAATATTTCTCATTTGTTCAGCTGAGTTTCGGTTTGAGCCACAGCCCGAACAGGTGAAAGATCTCCTAAATTTTTTGTTTAAATCTGCTGCGTACACGGAGGATCCCTATGATTTCAGTAAAGAGTTTAACATTAGTGATTTATATCGAGATAAGATTGAACTCAAAAATCACATAAGAGCTTATGCAGTTGTAAACAAGTTCAATCTCGAACACGTTCTGAGCAACGAATATAAAATCGTGGTACGTTGCAAAGGTCATAAATGTTCTTGGCAGATTTATGCGATAAGGTTGGTCGGTTCTGCATATTTAGAGCAAATACTTATTGTTCTATGCATACTTGCATCCGAGTAGAAACTAAAGGTGGGAACGCGTATAAGGCAACATCTAGTAGATGGGTTGTTTTTATAATCAAACAAAAACTACGAAAAGACCCAAACTACAAACCTTCCAGAATTATTGATGATATGCAAATTCATCACAATATTGATGTAACATACAATCTTGTCTGGCGTGCGAAAGAAATAGCCTACGCTGAGGTATCATCACTTTATATGTCATTTGTTCCCTAATACAAGTCATTTGTACAACATTATTTATTATTTTTTTTCATATCATTTGGTTAACTCACTATGTCATTTGTTATTGCCATAGAAGTCATTTGTAAAACACTGTTTATCATTTGTCTTCTCCACAATTTCATTTCATTTACGTAACTATTTCAGATGCGAGGCAGCTTTGAGCACGCATACCAACTACTTACGAGCTACTTTACAGAAGAGAGATTGGTTTACCTGGATTTTGTATTTGACATACAAACTACGAGTTGTAAGGATAAGAGATTCACAAGGTGTTTGTGGTGTTTTGGTCCCCAAAAAAAGCTTATAAACTATTGAGACCAGTTGTTGTGATTGACAAAACTTTTTTAAAAGGGAGATATCCTGGGATTCTACAAACAACCATTATCATTGACCCAAGTAATAATATTTTTTCACTTGCATTTTCGATAACAGACTCGGAGATCACCGAAAGTGGACATACTTCCTGGAGATGTTTGGGTCTAATTTTTACGGTTATGACATTAGATTCGTCGTCATATCTGACAGGAACCTCAAAATTATTAATGTTGTACCCAAGGTGTTTCAATTTGCAATCCATACATTTTGGGCTTTCACATATCTAACAACATTAAAACTACCCTCGAAAGCACGAGGATCGCATTTAGGATGACAGTAAAGGCCCTAACCAGCATTGATTTCGATAAACACATGAATGCTATCCGGAATACAGATCCAATGGGTCTCCAATACATACTTGGTATTCCCAAAGAAATATGGTCTAATCTATACATTCCAATGAGTAGGTACGTTGTCACTCTTTATTGCTCAACTTATCATTTGTTTTAAGAAAACTAGTCATTGTAACTTCATTTACATTCATATTTGTCATTTTTTCCCATTATTTTTCATATGTTCTTTATTATTCCTTTTACAGTTGTATGATCTCATTTGTCATCTTTTTATGCTCATTTGGTATTTGACTTATATGGTTTGCCATTTTTTCCGATACGGAGTCGCTTACACAAATCATGTCGAGAGTTGGAATAACGTTATTTTGAAAGTAAGAGATCTTCCTATCCATGTGTTTATTGAGGAATTGCGTAGAATCTGTTCAAAAATGTCCTACATGTATAGGGAGGAGCTGAGAAGAGTCAAGCTCGCTTAACGCCATGGGCTAAGGATCACTGTGAGAGTAGAAAGTTTGTGGCGAATTCACTAACCTGTAGGGTTCGTACATCACGTCACCATTTTCAGATGACTAGTTATGGCATAACCTATTCTGTAAATATTGAAGATGGTACTTGTTTTTGTCGTTGGTGGTAAACGATGGGTATACCTTGTGAACACAGAGTACGCGCTCTGGGTCTTGCTAATGTTGATCTAACTACACATGTCTCTGAGTACTTTAAAAATAATACATACAAGGCTATTTATGAACCTATATGGATTCCTATAAGAGGAATTGAGTAGTGGAAAATTTTAAAACCTATCCACGTGTTCGTGCTCCTATTCCTACAGTTCGATCCGGTCATCCTCGCACACAAAGGAAGAGAAGGGAAAAATGCTCGGTCTTGTTACCAAACTAAGATTTTGCAGTAGGTGTCAAAAAAAGGGACACAATCGTCGTTCTTGTAAGCTTCTGCCAATCCCATCCGACGATAATACACATCCGACAATGGCACCGTCTTTTACGATGCGCACTGAGCCACCTGTCATCCCAGATGAAGATGTTCCAATCAGCTTACACTAATGATTTTGATTACTCTATGTATCATTTGTTTGTATAATTTTTATCGTCAGTGTTGTAAAAAGTCATCATTTGTCTAATTATATCTATCATTTGTTTGTTTGTATGATCTCATTGTTTGCTTCTGAAGTGTCATTTGTGGACGAATACTTTCTCATTTGTTTATTTTCATTATATCATTGTTTTATTCGGAACTGTTATTTGTTTACAAAGAATTTCCCATTTGTTGGTTTCTACTATATCATTGTGCGCCAAGAATTTTCATTGTCTGTTGAATTTTTATCTTCAGTTTTGTTAAGTTCATCATTAAACTTGTCCCCCCTATATCATCATTATTTTTTTACAAAACAAAAATTGCTTTGTTTGCCACATATCAAACGGAAACCTTTACTTAACAAAAAAAAACAAACGAAATAGCACCAAACAAAACATTTTTTAATTCATTCAAATGCAAAGTACTAGTTACCACAAAAAACGAATAAACGAACACCAAAAAAACAAATGTTCACAACTCCTCCTGATCACGTTCAGCGCATTCCAAATCGTGCTCCAAAGCCTAGATCTTCTGCTTGAGACAGCTAATCTTAGAAGCCGACTCTTCCCACAGTTTCTTGTGTTCTTCCCGATCTAACTTTATGGCGCAAAGTTGATCATCCAAAAAGTACATATATAACTTGAACTCTTCAAAAAGCTAATCTCTCTTTGCTATAGTTTGAGACAGTTCATCCTGGATATAATCGAACGCTCCTATTACACCCTGAAGTCTTCGTAATGTTCTTTCAACATTTATGCCTTCTCACCGGAGACATCTTTCTCCATTAGGCATAGTCTATTCAGTTTGTAGAGACGTTGGTCACACTGATCTTCCTGCATCCCTACAGACTTAAACCAATCGTATGGAGTGTTCGAAGAGACATGGCTAACTCGAGTGGAGTGCGACATTTTTCTTCAGAAATTGAAAAGAGTTTAGGGTTTGAATAGTTAAAGAGTAGAGTAGTTTATTTGAACTTAAAACAATGGGAGTTGAATGCATTGGGAAGGGACACGTGTCAGGTATTACCTGTTATTTAGGGTAAAAGTTATTATTACTTAGTTCGGCGCTGTCATTTCTTGTTGTACACGTGTCACGCCCAAAAATCCAATAATCGGTAAGCTTGACCAATTACTAGATTTGAAGCTGTGCAGGTTGGGGAATCTACTGATTCACCCCACGAACAACCGAGCCATAGACAAGTTCAGGCTCAGTCATTCACTTAAAGCAATAATCATCAGAGTAAAGAAAGAATAATAAAGCGGAAGCAAATGATATATATACATATCAAACTAAAAATAGAATACAATATCTCGAATAAAGTATAGCGACCTATGCTGAGATCACAAACAAGAATGTCTAAACTAAGAAAGATCTACAGCAGCAAAACTGGCTCCAAACAGGCTGAAGCTCACAACAATCCAAGCTACTCAACCTCTGAAAGGGGGAATAAAGCAAGAATGAGCAAAACCACGGCTCACTAAATACCCAACAAAGTTAAATAACCTACTAATATAGCATGTGCAGAGAAGAGGGTGAGGTGAATGAGATAGAGTAAGTTTTAAAGTAAAAGAATAGTAAACTAAGTGACTATGATCCAGATAAAGAGTTATAAATACAGAATAATAGATATAGGAGTTTAGAGAAAAGGAATAGTGACAAGGAATAATGATAGTGATGATGATATGATATGACATGATGAACTGGGATAATCCCATAATTATCCCAAATGTTATATGCTTTAATGTTTTTAAACGTGTTCACATTTCTATTATAATATTGGTTGATCAAACGCTAGCATGTTTATCTTAAAGAGATCTGTTAAGGGGATACAATGGGTACGATTTTTGTCAAGCTCGACCAAGCTAGTGGATACTCACTTGATCAAAGTGTTTTGGGCTTTTCAACCCACGGAGCCAACGTTCGAACTGTATTTTCATTCCAAGGAATTTCAAGCTCACCGAGGATAAGTCTAGCACCGAATTCAGACTGTCTCATATCTTCCCACACTCCCAGAGGGGTATAAAGGTATGATAGTGTTCACAGCCAGTTCTTCACCTACTATTTTAACCCAATTTAGGACTCCTGCGATCTTATCCGAGGTTAACCGACGTAGACCTGTGTTATATATCCAATCTCGTTAAGTAAAAGAGTTTTACATGATTTAAAGATGCAACAAAACCCAAGGATCAAAATACAACAGCCGTAAACCCGCATCACACATAGGATGACCACCTGCATAAGAGCGTGGCAAATAATCCTAATAACAGAATGAACAACGACTCAGTTGTACCATCTAAACCTAGATGAGACAGCATCCTAACCATCACCACAACTAACCAACATCAGTATCTGGAAGACTGAAACCATCAACAAGAACACAACCACCAGAAATACCACACTAACAGCTCCTAACAAAACCCAAAGTCCAAAGTAAACTATAAACCAAGTTACAGAATAACTAACTTATAGGTTAGCAACTTATACTGAGAAATATAATATCAGACCATAACTAAATCACATGCACCTCTCTACACAGAGTACTACTCTAATCAGCATCTATTAACTAGTAGAGGAATTTAGAAATGTAGGTAAACTCGCCTGATGATAATCCCGAGTCCTGAAGAAACTAATACCGGAACTCCAAAACCCAGAATCAGCGATTCGGCTAACGGAACAAAGGACAAGCTACAACAGACAACCATAACAACAATTAATCAAACAATCTAGGAAACCGATCAATAACCCAAACCCTAGAAATCAACCCAACCTCTAATCGGACAAAAAGAACAGAAAGGAATAGGGAAATTACTCACTAAGGATAAAGGCGAAGATCACAGCGAAGAATCGACGAGCGAGGGAACGGATTGGATACAAATTTGGGGAAGATGAGATTCTGATTGGGGGAGAGTGAGTGAGAAAATGAGAGAGAGGAATAAAATGAAAAATAATACACTCAAAAGGAAGAAAACAACCGTCAGACTCGTTCGAACGAAAATGAGGTCATTTGAACGAAGAGAATATGAAGACAAAAATTCCAGGTAGGTACCTCAGTCGTTCGAACGAGAAAAGGGACGTGCGAATGGACACAAAAGTCGTGCGAATGGACACAAAAGTCGTTCGAACGACTAGGAAATCTTGGGCCAAGTTCCAGGAGATAAGTCGATTCGTTCGAACGAATATGAACCTCGTTCGAGCGACTATTGGAAAATCCCAAATTCTCCCAGATCCACACGAACACCCAAACGCAGAACAACCCACACACGAACACCACAACAACAACAACCATGACTCCACCAGCCCAACCACGGGATCCCAAAACTTCAACACAACCATCTGCTCCTAATAACCACCGAAACACCAGAAAAAAAAAGGAATCTAACTCAAAAAACTTGCCTAAAAGGAATAAAATAGTTGCATAATGGATAAAAGGAATATATGCGGAATATGCAGAAACTTAAAAGGATAGGAATATATGCATAAAAGGGATATACCAATAAATAATAAATAATAAAAAATACGGGTCATTACAATCTACCCTCCTAAAAAAAAATTTCACCCCGAAATTCTACATATACCTCAACCCGAGAATAACTGCGGATAACGGCCTCTCACATCCGCCTCTAACTCCCAGGTAGCCTCACTACGATCGTGGTGACCCCACTGAACTTTCACAAAGGGATAACCTTGCTGCGAATAATCTTCTCCTCGCGATCTAAAATACACACCGGATGCTTTATATACGAGGCATTGTCCTGAACCTCTATGGGTTCCCAGTCAATCACGTGAGTCGGATCCCGCTCATACTTCCTCAGCATAGAAACATGAAATACGCTGTGAACTCGGTCTAACTGCGGCGACAATGCTAAACGGTACGTTAACTCTCCAACTCTGGCCAGAATCTCGAACGGGCCAATAAATCTCGGAGCTAACTTCCCTTTCTTGCTGAAACGCATCACGCCCTTCATCGGAGAAACCTTCAACAAAACATGATCACCGATCTCAAACTCTAGCACTCTCCTGCGGATGTCGACATACCTCTTTTGTTGGCTCTGCGTTGTACGTAACCGATCTCTGATAATAGTAACTGCCTCAGTAGTCTCACGAACCAAGTCTGGCCCTAGTAGACTCTGTTCACCAACCTCTGCTCAACTCAGCGGTGATCTGCACGGTCTACCATATAAAGCCTCATAAGGTGCCATCCTGATGCTCGACTGAAAGTTGTTGTTGTACGCAAACTCCGCCCAAGGTAAGTACTCGTCCCAGCTACCCTTGAAGTCCAAAACACAAGCCCAAATCATATCCTCAATAATCTGGTTCACTCTCTCCGTCTGATCGTCGGTCTGGGGGTAAAATGTTATGCTAAAATCTAATCTGGTATCCATAGCTTGCTGAAAACTCTTCCAAAAGTTACCAGTAAATCTGGTATCTCGATCTGACACTATAGACACTGGAACCCCGTGCAAACACACTATCTCTCTCACATATAATCTGCTTAACTCATCAATCGTCAAAGTCTTGTGAACCAGAAGGAAATGTGCCGATTTGGTCAATCGGTCTACAATCACCCAAATAGAATTGTGGTTCTTCTTCGTCTGTAATAAACCCGAAATGAAGTCCATCGTCACGTGCTCCCATTTCCACTCTGGAATAAGTAAAGGTTTAAGCTGCCCTGCCAGTTTCTGATGCTCAACTTTTACCTGCTGACAAGTAAGATATTTAGAAACAATTTCAGCTATCTCACGCCTCATATTATCCCACCAATAATGCCTCTTCAGGTCCTGGTACATCTTTGTACTGCCTGGATGAATAGTGTACCTCGAGCAGTGAGCCTTACTCAAAATCTCACGCTTCATCACATCAAAATTTGGCATGCATAATCTGCCCCTGTACCTGATACTGCCATCTGAACTAACTGTCAAATCTGGTTTGCTAACGTCTAAAGCCCAAGACTGTAATCTAGCATCCGGCTGCTGAGCTTCTATAATTTGTAAAATCAATGAAAGTTGAACCCTCAGATTTGCAATAAAACTACCCGTACCCCGTGAACATAAACTCAGCCCGAAATCTGCCACATCGCGAAGCATCAACTACTCACGAATCATCAGACGTGAAAGAAATCCTTTAGGCAAACGGCTCAAAGCGTCAGCCACCACATTTGCCTTCCCTGGGTGATACTGCAAGTCAACGTCATAATCCTTCTGGAACTCTATCTATGTGTGTTGCCTCATATTCAGCTCTTTCTGTGAGAAAAGGTATCGCAAACTCTTGTGATCAGAAAAGAGCTCGAACCTCTCTCCGTAAAGGTAATGTCGCCAAATCTTCAATGGAAAAACCACTGTTGCCAACTCAAGGTCATGAGTAGGATAATTCCTCTCGTGCACCTTAAGTTGTCTCGAAGCATAAGTCACCACCTTTTCCTCCTATATCAGAACACAACCCAGCCCACTGAGCGAAGTGCCGTTGTAAACCATATACTTCTGCCCACTGGAAGGAACAATAAGAACAGGTATTCTAGTCAATCTCCTCTTCAACTCTACGAAAGCTGAATCATATCTGTCATCCCAAACGAATCTAACGTCCTTCTGCGTCAAGTGAGTCAAAGGAGCTACAATCTGCGAAAATCCCTCGATGAATCTGCGGTAATAACCTGCTAATCCAAAAAAGCTACAAATCTCTGTAACATTAGTCGGCTGCGCCCAATCCGTAACTGCCTCAATCTTTGGAGGATCACCCGCAATACCATCCTTGGACACCACATGCCCTAGAAACTTTACTTCATTTTGCCAAAAATTACACTTCTCAAACTTTGCATATAACTCGTTCTCACTTGAGGAATTCTAATCACGTTCCATATCTATGATCTTCTGCTCGAGACAGCTAATTTTACAGGCTGACTCCTCCCATATTTTCTTGTGCTCATCCCGGTCTAACTTTAAAACGCAGAGCTGATCTTCCAAGAAGTGGATATGGAACTTGAACCCTTCAGAATGCTCTCTTTTCTTTTTTAACTTTATCTAGTTCATCATTTATTTTATTGGGCTCTCCTGATTTCTTTTTGAACTCTTCGTAATGATCTTTCAGCAGTTGTGCCTTTTCACCGGTGACATCCTTCTCCATTAGGCAAATTTAATTTAATGTGAAGAACGTTCGTCAGCCTGATCTTCCTCAATCCCTACCGCCTCAAACCAATCTTGAGAGGTACTGGAAGAGGCATGGCTAAATCGAGTGGAGTGTGAGTACGACATATCTTGAGAAGTTTTAAAGAGTTGAGGGTTAGAGCTTTAGTTTAGGGGTTTTTTTTATACTTGGGAGAATTAGGATTTGAATCACGCGTGGCAGGGTTTAGGGCTTCTTGTTTAGATTGACGGAAACCACGTGGATGTTTTGGTTAGATAACTTGTTGTAAACATAATTAAAGTTGACTTTAAGAATGACTTGTCACATCGTCTATAAAGGCAAGAATCAGTCGGCTTTACAGCGGGGGATATGGTATTTGTTGTGACCAAGGGTATCATCGTAATGTGTTAATTTTTATTTCTTTATAAATAGTTTGTCATAACTTTATACTACATAACCTGTACACTTGTTTCCATTTCTTAAGCATTACTTACTTCCTCACCAACGATGCACTCCTTTATTTGCTAGTATGGTAAAAATTGTGATCTTCGTCTCTCACGCACAAGCCTCAACCTAACCGCTGGTTCTGTCAATGCGCTCACAAAATTGGTGGGTGTGGTTTATGGGTGTGGGTAGATGAGGTAAAAAGGTGCGATTGTGGTCTCATTTGCAAAGTCTCTAAACCGCCCGGTAAGAGATTCTACCATTGCCCACAATACCATTGTCAGTTCAAAGCTTGGTTTCGAGAATCTTCTATGCCCGATGATTCTAAAAGGCCACAATCGTCAACGGCGGAAGATATCACAAATTCTGGCCAAGGGACCAATCAGATCCTCGATACTATTACATCTAAAACTTCCACTCAACTAAGGATCTCGGAGGTCAGAATGGAGATGTTGCAAGATTTTTTGTCCAAGTTAAAATCTCTAGATCTTAACAAGTAGAGAAATATGTAGGAGTGAAATATAATATTCCTTATCCTTATTGACGTTAATTTATGGCATTAGAATGTTAAACTCTTAAGGATCAAATGATAAATCATATATAGCAAATGACAAATTTTTTAATAATACCATGCAATTTATGGATTTTAAATGACATAAACCACAAAACAAATTATAGATTGCTCACTTTTGGATGACATATAGTTCATTAAATAACATTTTATTTCTAATGTTCCTTCATTTCCAATGGGTCTCGTCAGCATTAAATACTACTGTGTTTGAATTCATTATGACATTGGGATTTGGAACTCAACATTAAATATTGCTGTGGTTTGCAGTGCTGTGGTATAAATACTGATGTGGTTTATTCGGCAAGTACCTCTTTATTCCTTATTTAATCTTGTGTATCTTCTATGTGAAGAAGATGGTGACCACCAGACGCCAAGCATACGAGGCTAGGGTTCTTGCTAAGATGGAAGAGTTGTGGCTTCGATACTTTGGGTCCTAATCCCATGAATTTCCTACTCCCATTCCAGTGTGTTCTACCTTCTATGGGATGACGTATGAACAGGTGGAAGAAACGGATGACGATTATTATCAAATGTAACGCTTTCATTATATGGTGACGCCGAAGCAGGGGAGGAAAATTGGTCTTCGCCTTCTGGCAGAGAATGTTGTTATAGCGGAGGATGAAGTGGGTGGTATACGCCTGATGATGTCTTGTCGTTACCCTAAGTAGGATCAGAGGAAGAGACGGTGGTGGTAGTGGGGGTTACGGAGGACAAGACGGTGGTGGTGGTAGGGGAGACCGACCACCACCACCACCTCTGAGTGCATAAACTGATGTAATGTAATGTAAATTGAAAATTGAAAGTAAATTGATGTAATATAAATTGAAAGTTGTACAATATTCGAGCTAATGAAAGTTTCTTTTTTTCTGCCCAATGAGTTATGGGAAGGAAGGTACCCTAAATTATAAAAAAGTAATATCATTCATTTATATAATCTTTCTCATTTGCTATATCTTCTTTGTCATTCGTATAATACATAATTGTTAGAATGGCTAGTCTGTATAGTTGGATTATTATTAATTTTTCACTTCCTATGTATGATTTGGCATTTGTTATTATCGATTGTCATTTGTTTCCTGTGATATGGCATTTGTTATCCTCGATTTGTCATTTGTAATATATGATTTGGCATTTGTTATAAGAGATTTGTTGACTATAATTTGTCATTTGTTAATTATGATTTAACTTTTTGAATTTAGGATTTTTCATTTGTTATATATGATTTGGCATTTGTTATCAAAGATTATGGCTAGTTGCCTGGAGTGGTTACTTGGGGAAGAGAGGGAGAGACGCATCGATTGACGTTTGTTAGTTTGAAAACTTAAAAACTTGTAACACCAAGTCTTAACACTCTAACCTTTCCATCTTCCTCCATCATTTCTCTCTCTCTCTCTCTCTCTCTCTCTCTCTCACACACACACACACACACACACACACACACACACACACACACACTCTGTCTCTCTCAAGTCTCAAGACTCAAGACTCTCAACAATATCGGATTTCCTTTAATTAACTCCCCCAATAACGGACTATAGTGATAGTGATGAGGGGGAGCAACCAATCGACTACATTTCGGACAAATATTCGGAAGAGGACTTCGACGTCGAGGAAGACCGGGAGTTGTAAGAGGGTGGTAAGGAAGATGATGATGGCGATGGTAATGATAATGGTGATGATGATGACGGTGATGATGCGGATGATGAAGATGAAGATGATGAACTTCCTCTTCATAAGAGGGGGATGAGGAGGTTGTATTAAGTTATTTTAGTTTTGGCTTTTTGGAGGGAAATTGGTTGAGAAGAAGCCTTGAAATATACATTTTTTGGGGGATTTGTTTGGGGTTTTTATGATGATGAATGTTGATGAATGATAGTATTGAATGTTAAATGTAAATTATTTAGTTTTGAATGACTTGAATGTTGAATGTTGAATCTTTTCATGGTCATTATTTCGGGTCTAAAAACTAATTAACCCTTAATCAGGGATTTGTCATTTATTATTTATGATTTGGTATTTATTATCCATGATTTGTCATTTCTTATTTATGGCTAGTATGTATATTAGGAATATTATTAATTTTTCATTTCTTATGTAAGATTTGGCATTTGTTATCATAGATTTATCATTTGTTATATGTGATTTGACATTTGTTATAGGATATTTATCATTTGTTATATATGATTTGGCATTCGTTATATATTATTTGTTTTATAGATTTGTCATTTGTTATAAATGATTTGGCATTTGTTATACATGATTCTTCATTTGTTGAATGACATTTGTCATTTATTATCCATGATTTATCATTTGTAAGAACATCTCTAACAGTATTATTTGTCATTTATTATCCATGATTTGTCATTTGTTAACCATCTATGGTCTATTTGGTTCTTTGAATATTTGTATTGTGTTTGTATGATTGTAGTCTTTATTTGAACTTAAAAAAATTAGGTATCAATAATTTTTCATTTGTTCCCCATTATTTATCATTTGTTAGCCATGATTTGTCATTTGTTAACTATCTATGGTCTATTTGGTTCTTTGAACATTTGTATTGTGTTTGTATGATAATAGTCTTTATTTTAACTCAAAAAATTAGTTATCAATAATTTGTCATTTGTTGGCCTTGATTTATCATTTGTTAGCCATTATTTGTCATTTGTTCAACATCTATGGTCTATTTGGTTATTTGAACATTTGTATTGTGTTTGTATAATAGTAGTCTTCATTTGAACTCAAAAAATAAGGTATCAATAATTTGTCATTTGTTGGCATTGATTTGTCATTTGTTAAACATGATTTATCATTTGTTAACCATCTATGGTCTATTTGGTTCTTTGAACATTTGTATTGTGTTTGTATGATAGTAATCTTCATTTGAACTCAAAAAAATAAGGTATCAATAATTTGTGATTTGTTAGCTTGATTTGTCATTTGTTAGCCATGATTTGTCATTTGTATTGTTCAAAGAACCAAATGTTCAAATAACACAATATAAATGGTCAAAGAACCTTTGTATTGTGTTTGTATCATTTGCAAACATAATACAAATGTTCAAAGAACCAAATAGACCATAGATGGTGAACAAATGACAAATCATGCCTAACAAATGACAAATCAATGCGAACAAATGTCAAATTATTGATACCTTATTTTTTTGAGTTCAAATAAAGACTACTATCATACAAACACAATACAAATGTTCAAAGAACCAAATAGACCATAGATGGTTAACAAATGACAAATCATGGCTAACAAATGACAAATAATGGTAAACAAATAACAAATTATTGGGACCCACAATATTCCTTTATTAGAGACAAAAAGAATGGGAGAAAAGAAATATTTGTAGGGGAGCCACAAAAGTAGTATGAACATACCACTCTCCAAGTAGGGTTTTCTGCATAATTATGTAAAAAGTGTAACATACTATGCTGTTAGAGATACTCTTACAAATGGCAAATCATGGATAATAAATGATAAATGTCAGTCAACAAATGAAGAATCATGTATAACAAATGCTAAATCATTTATAACAAATGACAAATCTATAAAACAAATAATATATAACGAATGATATATCATAGATAACAAATGACAAATATCAGATAACCAATGCCAAATCATATATAACAAATGACAAATATACTATAACAAATGCCAAATCATATATAACAAATGACAAATCTATGATAACAAATGCCAAATCTTACATAAGAAATGAAAAAGTAATAATAATCCAACTATACAGACTAGCCATTCTAACAATTATGTACTATATGAATGACAAAAAAATATAACAAATGAGAAAGATTATATAAATGAATTATATTACTTGTTTATAACTTTACAAAATTATAGAAATAATACATATTACAACAACAAAATGAATGTCAAAGTTTCAAAATCTCTTCCGGCTCAACTCCCAGCCTCAATATGTTATATGCAATTGTGTAACGACATTTATCACCGTCTATGGGATCTGGAAATTTTATCCCCCTTAGGAGATTGTCCATAAAGACAAGCATATAGACCCTGCAGTCATTACCATTTGGCTGTATTAGACATTTCTCAAAATGAGTTGTCCATTTGACCAGTAGGTGGACTACTGCGATCGGCAAAATCTTTCCATATCAACATTTCGGGATGATCGTTGATATCTAATCTTCAATAAGCTGGTGTCCAGGAGATAACTTCTTCCTCTTCCGTGCATTTTCAATTTTTAAATCCACCATTGAATCGTAGATGCATATTTTTTTTGCCTTAAAAGACACATCACAAAGGACCCAATGGCTATCATTGATATTCTAGGGAATGAGTATTAATTTTGAATTGGCCACTTTTAAATCTCTTTAATGGATGCAATAAAAAAATGTACGATCCCAATGCATAAATGTAATTTGTTCCCAAATTAATTTCTTCTTTAGTTCCACACCTTCTGGAGATGACATATTACGAGTCCAGACATTGAAAACCTTGCCAATATATTAACAGGCAAAGATATCTGCAAGTACAATCCTTTCTTTATCTGGGTGGGCACGATGTTCTGTGTCAAAATATTAAATCAGGGCTTTAATGTACACATCAATGACCTGAACAGGAAAAGAAAATGACAAATTAGATAACAAAAATGATAAAGTTCAATATTACAAGACAACAAAGGCCAAACTAATGGTAAAGTGCAAACGAATTAATGACAGAAAATATGAAAACTAATGGAAGGAACTCTTGTACAAATGACAGAGGAAAAGAAATAAATGATATAAATACCTCATTGTCCAACCATTGATTTGGATATAAGGTGTAGAGAGCATTAAGGCAAACAGTTTCTTCACCTATCCTCATATAGGTACTCCTGTTGTTCTTCTTAGCTTCAGGAGATAATTCATTTTTCCTCAGTGACCAGACTTGGTCTACCTAGTTTTTCTCATCCTAAGAGATGGGTCTGTGAATAAAAGATTCCAATAACACTTCCGGAAGAAGCTGGTCAAGGTGAGCATGCAATTGGTTCATTTGACAAGCCATTTTGAAGGCTTTTTCATTAATTTCTTTCTTAGTTAGTGCATGCCTCTTCTTTAAGGTGACATCCACTTCTGACTCCATTGAAACAAGCTGGAACAGATATATCAAAATAAAATATAAATATGCTTATTACATGAGATTGAGTAATAAACTAGTTGTTTGGTTTAAAAGTACTTCATACATTGGTCTAGTCAACAACCATTTCTTTTATTACTTGCTCAGGGTCTGGTTTATTCTGTGAATTCCATCATCATCATACTTGCCTTCAACCACCTCCTCTTTATTCTGTTCCACCTCTTCTTTACTCTCTTTACTTTCTAAATAAATAGACTATAAATGATAAGAGTGATACAAGATATGGGAAAATAAATAGAAGAAAATGAGAAGTTACCAGTAAACAAATGATAAGTTACCTGACTAGCTTCACCAACATCTTCCTCCTGGTGGGAGATTGCTACTTCAGTTTGTACAACCTTTATAGTCTGTTCCTCGACAGATACAACAGTTGTTTGGTCAACACTAGCCTGTAAATAAACAGACTACAAATGATAAGAGCGATACAAGATATAGTAAAACAAAAGAATAAAATGAGAAGTCAACAACAAACAAATGATAAATTACCTGATAAGCTTCACCAACAACTTCCTCTTGGTTGAAGAATACTATTTTAGTTTTTGCTACCTCTACAACCACCATAGTTTGTATAACAAAGGTTAAAGAAGATACAAATTAAAAAAATTGGTATAGATTGGTCAATACATAACTTAAGGTTATGAATCCTCTACTTCAATAAATACCTCATCTATTTTTTCATTATAATACACCACTACAGTTGGTGGTTCTAAATCCTCTTCTTCAGCAACTTGAGGTTGCTCTTCCTCAGATTCTTTCTCCTCACCATTTTTCTCAACATCATCAACTTTCTCATCACTATTCTTCGATTCTTCCATCTGTAAAATATGATATACATACTACGAATGGTAAAATTAAATGAACAAACAACAGGGTAGCAACAAATATGATAAATAGCCCAAAACAATATGAGATAAATAAATAGTTCTTGAACTTCCTCTTCTTCAGCAACTTGAGGTTACTTTTCTTCAGATTTAATATTCTCCTCTGCATCTTTCTTATCATCATTATCTTTTTTGTCACCCTTCTTCCACTTCACATGCAACAAATAAGATGAACAAAGACATCAGAAGAAATGAAAATTCTGGAAAAGAGAATGACAAAGACAACCTCACAAATGCCAAAATATCCTAAACAAATGACAGACTTCTAAATAAAATGACAAAGTTAATAAAGTAAATGTAAATTGTTTTAAAAAAATGTCAAATAAATACATATAAATGATGAGAAATAGCAAACGGATGATACCTCTAGAAGATCACCACCATATTCAAACGATATCGCATTAAAATTTACTTCCCTCCCAACTTCAGCATTATCATCTACCATTAAATCGTTTACCACCTCCAATCCCTCTCCAAGTGCAACTTGTTAAAGCAAATTTTTGATAGTTAATTGAATATTCTCAAGTTCAGGGAATGTCACCCGTCTCTTCCTTGACACTCTATTAGCCAAGCCCTTCATGGGGATCTTGGGGATTAAGTTTTTCAATTGGATCAATGAGACATGATTAAATAGATCATCAGTAAAAACTTTTTTCTTAAGCCTTCAACCTTTTTCTTCTTGTTGGGCACATCAGCTTCTTCAGTCTTCTTCTACCATTCTCTCTTACCTTTTTTTGTTCTCGGCTCTGCCTTCTTCCTTTTCCCATCTTCTTTCTCATTGCCTCCTTCTCGCTTGCGTTTTACAGTTTTCTCAGGAGTAGAAAACTGGTACTGCCCAAGGAGTGGAGTATCTCTCATAGTAGACATCGAAATTCGTTCTAACATTTTACCATGATTATGCAACATTTTGCCATGCTCCTCTAACTGGGAGCATACCCTAACCACTACAGCTCCGATCTCAGTGGCAGAAGAACTGCTACCTATTGTAGGTGCACCGACTGCAAGTGGTTCGATTTTAGGCGCAATGCCGATTGTAGAAGCTTCGATTTAATTTCTCTGAAATATTCAAACAGATGACGATAACAAAGGGCAACTTAGAAATGACTGAAAATACTCTAACAATGATAATAGGCATACAACAAATGATAAAAAAAGAATTCATAATGATAAAAAAATCAAACAAATGCCAAGAAGAGAATACAAAATGCCAAAACTAATCAAATAAAATGATAGAAAATCTAAATTAAATGATAAAGAAGCAATAAAATGAATCAAGATCATATAAAGAATGGTAGATTACCATGGCTTCTTGCACAAGATCTTGTTACATGCCAGTCTCAGAGGGCTTCATAGTTATTACCAGCAAATCGGGGTTGGCAAAAAAAATTTAAACGTCACAATTTGGCGACGCTTAAAGGATGTCATCCTCCATCCCTGTAGCTTAGGGAACAAATGTATGGATTCCTCAATTCTTAAAAACTTCAGGCTGATAATAGAAAGGAAAGTTCATATCATCAACACCCAGGTACATTCATGGAGTGATAAAGCTTTATCCGATTTTTTATCAGCGGCCGATCGATATTTGGCAAACTCCACTATTTGCCTCCACAAGAAATTATAGACTTGCTCACCCCAGGAGAATCTGTTGAACTGCTGTAGATCATCTACTAGATCAACATACTTCACCAAACGTTTCTCCCCTTGTTCGGGAGGAGAAATGATAGTATAATTTTTAACAAATTTAATCGAAGAACATATTCTGCAAAACGAAATAACACAAGTAATGATAAGAACCTTAAAATCTAATGAGCCAAAAATGGCAAATACAATACAAATATTGGAGGGGTGAGAAATACAACGAAGGACGATGATAAAGAATACAACACAAATGACAAATTAGAGCCTCACCTTAATGTCTTTCCAATTTTGCCTATTTTAAAACATCATCAATTTCCTTCAACCAATATGCATTCTTTTCTTGGGGAATCGCCTCATTCTGAAATTTGTCATATGCTCAAGATCAACAAATAAGAACTCATTTACAATAGGCGAGACACGTAACCCCAAAATTAGGCAAACACGAATGGGCTTTATCTGAATTATCGTCTCCCCAAATTGGAACTTTATATCACCGAGATGACGATCGAATATTTCCATAACCAACGTCGACGTCGTCACTATTGGATCAATCAGCAGTAAGGGTACAAAGCAGGTGGCACGAAGAGCACCCTTCTCCTCTTCAGGCAGAGCTGCAAATATTTTGTAAAGTCCCAAACTTGTACACCGAGAGGTGTAATTTTAGCATTTGAGGTACCCTTCTTGGCTCTACCCTCCTGTGTTTGGTTTTCCTTGTCAACTTATTCATTCACTTCTTTATCAGACCTCATTGTGGAAGAAGAAGAAGAAAAAATAGACTTTTATCAAACACCTAGTAGGCGGTAGTGACACAGATGATTTGCCACTTATATAATACTGAAATTACACAAACACACAGATGATTTGTCAATGATTTTTGAGAAAATAGTTTGTGCGACTCGGACAGTTTTTACGCTCGTCAATCACACACACGATTTGTAGAAACGGAACGATTTTTACGATCTTTGCAGGAAGAAAGTGTTTGAGGAATAGGAATGGTTTTTGGCGCCAAAAGTTAAATGAACTCGTGTGAATCGCACTCTTTACCTAACCCTAGAGAACATTAAACAAATGCTAAATAATATAACTGATGGTGACAGAGTCTGCATGAGCCAATATAACTAATGCTTAAACACATGACAAATTAGGTTCAACAAATGACAATGAATGCATGTAATGGTGACAGGGTCTGCCTTACACGTCTCGAAATAGTAATGACACGCGTTGATCGAGGAACGATTAAAATTAGACACGTGGTGTGATAATAATATTTTTAAATGATTTAAACTTTTTTAGCATTAATTATGAAGCGACATTCGAACATAGTGGAGCCCACGACCCTACCTGTTGCCTTACCTGTGGAGCCCATGGCCTAGAAACCTACTTTAATATTTAAGCAGTTTATATTTTTGGAACAATGCAAAAATGTATAAAACAAATGACAAAGAAGACTGAACAAATGGGAAAGTTACATAACAAATATGACAACAGTCTGTTAAAAATGACAGACGTCTGAAAAAATGCCAGAGTTGAACTAAATAAATGACATATTTTGTTTGCCGCAGCCGCGCAGACGATTTACCATCATTTGTTCCACGAGTTGAGTACAATAGAGTACCATCTACAAGAGTTACGAGTGCTATCATTTCCTCCATGCCTAAGGTGTAGAGTACCAGTCTTCAATCAAACACTTAGTAGGCAGCAGTCACACAAACGGTTTGTGACGAATAATCGGGACGGTTTTTGCGGTTGAGTAAGAAGAAGAAATTGTATGATGAATCGGGATCGCTTTTGTCTCCAAAACCAGGCGAACTCCTGTGAACCGCAGGTGATACCTAACCTTAAACGGTGAGAAATAGTAACAAAATTGGTGAAAGAGTCTGCCTTCTTATAAATAATAAAATTGTTCAAAGGTAAGATAAAATGTACTACAACAAATGACAAGTAGGTCATGAGATGGTGACAATGTCAGCCTTCCTCGTACACGTGGCTTGATATAATAGTTTTAAATGAGTTAAATAATTTTTTACAATTTTTTATTAGGCCAGATGTGACATTTGTACTTGTGGAGCCCAAAAATAGATGGTTGTTTGCTATAATATTGGAACTTTAGTAGGGGCAAATATGGTTTTTCCTCTTGTCATTATCGATTTGGAATTTATTGTTCTCTGGGTCTGATTTTGTAAAGATGGCAAAAAGTAGTATTTATTCTCATAATTTCCATACCGATATATCAAAAAATGAATAATTACCCTGATACATCCAAAATACCAAGTTCCTTTCTTGGCAAGAAATACAATAAACTTTCCAATATTTAACTCGGATATCTTGGATATTTAATGTGTAAAAAACAATGACAAAATAGCTCAAAACATGTTCGTATTCATAGTTTTTAAGTGAAAAAAATATTTATTTTGAATGTAGTATTGTAGTCATGTAAACGAGGAATTCAACCTGCAGATACATGGGCCGAAATGTGGATGCTAATTTTGATATTTTAATTTAATCCAACGCCTCACGGTATTTTTGTCTGAGGATATATTTGAATCTCCTCCCTCCTCAAAATTCAAAGAGACGTTGTATTTGTATTTTTCTTTTATTATTTGGTTATTTTAATAAAGTAATATTATGTTTTGACGTTTTACATCATCAGTCTGTCGTTCTTCGTGTCCCACTCTCCATCTTCTCTCCTTTGACTTCATCTCTCTCTCTCTCATAAGATTTGCATCATTGGAGATCTTACTCACTTCGACTACAATCCCAGTAAGTCTTATTTTTTAGATCTCGCTTTACTTTCAGGCTTTCAGCTCTGCAAATTAGGAATTCTTGTGAAAAAAATGTGATTTTTATGACTGATTTGAGTTCATGTGTGTTCTCAATTTACAATGTGAATCAAAGGTTTGACTTGTTTGGCTTAATGGGGTTTATTTGTAATGCAGATGGGTTTAGGTGAGAGATGGCTTGAGGTGTGTTGATCTATGTGGTGAAATGGGGGTGGAGAAACAAGGTTCAAGGAGTGGAGGGGCTCATGTTGGTGGGTTTCTTCAACTGTTTGATTGGAGTGGAAAGTCACAGAAGAAGTTGCCGATCTCCGCCAAGTTGGATGAAAATGGTATGCATGTTTTCCCGCATTCTAGCGTTTTCTTTGGGGACTAAATGTATGTATATGCGTGTGTTTTCTCAGTTGATTGATTGTGTTCTTGTGGGATTTTGAGTAGAGGGATCAAGACAAGGAAATATAAGCGAAACAAGTTTACAAAGGACGCTGATCCATTTGGTGAGTTTTTATTTATCACCACTTTTCATTTATTCCGTTTTTTCATCATATTTCGGTACTTATTTAATTTGTATGCATTTTCAGATTGATGAGGATGAATGTGCTAAGTCTAGTATGAAAGGGAACAGCGATTATAGTTGTTCCTCGTCTGTGACTGACGACGGCAGAAATGGAAGTAAATCCCCTGGTGTAGTGGCAAGACTTATGGGATTGGATTCCTGCCGTCTTCTAGTAATTCCGACTCCTATTCTACTACTTTTTTTGACACTCAATCTCTTGGTGATGTACATAGCGATAGAGGAACTCGTGGCTTCCACAATGAAGCTAAAATTGCTGATTACAGTTACCGGCCAGTTAAAGTAGAGGGTTTCTCCAAAAACTTTATGGAATCAAGAAGACAGAATATGCAGAACATACCAATCGAAAGGTTTCAATCTGAAATGCTCCCTCCTAAATCTGCCAAATCCATCCCAATTTCCCACCATAAACTTTTGTCCCCAATCAAGAGTTCTGGGTTTATCTCAGAGAAGAGTGTAGCTCACATAATGGAAGCAGCTGCAAGAATTATTGATCAAGGACCTCAAACAAGTAGGAAAGGGGAAATGCCATCAGCTGGACTTAGGTCTTCCTCGGTTCCTTTGAGAGTCCGGGATTTGAAGGACAAGGTGGAAACTGCCCAGAGACCATCTCAAAGACCAGTTGAATCAAATGCCGGTAGAAATCTCAGAGGGCAGTCTTTGAATAAAAGATGGAATGGATCAGAGAATGCAGCTCAGTTTAGGGCTTGTTCAGATTCTGAAGAAAGTAAATCCGTTGGTTCTAGAAATACAGGAAAATCCACCTCACTTGCAGTTCAAGCAAAGGCCGATGTTCAGAGAAAGGAGGGTGTCAGCTTCGCTAGTAGGACTATAGTGAGACATAAGGAACACCAGGATCTTAAACCGAACCAGCTACACAAGATCCAACCAAATCACCAGAAGAATGTTCAAAATAATGTACAAAAGAAACTTCCTACAAACAGTTCAACTGGTGCGCTTAGACAGAATAACCAGAAACAGAATTACCTAGTAAATACAGTCACGTTACCTTCAAACCAATTGGTTCCTAATGTGCAAAGCAGAAAGGCCGTGCCCTGTGGTGCTTATGTTACTCATAATAAAATCTCCAAACTTGGTACAAAGACCGGCTTTGAGGCACTTGATAATGGAAATGAAGCCCCTTCATCAGGAAGAAAGAGCAACCCTCAAAAGAAACAAACTTTAGAGCGGAACTGCCAATTTCAGAAGTGTGGTACTGTTGGGACCATTTTGGTTAGTAAAAATAATGTGAAGTCTAATCAACCAAATGCAGAAATTGACGAGCACTCAAAGAGGGTGGAAGATAATAGAAGGAAAGGCCTTGATATTGTTTCGTTTACATTCACATCTCCCATGGTAAAATCCAAGCCTCAGCATATGTCTGATAGTCAAGTGTCGGAGGATGATGAGAGCTTTTGCGCTCCTTCTAACTCAAGAAATGCTCAACCATCTTCACTGGGAATGAATGTGATAGGGGAAGATTCTTTGAGTGTTCTGTTAGAGCAGAAGCTTAGGGAATTAACCAATGGAGTTGAGTCTTCGTGCAAAAAATCAGTTAAATCAGGTTCTTTTGAGACCTCTGTGTCTATTCTTCAAGATTTAGTGTCTGATCCTAATGCTGTAAATGCTGCTACAAGAGAATTTGACATGAAGTCCCAACTTTGCATACCCAAAGATGAATTTACTCACTTGCACAATTCAAAATACTCAACAAACTATGGACAGATTCTTAAAATGAACGATAGATTACAGGTATATCTTCTTCATTTAATCTTGCATTACAATATGAATTGACTTCTGTTTATTTTCTTTTTTCTGCTTGCTGAATCTGGTTTTCTAGTCTAATGTTTATCATGTGATTGAAGTAGAGAGTTCTAATCCTGCAATTGGTATCATGCTAACATAGTAGTAGATAAAGTTAATCCATGTTTTCATAAATCAATCAGTTTACAGTCTTTAACTGTAAGGGCATTAAGAGTTTGGTCCCATGGTTTAGGGACATACTAGCAGAAAGTCCAAAATGTGACCAACAATGAACTTTAATGTCATTCCTTGACTAACTTTGACTGACCACCACATTACTCGTAACATTTTGCCTAAGATACCTGAAGACATAAAAAGAATACGTTATTCCTCTTGAAGTTAAAAAGAATAGAGACAAGACATTTCTAAATCATGTATATTCATACCAAAGAAGGAATTATGATAATTTCTTATTTCCCTTAATTCCTTCTTTTCCACCGGTCAACTGTTCTGTCGAAGAAACTACTCCCCCCCTCCCCCTCAATACCTTTCCTCAATTTGATCCAGTATTTTATAAGACCCCATCTCCTGTTGATTTGCTGTTTGTGAGTAAGACACATTTTATGTAACAAATGATCAATATCTCAACATATGCATTTACTAGCGCAAACTTCACAAGGGAAACGAGAGTGATATAGGGAGGAAGAGAGTTTTAAACAGAGAGAGAATTCTCTATTGGTGAGACTCCAGCGATCATATCTTGGGGAAGCCAATTGTAATAAATTATTGCAAGAATGCACATTCCACTTCTTAGAAAGCTTCCTGCACATCAGTCTTGAGAGCAGCTTGACCATATTTCCTTACTTTGGGTTTCTTAATCTTAAAGGGGATTTCATGCGATTGCAGGATTTGCTTATGGATAGATCTCCGAGGGAAAAAATCTCCTTGATTGGGTATAATTATTGGTTCGGTTGGGTTTACTTCGATAAGCTAGAAGGTTGATAGTAATTTCATAAGTAATCTTGCATGAGCTTATAGGTCTCAACTGGGAGGGAGGTAAGGCTGGCAACTCTTTGGATGCAAAGCAACTTAGGGGGGGGTCCACTTGAGCAAGATAGAATCATTTGGAGGGGAGTCCATTTGCAAGGGATTGGGGTTTTAAACACATTATCATAGGAGGGATCATTTTTCAAATCATCTCAAGCTAGAAGACTTTGAGGTTGCAAAGCAACTTGGGGGGGGGGGGTCCACTTGAGCAAGATAGAATCATTTGGAGGGGAGTCCATTTGCAAGGGATTGGGGTTTTAAACACATTATCATAGGATGGATCATTTTTCAAATCATCTCAAGCTAGAAGACTTTGAGGTTCTGGCCCCATTCAGTTCCTAATTCAACTATGATAAGAAGATATGGACCCAAAATATCTAATCTTGGGGATAAAATTTAAGTCATCCTAGAGCATGGAGCAAGGTTGTCCGATGCGAATGTTGCGAGCGCAATTACTACTGTTGCTATATTTGGGCACAACGCAACATATCTCGCAATTCAAACCCAATTAATATCATCTAAATCTCTTAAATACGACATTAAAAAACCCATATATGACTAATTATTATACATAGGCTGGCAATTTAAACCCGACATGAAATCGACCTAGATTTTCTAGGTTTGGGTCTACTCTTCATGGGTTTGGGTCAAAATTGGGTCAACCTGAAAATCCGATCCCAAAACGGGTTGGGTTTGGGTTTAGTTTTAGCATTTTGGGTTGACCCGAAATAACCCGAGGGTTAATATCTAATTTCAGAAGGGAAAAAAAACTTAATAAAATAATAACACTCTAATCTCTTGGGTAGCTACAACTAGTTTCTCTACACAAAATGTTCTCTCTTGATCCATCACTTCCTCTGCCGGTGAAGCCTATATGTTATATTCTTGTTCTATGTTTTATGCATTATTACAGTTGCACATATATTATGAAATCTACATATGGTTATCTTTTGGACTGGTTATGGGCAGGTCTTTAGAATATTGTTTTTATACTATCTGGATAATTATTCTTTTGGGTCAAGGTTGGGTTGGGTCAACCTGGGTTTTCTGACCCAACCTATGTATAATCAGGTAACGGGTTGGGTTGGGTTGGGTCAACCTGAAATTTGGCAGGTTGGGTTTGGGTTTGGGTTTGTTAAACCTGATACGAAGAATTCTTAGGTCGGGTTTGGGTTTAGAGTCTGTGACACAACCCGAACTGACCCGGTCCGGGTTGACACAACCCGACTCGATTGCCACCCCTATTTATACATTTAGTGGGTGCATACATCATTGCATGCAATATTTCACCTAATGTATCGCAACATGTCGCAAGATCTATGTTGCATATTGCTAGCCATGATCGCATTCACATCGCTACACGCATTGACTACCTTGTCCAGGAGGAATTTCATAGCTTTGTCCAATCTTTTTGCTATTCTGTTGAAGCCCCACTTGATCAATATTTCAGATACTGGGAAGCCCATAACCATCAGCAAATAATCCTCAATCATAGTTTCAGAAAAACGGCAAAGGAACATTGAAGTTTCATAACTTGAAAGATCAAAGAAAAAAGAAATTAATTATAAGAGAAGTGTAGCCACAAACATCATGGACCAAATTCTATAACTCTAGAAACAAAATCCAAGAGAAGTAGGAAAAAGATAGAATTGTGAGGGTAAGAAGTGAAGTGGATAATTTGAGTTGGAAACCACTTAACGTTAAGGCACATTTTAAGTATTATTTAAACTCGGTCAACGAGATCTTGTGGTTCTGCCGGAGAACAAGTGATCAATAACAACATGTGTATTTTACGAGGAATAGAGATATTGTGTAGGGACGAAAAAGGTTTTAAAGAGATAATTCTTTATGGGTGAAACTCCGTTGACCGTATCTTGGAGAAGCCAAATTTTCTTAGAAATTACTTCAAGAAGGCCCATTCCACTTTCTAGTGAGCTTTTTGCATATCAAGCTTGCCTACTTCAGGCTTCTTAATCTTAGTGAGCTTCTAGGACAAGCAAGTTGACGCAGTTGAAATATTCAGGACTCAATCTCAGGACTAGGATAGAAGCCATACTTTACCTGTTAGTGCTTTCAGCTCCCTCAACAATATGAAGAATGTTAATCCGGTTTGAACTTCTTTTGAAGGTTGAGATAGGGAAATACCGAAATATATAGTGTTAGGGTTTCTTTCTTTAATCCCACTAATCTCTAAATTTTGGTGCCCAAAGATTTCTTCATATCCTAAGATTTCTCAGTTTAGCACTATAGTTCCTTGCTACCACATTTATAAAAACGTTATTAACACAAGAGAATAATAGATAGAATTTCATACATCCTGATTTGCATTTTTCTAAGGTGTGTTATAACCCAGTAAGATGGTATATAAAAGCATTCTTTAAGTTGTACAACGAGTGAAGATAGGGATCCATGGTCACGGCTATATCAACTCTTGATTTAGCATTCTCATATGAAGGATCAGTGCCCAAACCTTCTAAATTCAAAAGTTTTTTTTGTTCTTGGATCCGGTTCAGATCCAAACTCAAGTATATGAAAATATGGACCCACAATATCTAATCCTAAAGTATGAATAAAACAGGAGGCTCTCACCCAAAAATGGCATGAGTAAAATTTTCCTGGTTGTACCCTTGGAACTCTGGGTAAGTCCTGAGTATTAGATTGTGATTATCAACAATTCAATGTCGATTTTAGAAACAAAAACAAAAGCTTCTGTGGAGGAAAGGTGAAGACGATAGATAGATGGTCCAAGGTTTTGGCCCAGAAGCCAGTTAAGATAACTAGGGTGACACTATAACCAATTTTCCCACAAGATTTACTAAGCATGATAAGTAGCAACCCTACAATGTTCAACAGTAGCCTCCAGTTCACCATGCTTTTGCCCATAGTTCTTTACTGTCTGCTGCTTTCAACGCCCTTGAAGTTACACGTGTAACCCCGCTTTACACTGAGTTGCTCTAAATACCTAGAAATGTCTAGCCATGTATATCTCTTATCATTACGACCACACCTCCTAGTAGCACGCCTACAACATACAAAACTAGCCTTCAGTTAACCACACCTCTGCACTCGAAGTTCCCTAATGGCCCCTGCTTCCAATGCCCTAGAAGTTGCACTTATAACTTCGCTTTGCACAGGATCACTTTATGACGAGAATTATCTAGTCACACACCTCCCGAATTATCCGTGGAACACAACTTGGAGATTCTCATTTGAATGATTAAATGGATAACTACTTTTCCATTTTCTTAAAAATTCAATCTTAATTACACGGAGAGATAATTAAGCCTTGGAGATTAGTTTAAATCTTAGTTCAGTCTCTTTTTTCCAATGAAAGGATTGAAAGAAAACAAGGGACTCAAATAGTTATCCGCTTGTAGGGTATGGAAAGATTGAGGTTTTAGAGTTCCTAAAAGAGGTGGTTTGGACAATAGGGACTATGCGTTCTAAAATCTAGTGCTACCCGCTTGATTTTACATTGAATTTTATCAAAGAGCAAATGAATAAAAGTCTTAGATAAGAGTCTTATGAATCTAACCCACTGGATTACAAATCGGACTGCTGGATCGAAATTGATGACTATAGAAGACTGATCCAGCATATATTGCATAATAATTTTGCAGTCATGAATACTAAAAAAATTGAGCAGGAAATAAATTTTATCAAAAAGTCCTTCCTTGAGAACATATATAACTATTTTTTTCTTAATGAAATTGAGTACTTTAAAATGCCTTGTTCAAATTACCTTGATGGGAAGTTCCTGTTGGCTCAAATATCTACGGAAACCTTCCAGGCTCATTTAAATATGTATCTTGGTTCTTGATGTTGATGTACTAAAGCTAGGAAGACCCAAGAAAAATCAACAATGAATACAGCAAATTAGGACACAAAATGCTTCTACTGAAACTTCATTACTCATAGTCTAGAGTTGAGGACTGTTGGACTGACTGCATATTTTTGATTTTTGAATTTAGTGAAGTACTGTCAATTGAAATTATGAAGCCAGTATCGACCCTGTATTTGTATTTTTTTATTATCATGATAGCAACAGAGAATTATTACATTTTTTTTTTCTCATTTAAACTATCACCATGTTCAAACATTGAAACATTTTCAGGTAGTAGAAGAAATGGAAGGATGTAGCAGCAGCAATGTCGAAATCATAAAGGAACTCTGTAATCGGCATCCCAGTCCAATATCGATTCTTGAACCGTCTTTCTCAAGTGAAAGTTATATCTCTGCAGATAGTGAGGATAACAGTAACCGAAATATAGGTAAAAATGAACAGCATTTATACTGCCTTGTCTAGTTTGCTAGTTTCTATTTGCATGAAGCTCAGTGTATCTGATCTGAACCCAAGAATATCTTTTTCTTTTTCTGTTTTGCTTTCCAGGTAACAAGCAGTGTTCGTCCAGTCAAGCTCAGCTAGTGGATGCTGAGACAGAATTATCCGATTCAGCTTCTTCTACATGTACCGAGGTTGCTTGTGGAAAACATGTGACAAGATTGGGCATGGTAGATGACAACGTATCTGATAAGAAACTAAAGTATGTAAGGGAAATACTAAGCAAACCTGAGTTAATGTTTAAGGACCTTTCATTTGGTGAAACTGGTGAGGTCATAAATTATCGCCTTTTTGAGCGTCTGGAGACGACCTGGTCGAGAAGTGATTTCTCAACAGAGAAGGATTCTAGACTAAGACGAAAGGTGTTGTTTGATTGCGTAGGAGAATGCATGGATTTGAGATGCAGGCGTTATGTTGTTGGAGGATATAGAACATGGGCAAAAGGGGTAGAGATGTTCCGAAATAACGGGTGTGTAGCTGAGGAAGTTTACAAGGACATTTCAGAGTGGGGGGATATGGGAGACTGGATGGTGGACGAGCTCGTAGATAAAGACATGAGCACCCAATATGGGAGATGGCTTGATTTTGAAACTGAGGAGTTTGATTTTGGAGTAGAAATTCAGAAGAGCATACTGAGTTCTCTACTTGATGAAGTGGTTGCCGATTTCTGATAGTTTTTTGCTTGATGATTCCTATTACTATTACTGATTTGTATCTTCATATTATTGGGTTATAACTCTATCGAATCAATTTTGTTTTTTCGGTAAATTAAAAACAGACTTATCTGATATAATGTTTTAAAAAAATGTTTATTGTAATTGTCGATAATATTTAGCCAATATGAGAGAAAATATAGAGAGAAGTAGAGATTCCATTAGAGCTCCAAAAAGCCAAATATCATAAGCTTTATTAGTTACATAGTAGGGAGTTTCCTTATATGTAATAGTGGAGACTCCCAGGTCTCTCCCTAAACCAAACCCTAGTGGTTAGTAGTCGATGGTAGCCTAACCTATTCCACTGTGGAAGACCCACCATAAACTGTGAACTATAACACTCCTTCTTTGGGTTATCCACCGTGAATGAGACGATTGTCTCTACATTCTAGACTCGGCAAAACCTAGAGGGAAAAAGTTGTGAGTAGAAGGCAAAGCCAATATAAACAATTTGCATATCGGTGTTAGACGCCTTAAGCCTGACCCATTAAAACCTAATGGGTACAAACCTGAAACTTAGGAAAAATGGTACATAACGTATATGTCCTATCACTCAAAGTGATGATAGGGAATCTCCCTATGGAGAAGTTTCTTTCTCTAAAACAAGTAGACTCAAGTTCCACATGCCAATGCCAATGCCATGAACCAACTTCAAGAATGTTGACTTCGGTAGTGCCTTGGTGAACAAATCTACTAGATTCTCAGAGGAGGGTATCTAAAGGATATCAACTTCTCTGTTTTGCTGGAGCTGATGTGTATACCAAAATTTGGGTGAAATATGCTTCGCTCTGTCACCTTTTATGAATCCACCTTTCAGCTGAGCAATGCAAGTTGCGTTATCTTCATAGAGTGCTGTTAGAGTAGAAGAAACATAATGTAGACCGCAATGGTCTTTAATATGATTTGCTATGGAGAGTAACCATACATATTCTCTTTCGACTTCGTGTAGAGCAATGATCTCAAAGTGGTTCAAGGATGTCGCAACCATTGTCTGTTTGAGTGAACGCCAAGATATCGATGTACTTCCGTAAGTGAAGACATATCCTGTTTATGAACAACCTTTGTGTGGATCTGGTAGAAATCCTGTATCTGTGTAACCAACTAGTTCTTGCTTGCCTATGATGTTATTTAAAAAAAAACAATTCCAAATCAACTGTACCACGCAGATAGTGAAATATGTGTTTAACTCTATTCTAATGTTTCAGTATCGGTTGGGAATTGTGGTGAGCCAACAAGATCACTGCAAATGAAATGTCAGGTCTGGTACAACCTGCAAGATATAACAAAACACCAATAGCTCATAATTACGGTATTTCAGGACCGAGGAGTTCTTTGTCTACATCCGAAGGGCAGAATGGGTCAGCATCCATGTAAAAGCATTTCAACGCTCTCTGTGTGTATGTCGCCTTGTGTACTAGAATTCCACCACTAAGATGCTCGATCTGGAGACCAAGACAAAACTTAGTTTGACCGAAGTCTTTCATCTCGAATTCCTAAGTGACGCGGGTTATCACCTCAGGAGTCCTAATAATATTTAAATCATCTACATATAGCAAATCTAATGAAGATGCATAAGCTAATGGGGCTATCCACACTTGTTAGTAATACTCAAACAAACGTAACGTAGTTATAAAAGCAAAAGATGTCACAAAAATATCATTTGTATTGGCACGCAATGCAATACCATCAGTATCAACGTCGGTTACCGGATACTGATCTGTTTTCCCCAACAGAAATCTAATTCTCTCAAACTAAAAAAAACTCATAAAACTCTAGAAATCAATGGCGGAACCGGGAAATACTGTGAGTTTTCTCACCTAAGAATCCTTCTTTTTGTTCTTTCTTGTTTTGATTCCCCCATTGTATCTGTATTTGTTTGTGTAATTTAGGGCGTTGGAGTCGACAACACTTTCAGGCGAAAGTTCAATCGAGAAGAATATTTGGAGCGAGCTCGTAAACGCGAAGAACAAGTAAATCGACTAATCCCCAATTAGATTTTGTTGGTTTCAGTTTATTTTACTAATTTATTGTTGATTTTGTGTTATGGGTTAGGAGGAGGAAGGTCGATCTAGTTCAAAATGTAAGTTTCATTGATTTTAATTAGTTTTGGAAGTTGTTAAGTGTTAAATTTGATGGTTTGATTGAAATGGCGAATGTGGTTTTGCAGCAAAAGTTCCTGCTGTTCAAAGACAGCCATTGAAGCATAGGGATTATGAAGTTGACCTTGAATCACGCTTGGGGAAGACTCAGGTTAGTCATGCTGATTTGATGACTTCGCGCTTCGAGATAGTTATTAGTATGTTTTGAACTGGTTCATGCTGTTTGAGGTATGTGTTGGGTTTTGCTATTGAGCGATTAGTGATGATTAGATGATATTAAATCCTTGCTATGGCGTATACCTCCACAACTGACAGAGAGAAAAAATAAATTGCGGCTCAAGTGATTTCTTAAGCCACTTAAAAGAAAAGTGAGTTGTTAAGCCGCTTATAAAAAAATAAAGTGAATTCTTGAGCAATGGGACTTGCCCCGCTGGTAGAGGTTGAATATGTCGCTTAACTTGTTGCCTTGCTATGTGATATAGTTTGGGGTCTATCTTAAAGTATGAAATGGAAGTTCATACATTAAATAAAAAAACTTTCATTGAAGTGACTGTTTAGTTTACAAATTCACTACAAAGACACACAGTTTGTCTCCCCCCCTCTGGCCATTTCATAAAAAAAATAAATGTTAACTATTCTTCGACATCTGGAGGAATATCTCATTACAATTTTTGCCTTACAGAGTGGTCTAGCATCTTACCATTGCTATAATGATCACCATATGGAAATACTATAAGCAATAAAAATGTGACATGGGCTGTCAAAATATATGTCCAGCTGCGCATAGAATAAGGATGATTCATTGAACCCCAATAAGTAAGATATTGTCCATGTCCACCTGCCAAGCCTGAAAAAGTTGAAGAGAATTCAACTTTTTGCCAAACAGGATTAGATTTTGGCGTATACATTCAGACTGAGAGGAAATTTCTCTCAGTCTCATCATATGCATTTCTTTCAGTGTAAGGAAGAAGGAAATTTGACAAATATGTGGCAAAGAAGATCTGATATGGTTTATATGAGACATTGATATTCTCAATTTTCTTGCATCCACGGATTTTTCCTGTTATTTCTCAGCTCTTAAAGTTATATGATCATCAGACAATCTCGGTAAAAGTTGGCAGATATAAAGAAAAGCCGAAATAGAAATTCAAGAAATTACCTCGGTGTGTACAAATCAGTAGCTTAAAAGTTATATGATCATCAGGCAATCTTGGTAAAAGTTGGAACATATGAAGAAAAGCCGAAATAGAAATTCAAGAGAAATTACCTCGGTGTGTACAAACCAGTAGCACTGTGACAGGATCACAGGAAGGAGCTAGCAGATACCAAAAAGTAAGTGAGCTAGTCTGTTTTTTTGTTTTTTGTTTTTGTATTTTGTAAGTGAGTTAGGGGAGTGCTCCATGGCTTATTGAAAATGTAAGGAGTTAAAAGTACAATCCCACTCCCTTCATTAAGCGCAAAGGAGGGGCATAGGTATAAGAAAGACAGAACAAGCAGTTACAATCTTTCATAAGTAGTTCCTATTGCATTCTCATGTAAAATTTATTTGAGTGATTCATCAAGCTCTCTAGAATCCATCTCAAAATCAATGTCATTGGGGTGTATGTTTGTTATGTGGTCAGCAGCCTTGCCCATCTCTCTAAACTCGTGCATTCTCAAAAGCCTCCTTAGTTCTAATGATTCTCCAAATTCTGCTTATAGTAGTTCTTGCTTTTCATGGAGGAGTACTTTTCTCCAAAACATAGTTGATAGCATTGGCAGAATCAGAACAAACCTTAGCCTCTTATAACTTTTCTCTAAGCAAACTTCAGACCCTGTTCAATGGCTTGTAATTCATGGATGGCAACTGAAATAGGAGCACAGTCACTTGTAGCTTCAGCAATACAATCCCCTGGGTGGTTTCTTAGAATGGCCCCATACCCTCCCTTATCATTTGTCATGGACCTATCAATGTTTATGAGATTCACATCTTGGTCAGGGGGTTTCCATTTATCTTTTTAAATGTTGCTACAGTATCTGACCCATTAAGGTGATCAACACACCAGGAAATCTCTTGATTCCAGTTGCCAATTTGTTTATTGTAGCCCATCAGTTCTGGATGCTTAATCCACACAAATTGAGATAAAGGACAATTGAGCAGAGATGGTTTTCACTTTCTCCTGCAGCCCAACAAAACACAAATTTAGATCTCTAAACTCTTCCCCATTTGACTAATTTATTATGTGTCTTGAGAGCCTTTCTCCTTGCCGTCCAGGGTCACCATGCTATGCCTTGGCAGGAATCCTTTGAACCAGACCAGTTTAATCCTGTTGAGAATAGGATTTTGAGGCCTTACGTAATTATAAATTCTCTTGAGTGTATATTCCTCTACGGGGCTGGCAGTCTACACCACATAGTCTTGTTCACCCTGGTTGTACTCCACCTCATTAATTAGTCTTGTTAAGTCTTCAACTATATTTTCAGTCTGTGTGGGTACTTAGCAACAATGGCTTCTTTCTCCTTCACCTGATATTATATGTAAGGGTTTGGGGAAATTTAGGCATTAGAATTCCCAGTTGGGGTCAAGATACCTGCCGAAACTTGATCTTGTTCCCATCTCCCACAGTATGCAGCGCTATGCCACTAGTTTGATCTCTAACCTGTAACATTTTCTTCCAGGATCAAGAAGTATTTTGAGGAGTACTAAGTTGCCAAAGACACCTGCCTTTGATGAAGTTCTTATTGATCCAGTGTACCCACAAAGTGGTCTTCTCGATCACAATGTCCCGCGGGTGCCTTAATGTCTCTAATAGCTAAACCTCCTTCCCTGAATGCGTGTCAAATATCAGCCCAATTGGCCATTGGAGTCTTATGAAGACATTTTAGCCCCTTTAAAAATAACATTTGTTCCATAAATAATAGCAACCCACCACCGCCACACACACACACACATACAGCCCTCCAGAAAAATTATTATTTGATATCCAGTAAAAGAAATGCAAAAAACATTTGTTTATGATTAAGAATCATCATCTGCTTCGGGCTGATGGTTGAGTTCAATACTAGCGAAAGAATTTACAAATCATTCATTCTTTGAAGATGCGACTTCTACAAAATGTTCTTTGAACACATCTTTGATATGAATGACGCGAAATAGAGATATGACAAAAACTGAAGTTCAGTTCCTAATTTTTGCAAAACAATCTATTTAAAAACTTCATGAAGTAATATTTTATCTGTAATTTCATCCCCAGAACCATAAACCTAAAGATTGACTATAAATCCAACAAAAAATTGAAGAAATAGTGCAAAAAAGATGTGATGATATGAATTAATTCATTAAAGGAAGATTAAAGTAATTCATAAGATTAGTCGATTAGCTAGGTCCTCCAGCGGCCTGCTAGGCCTAAGGAGGGCTATCAGATTATCAGGTTCTTCTCATAAAAAACTTCCTCGTAAGAAACCTCCGGTGCTCCCGGCCAAGCTTTTTGATCTTTTGATTATTGAGGGCATTAGGATAAGTCTTCCGGGGTTGTACCGATTCAACAGAGAGATTTCTAGGGAGTGCTGAGACATTGTTAACTATGTGAATGCCCTCACGGTAATGCAGGCCTCGCCAGCCTGTATAATATTAGCATAGATAGGTAATCGAAATAAAATATTATGCTATTATTTGAAAAGAAAACATCATAGAAGGGGTTCTCACCTCCAAATTCATTTTCTTTAGCATATAGCCTATATCACATGGTATAGACTCCATGTAGTTGTAGTAATTATGCGGGCATTGGTGCCTTCGTAATTGGGGGTCGATGTCAAAACCAAGTATATCTTTTTGAGTGTTGCTTGTTTTGAAAATTTCCTATAATCCATTGGAGATCGGGTATCATCGCCCTCCTAGTTAAATTTCTTGGCTACCAAATTTCTAAGTTTACTTGACATTTGGCAAGAACTTCCCTTTTTCTGGTAATAAGAATTGATGCGGCACCTATCACAGGTTCATGATCGACTACTTTGACCACCGTTTTCTAGAATGCCATCCCCGTAGAAACCAGTTCTTCTAATCAGAGGGATGGATGCAGGATATTTCATTTTGACATCGTGTCTCTCACCTATTCTTTTTTAGAGACCCCCTATGGCAATCCGTGACCACACCTCTGATATGCCATATGTTGATGTTTAATGCTTCCATTAGTCCTTCAGTCATTTTCCAGGGCCAGCTGCGCTAATATTTTCATCGACTAAGAAGTATACTTGGGTGGCATAAAATCTAATCGCAGCCAGTGAGGGATTTCACAAATTCTCTCAGCAGGAGAGTATATTAGGGCTGATAACACCCTATGTCTTTCTAATGTTTGGTAAGTGTTCCCCATTGAATATTTGTTATTGTAAAACTGCGAGCTGTGTGGATGGCATCCTCTTTAGTTTGAGACTTTGAGCGGATATGGTCGTTGGCAATTGAATAAATGACCTTTTATTATTTTGTCCATTTGGATAGTCATGTGTACCTATGTCATCCAGATGTTTGAAGATGCTGGTGGGATCAGCTACCAGCGCAGTTGCTTGATACGGAACTCTGGTGGTGTATCAGCCTCTGAAGGGCTGTTGTTGGTGGGGTGGATATTTTCATGGCACAGCAGGGGATTGATTCTTGCCTGGGCAGCTTGTTGAGCAAACTGCGTGCCGAAGTTGAGTTTGTGTACTTCTGCATTGACATGGACTTAAGCATCAGATTTTCATACGTGGGCGTTCTGTATGTTTGTTCCAATATTTATGCAGGCACAAGGTCAAAGGGTGTTTTTGGATCTGACTTGTGGGGAATAAGTTCAGGACTCAAGCCGATCTAAGGACCCCCCATGGCAGACGTGTGACTAAAGTCGGAATGAGGGCGAGCCACAGGGCATGAAACCCAAGTAGTCTTCAGTTATGGATACGGTCCCGATTCTCCTTTCTAATGCCTCTTTCTGTAGCTCCCATCGCTTATATAAGGTCCCAAATGCTCCTCACCAGGTAACACTTTGTAGAACTGGTGTAGGGGGGCTTCAGGATGTTCCTGATTGGCGGTCCTTCGGATTGTGACGTGGTCATTTTGATCACAACGACGGGGCTGTGTTCCAGCGTCATTGAATCTGGTGCCACATGTATGGGGGATTTGTGCCCTTCGCATCTTAGCCTATTGATCATCCCTTGCTAGGCTATCCTGGTCGATGTGGCTTGAATGTCAGCGCGCGCTTTGTCGTTCTGTTGTGGGGCACAAGGTTCAGATGCTTTTGGTTTCTCCTGGTAAGATGCTTGTGCATCCCACCTTTATCGTTATCCGCGCTTCTCAATGAATATTTTAGTCTGTTTTACTTTCCTCGCTGCTTTTGATGGGTCAGGCCTGCGGTGGTTGCGACCAGTTCCTATTGTTCCTTAATGATTTCTACAAAAAGTTATGCCAAACCTTTATTCAAAGTGCTCATAATTATCTTTTTTATGAGGTTGAACTGATGGATTTTACTATGCTATAGAGTCTGTTTTTTCTAATATCTTTTAGATTATCTTTTCTTTTGGATGATAATGTTTGTTTGGGAACTTGTGCATCTCCAGAGCAGATCACGTTTAATCAGTTTATATGGAGCATTTGTTTTACTTGATGGAAATTTCAGTTGCTCTATACTTCATTCAGATGCTTCATAACTTGGATTTATGGTTTTGCAGGTTGTTACTCCAATAGCGCCGCTTAGCCAGCAGGTACCTCCTGACCACACCTTATTTAGCTTTATCACATATTAGATTTCATAAGACCAAAGATCATTTTCCTATTGGGTTCTTACAAATTTGGCAGGCTGGATACTATTGCTCAGTTTGTGAATGTGTAGTGAAGGATTCTGCAAACTACTTGGACCATATTAATGGGAAGAAACGTATGTGTCTTAACTTGTTAAAATGAAAATCACACTTATTTTCATGTACTCTTGTCAACGTTCTTACATTGTGCTCCTCAGATCAAAGAGCTTTGGGCATGTCAATGCGGGTAGAGCGGGCATCTCTTCAGCAGGTATGCCACCTTTTTGTATTAAGTCCTGTAAGCAATGATTTTTTTAGTTTTTTTTTTGGGATATTAAACGACTTGTAGACGTGCCATATGTGTATAGAAGATACATTCTGCTCAGGAGTGGAGCATGTAATGAAGCTATTCTATCCTAATTCATGCATTCTGAAACTTGATTTTTTCAGATTTCACTTTTTCATCTTGAGAGATCTTTTTGGTTTACCTGGTTGTTATTAGCAAGGCTATTTTATGTTCTTTTAGTCCCACATTGGTTATTCATAGAAGTAGTTTAATATCTCTCTCCTATGTATAAAGAGTATGATGTAACCTAAATATTTAATTTAATAATAATATTTTTCTCTCTCTAATCTATTTCTACATGGTATTGGAGCAATTTACCCTCGTTCCACACCTTCCACACCCTCGCTGATTGAACTCGACAGTGAGTGCGTTGGGAGGTCGCAGGAGGGCAATGACGATTATCTCTATTTTTGAAGAACGACGATTATCACTGTCTCTTTGGTAACGTTGTTCTGATTGCAACCTAAGCTTCCGCACGTGAGATGCGATAGATGCTGATATGAATCTCAAATCTGTTTTGTTTATTTGAGGTAATCGATCGCGATGGCTATCGGTGACGAGTCGAGTTGGAGTTCGATCGTTTCTTCGATTGGAACGAGTGAAGATGTCCAGTCCTTCAACTCTGTTCATGATAATCCGAATATGAAGATTACCTCATTGTTATTACATGGCTTGAATTATGTTCGATGGGCACAGTTCGTGAAATTGTTTGTTGGTGGCCTTGGAAAGATAAGGTTTCTTCTTGGCACAGAAAAAGAACCTGCTCTGAAGTATGCAAAGTGGTTCTTGGATGATTTGATGGTGAGAACTTGGTTGATTAATTCTATGCAGCCGACGATCTCCGCTTGGTACTTATTCACAAACAATGCACATCTGATTTGGGAATCACTTCGTAAGGTATATTCTTAGCGAGAAAATAATGTTAGGATCTTTCAACTTTCCAATGAGATTGAGAATTTTAAACAGGGTACTCAGACTTTGGGGATGTATTATGCGAGACTTTGATCGAGTTGGGAAGAATTATCTCATTATGATAGCTTTATCGAGTGGCCAGCTAGCTAGCGCACCAAGTGAAAAGGTTCTTATTCCACCTACGACAACAGAGAGTTATGCAAAGATTGTGGAGAAGACTCGGGTGTTTCAGTTTCTTGTAGAGCTCAATCCTGACTTTGAGTATGCACAAGTTCATCTACTTGACGGGACTCCTTTCCTAACTCTTGAAGAGGCACACGCATATTGTCTCTCCGATCAGAGTCGTCGGTCACCTATGTCTCCTATCTCTGGGATCCCTTTAAAGACTTTTTACTATGGCTGTTCGTTATGCTTATCCGGCACCACCGTCAGTTCCTTCACAAACTTCACATACATCATCACCTAGCCTTTCTCCGTTACCAGCGGCTTCCGGTAACTCTTGCCCCCCGAGGAAGAAGTGTGATTATTGTGGTAAGTGGGGGCATCTAAAGACAACTTGCCATGCTTTGCACGGTCGTCCTGCTGGTTATCAACCCTGCCCATCTCAGTTCTCAGCACACTTATATGCCGACTCTAGTGCGCCAGATTCTTTGGTCCTGCTGGTTATCAACCCCGCCCATCTCAGTTCTCAGCACACTTATCTGCCGGCTCTAGTGCGCCGGATTCTTCAGCCTTTAGTGTTCTTTCTCATGATAAAATTAACAGGTTCCGACAGTTTCTCTCTATGTCTTCCACACCGGCAACTTTCATGCAGGTAACTTCGCATCTGCAAATAGTGTTTTTGCATCTCCGACTTCGCCTTGAATTGTTGACTCGGGTGCAACCAATAAAATGACTGGTATGTCTTCTCTTTTCCGGTCTTATGCTTCTAGTTCATGGCGACGGACTGTTCGTCTTGCCAATGGAACTGAGACTCCTATTGCAGGGAAGGGTTGTATTTCGATTACAAATTCCCTTTCTGATGTCCTTCATGTCCCTCAGTTGGATACTAATCTTATTTTCGTTAGTAAAATTACTAGAATTAAAAACTGCAGTATAACCTTCTTTCCTGATTACGTTATTTTTCAAGATCTAGTGTCACGGAAGATGATTGGCAGTGGACGTGAAGAGGGTAGTATTTATTTCTTGGATGAACATATCTCTTATATTTTTTCTCAAGCTCTCCAGTTAAAGTCTATGTCAAGTAGTGAAAATATAAAGTGGGTGCTACGTTGGCATCAACGCTTAGGTCATATTTCCTTCGAGTATCTACGTTATTTGTTTCCGTCTTTCTTTTCCAAAGTATCCATGTCTGATTTGTCTTGTAAGATGTATGAACTGGCTAAACATCGTTGTAGGACGTATCTGTTGAGTATTAATAAAACTTCATCTTGTTTTGATATTGTGCATTCAGATGTTTGGGGTCCTGCCTCCGTTACCTCTAGTTTAGGATTTTATTATTTTGTGTTGTTCATTGACGATTTTTCGAGGTATACTTTGGTTTATTTGATAAAATCCAAAGATGAGGTCTCCTATATTTTCCAGACATTCACCGCAATGGTTCGTACTCAGTTTGGAAAAACTATTAAAGTTTTTCATTCTGATTAGGGTGGGGAATTTATGTCTCAAAGTCTTCGCAAATTTTGCAATGTCAATGACATTGAGCATCAAACCTCTAATACGAAAAATCTGCAACAAAATGGTAAATCGAAAAGGAAAAATCGTCATATTCTTGATCTTGCTCGTACTATGTCTATTGGCATGAATGTCCCCTTGCATTTTTGTCTGACATTGTTCTTACGGCGGTGTTTCTTATCAACCGGTCTCTGTCTCGAGTTCTTGGTTTTCGTACCCCGTATTCTATTCTTTATCTTGATCGTTCTACTTTTCAAATTCCACCTCGTATTTTTGGGTGTGTATGTTTCGTCCAAGTCATTGGGTCAGCCTCTAAACTGGATCATCGTGCCTTGAAATGTGTATTCCTGGGTTATTCTCATGCTCAGAAGGGTTATAGGTGATTCCATCCCTCATCCCGTCGTCATTTGACCTCTATGGACATTATTTTCTTCGAACACGCTCCGTTCTTTATGGGCGGTGTGGGAGAGTATTTTCCAGTTCGTCCTTTTCATTTAGAAGATTTATCTTTTCCTCCTTCAGATCCACTTCCGTTGAGTGTTCCGTGTGAGTCTCCAATCCCACCTTTAGTTTCACCTTCAGTTTCACATCCTTTACAGGTTTATACTCGACGACATCTAGGACGCCAACCTACTACACCAGACTGCCAATCATCCTCTGTAACTCCAGGTCTGCCACCTGCCACCGATTCACCTTTATCAGGTAATGAACCTTCAACTACCGCTTCTATACTAGTTATTACTGATGATGATTCACCTGTTTCTCATAGTAATGATGATAGACCGATTGCTATTCGGAAATAGAAGCGTAATGCAGGGAAGCCTGATAGATATTCAGATACAACAATTTATTCTATCGTTGATTATATTTCAGATCATCGTTTATCTCATATTTACAGAGCTTTTATAACTTCTCTCTTTGGTTGATATACCACATACAATGGCAGATGCTTTAGCCAAACCTCATTGGAAGGCTGCAATGTTGGAAGAATTACATGCATTGAAGATCAATAATACCTGATAATTGATTTCTCTCCCGCCTGGACGTACATCAGTCGGATGCAAATGGGTGTTTACGGTTAAAGAAAATCCAGATGGAACGGTAAGTAGGTACAAGGCTCGGTTAGTTGCCAAGGGGTATGCACAGATACATGGTGTTGATTATCAGGAGACGTTTTCTCCTGTGGCCGAGATGAATACTATTCGAGTCATCTTCTCTATTACTGCGTCGAAATCTTGGCCCATTTTTCAGATGGATGTAAAGAATGCCTTTCTGAATGGAATATTGCAGAGAGAGGTCTATATGTCTCCACTTCTAGGTTTTCGTTCCGCTTCTGCTTCTGGCTTGGTATGTAAGATAAAAAAGTCCATCTATGAGCTTAAGCAATCTCCTCCTACTTGGGCTGATACATTTGGTATTACTATGATTGACTTTGGTTATGTTCCGAGTAGTGCTGACCATACTTTGTTTCTTCGACATTCTGGTAGGAAGACTGTTGCATTGCTTGTCTATGTTGATGATATTGTTATTACAGGAAATGATATTCAAGGTATTAGTGACCGGAAATCTTATCTCTGTACCCGCTTTCAGGTAAATGATCTCGGTCCCTTGCATTATTTCCTTGGGATTGAAGTTGTTTGTTCTAGTTTCGGTATTTTTATCTCTCAGAAAGTACATTCTTGATATTCTCTTTGCTTCAAGACAACTTGCGTGTCGTCCTGCTGATACACCTCTAGAACCGAATCATCGCATGGCCGACTTTGAGTGGGAGTTATTGGGGGACATTGGGCAGTACCAGCGGCTTATTGGGAAACTCCTCTATCTTTCTCTTACCTGTTCTGATATTGCATATGCGGTTGGAGTTCTTAGTCAGTTTATGCACAAGCCACGTCTTCTCCATCTCCAGGTAGCTATTCGTGTTCTTCGGTATCTCAAGGGGTATCCTGTCGTGGCATTTTTTTCGAGATCATGGTCATTCTCGAGTCAAGGCTTGGACTGAGACTGACAATGCAGGTTCATTATCCGATCGGCGTTCTACTTCTGGGTATTGTACCACTATTGGTAGTAATTTGGTTACATGGCGGAGTAAGAAACAAGATGTTGTTTCCAGGTCCAGTGCAGAAGCCGAGTACAGGGCCATGGCTCAAGGTGTTTGTGAGTTAATATGGCTTAAACGTCTTCTACAAGAGCTTCGGATATCGGTATTTCTTCCTATGACGCTCTATTGTGACAACAAATCTGCTATTAACATTTTGGCTAATCCGGTGCAGCATGATCGTACCAAACACATTGAGGTTGATCGATACTTCTTGCATTACGGATTCAGACTTTCTATGTTTCTACTTCACAACAGCTTGCAGATTTTCTCACGAAGGCTGTTAGTAGCAAATTATTATTAGATGTTTTGTCCAAGCTGGGCATGTGCGATATTCATGCTCCAGCTTGAGGGGGAATATTAGCAAGTCTATTTCATGTTCTTTTAGTCCTACATTGGTTATTCATAGAAGTAGTTAATATCTCTCTCTTATATATTGAGAGTATGATGTAATCTAAATAATTAATTCAATAATAATATTTTTCTCTCTCTAATCTATTTCTACAGTTGTCTGAAAAAAGTTTTCTTACGGATTAGTGACTATTTTTCTTTTGATTAGCCAAAAGGACTGGACAAAGAGATTAGGATGACATGATATATTTATAATGTTATTGTCCATGGTCATGCTAGACATCTCTTAGATAATTCAATAATAATATTTTTCTCTCTCTAATCTATTTCTACAGTTGTCTGAAAAAAAAAAATTCTTACGGATTAGTGGCTATTTTTCTTTTGATTAGCCAAAAGGACTGGACAGAGAGATTAGGATGACATGATATATTTATAATGTTATTGTCCATGGTCATGCTAGACATCTCTTAGATGCAGATGGCATATGTTGGGTCTAGTGGTTCTTCATATGGAAAACAGGGTTGGGAACAAGGGTCAATAAATAGCATATTTGCAAGTACGTTAAAATTTTAATGAACAAAATGTATCTTTATGTTGATATGTATTATAGGACACTAAATCTAGTAAAATTGCATGCTATATGAATTTGTGAAATGTGTCTATAATCTGGCATTTGGCACTCACCTTTCCATGCCCACAATTACAGTAATAGAGACTTGTTAAATGTTAAATGTTTGTACAGGTTCAAGATCGATTTGAAAATCTCAAGAAGCGGAAAGTGGAGGTTGTAGGCTTTACAGAGCAAGGTAAGCATTTTAAAAAGAGAGATCCAACTATGAATGAGTAGAATTATGAAGATGAAGAAATAATTAATTCTCTCAAAAAAAATAAAATGTTTCCATGTGTTTCAGAAAAATAAATCCCGGAAATTCTTAGTCCGGGTTCAGCTAAAAATGAAGCAGACCGACTTCTAAAGATGAAGATAGAATGTGAAAGAAAGGAAATTTGTATTTCAAAATTCTAGAAAAAATCGAAAGGAAATGGATTTTGAGGAAAAAATATTGGCACAAGTCTGAAGAGAAGTTTTGAGAGAAAATCTAGTAATTAAAAATCATGAAAAGAAAATGACAGAAAACTATGAAGAAATTTTTTTGTTGGAAAATATAATGGAGAGGGAGAAATCTAAAAAAAGAGAACCTCTGATGTTCTGCGGAAGGAAATACAAATTATGAAAATGTAGAGTAAGATTTTGCGGGTAGTCTTGATCTTTGCTAGTAGTTGATCATGTTGTCGATCGTTGTTCTGTGATGACAATTGCAAAGTTGAACGTAACTGCCTACTGTCCACCCCAAAGACTCTTTTTTTCATCTATAAATTGGAGTATTAAATGTCTGATGTGGTGCTGAAATCTGAGCGACAAATATCTTACATGTTGCTAACAATATATTTTCCACTATTTCCCTTCATTTCCAAATGTCCAACAAAATAATAGAAAATAGATTATGGTGATGTTATTTTCTACCCATATCATGGAAAATGGTTTATTTTCTGCAAACTAAACAAACCCTATATGTGAAAGAAGTCGGCATTTAATGTTTGTTTCCAGATCTAGATGAGCGGATCTTAAAACAACAACAAGAGGAAGAAGAGAGGAAGCGGCAGCGTAGAGAAAGGAAGAAAGAGAAAAAGGTAAGCAACATAACAAATGTACTAATCCTGTATTTTCTTATGAGAATATTTTAAGGTCAAACTGAATTCCTTAGCATCAGTGGATTACCATCAGTTTTTAGATGCTAGAAGACTTAAGCAGGGATTTACTGAACTTATGTAGCTTCTCTTTGGTATCTATTTATTTTTGGTTCTGGTCGTCCCTTTCAATATTCTTATTACAGTCATTCCTTGTGTGTTATTCAACAATTTAGTTGCTGATTTATTCTGTTCTCAGAAAGAGAAAGCTGTGGAGGAAGAGGTTGAGGGGGATCCTGATGTTGCAGCACTGATGGGATTTGGAGGTTTTGGTACCTCGAAGAAATGAATAATGTGTCATTTGTTTCAGCTGTATTACAGAGTTAAACACACAAGTCTGCCCTTTATCCAGGGCGGCTCCAATATTTAACTAAACAATAGTTAGATCGAACTAATGTCAGGCGTTCAAGATAAAATTATATAAGATGTATATTTCTTTCTACATTTTCCGGGATTTCCTTGGTGTTATAAAAGTTGGAAACTGATACTTGAAAACTTTGGTAATGGATTATGATCATGTTTCATCCTGCACAACATTATCCTTTGCTATCTTCCCCTAATGTTTTCCTGACTTTATATGGTTAAATGTCATTCTTTGCTAGGATCCTTGTAATGTGTTTACATTCTTTTCTCGGGCATAATGTATGCTATTGAGTTTGTGTGGTACCTACCATTACAAGGTAGTTTATATTGAATCTGATCACAAGGTTGTCTTTCCTATGTTCAAATGTTGTACTCACTTAAATATGGTCCGGACCTTCATTAACTACATTAAAACTCAATGGGATATAATGTTTTTGGGAGTTTGAGAATGGACTCATTTTGCCTTTTGGAAAGATAAAAAATAATCCTGAACTTTTTATGACTCTCAGGCCACTATTTAACCTGTTATTCGCCCCTATTTATGCCCTATGGAGCTCCGAAAGATTATGGTATGCTCCGTTAACTAGTCTGTTTCAATTTAGTTATTGTTATAGTAGACTTGTGCTCATCTAAGCATAGGAAATGTTGGAAAACTGTCATGTGCAAGAAAATCGAAATGCCATTATCTTAGGAGTGACAGAGAAAAGCTGTGGACTGCATTGATTCAAAGAATTCGAGGCGTATGGAAGATTGTTTAAGGCTTAGTCAGTTGAGTAGCGTGAAGGAAGAAGATCAAGGAACAAAAAAGCCTAAACCTAGCCTGCTATATTTAAGAATATTGGATGTTATACTAAAAATATATATTATCAGAACTATGTTCATTTGTGAGGCGAAAGCCATTACTCTTACCCAGGCAATTTGGGTTCCGCAAGAGAGCAAAGATTACCTGCTGTAACTTCAAACAATATTTATTTTGGCAATACAAGGTTTTTTTTATTGGTATTTTTACCAAAATATATGTTACAGTACAACTGACATGGCACGTGCTTATGGATCGTTTACCACCCAATTGAAGAATTATATTTACTTTAGTTTATGCTCTGTTGGAGTGGTCCAATATGGGTTATTAGTAAATTTTAATTTTCAGGTCAATTTCTTAATTGGATTTGTTAGGAGAGATATTGTAAGAGTAATTCTAAGGACACCTATTGTAAGAGTAATTCTAAGGACACCTAAGGGGAAAATGGTGGTGTAATCTCATTAATTGATTTTGGTTAATATAAGTTGGAAGTTCTTTAGTTTGAAACCCTAGCTTCTCTAAAACTTAACTAAAACGTAATATTCGTACGAATCTCGCTTTCACGTTTGTAGTAATCACGTCAACAACAATCTCAATTGAGTAAAATAGCTATTAATAGATATTATAAATATATCAATGGACAGACAGAGGCACAACTCCTATACAGGTTGCAGGATGCAAAATACTCAGATTAACGCCCAAGTGATAGCAAATTATTCAAAGTTTTCACATAACTATTCTGTTGTAGCCAGTTTTTCTTCGTCGACTTCAAAAGCCTTCCTTGCTTGTTTCAGTTCCTCGTTCATGGACAACAGCTCAGTACATCGATGAAATTTTGGGTAATCCTGTAGGGTCAAAGTTAGAACAAGTTTTCAGCGAACAAAACTAAAGACATGAATTTAGCAGTAACAGAACAGTAAAAAAATTCTCTCATGCATATGCAATATATTCATCCAAAAATTCCCACGGCCCCCAACTTAAGGGCAAATATAAATTAGCAGGCCAATTTTTTTAACAGTAACTCTTGTCAAATTGTAAAGAATTCAAGCTTCTTTCTTCTCTACCCGCTTGCCTTTTATAGTAATTGTTTGAATCTTGGCGTGACCACTTCTCCGCAATGGACAGTGATGGGAGGTGAATGAATGTCTTCCCTTAGATCAACTCGCGTTAAACGGCCTCGCGTTTGTTTCAGGATCAAACCTCAATTGGCTTCCATGGCCACTCCAGCTAGCCAACCTGTTGATTAATTGAGTTCATCCAAGGATTTTGCATCCACCAATAAACCCTAAGAGACTAATCAACAGCTTACTAATGTGTAAAGAGAAGTAAGAACTCCATCCCCCACTAGTAATCTTAGTGGAGGAGACGCTGATTATGTTGAACAATTAGATCGGATTGTGCACGGTGCCTTTCCTGAAATTAGAGAACCCACTGAATGACTGATGCTAGAAGGCAGATGAGAGCACTTGAGTGTGGAATCCCAGCAAATAGTCAAAAGAGTTCTTGTACTGAGGCTATGAATAATGAAGTTGAATCCCGTATTCCCATTAATCAGGTTGGGGAAGTGAAAATGTGATGCACAAATGAAGAAGATGGGAACCAATCTGAAGCTACCAAGGAGAATCAATATCTTAAGTTGTGTACTCTCAAAGGGGAAGTTGTTACTGTGTCTGCTCTATTATGAGAAGTGTACCAAACATGCATGAACAATCTTTGTGTAAATGCCTAAGAGAAAAGGGGACCAAGGGTTCTAAACCAAGTTCTAAGCCCTCTGAGGGTGATGGGAGGAGCAAAAACCTAGTGAAACAAAATAACAAAGGGCATAGCTGTGAGAATGGAAAATGCAAGGTGGGGGAATGCAGTGACTCCTCCTAGTGATTCAAACAAAACTGTCCAGAATTCAAATCCCAGGAGATGGGTAAGTAGGGTTGGTAACCAATCCAAAGGAAGAGGGAAAACAGCTCTCGAATATAATCCACCAATCTTGATCAATGTGTCACCACTCACCTGCTATTGAAGTCTCTTCCATGGACTACGCTGATGAAAGGGCAAAACTTTGAAAACCATCTGAGTGGGTCATTTTATTGGAAAGATGTTGGCTTTTCCTTTTATAAAGAAAACCTTGATGAAACTCTGGGGTCTTAAAGGAATGGCTTGGACCACTACGCTTTAAAAATGAAATAAAATTATGAACCAAGAGACATCGAAAAGATTACGAAAATAATTCCACACCATAAGAGTAAGTGATCAATGGACTTATCCGCCATACCGCAAAAAAAGGCACAAAGGTTTCACATTCATACATCATCGTCCAAGTTAATTGTTAGTCGTTATTGGCCTCCAAGCCACCCCACAATAGACGGAATATCTTTTCTCCAAACCAAGTGCCTCGGGAAATCCACCGATCGGTATGGCGGATGAATTTGTTTATATCCGTCTTTAGTCCCTTGATCTAGTTACTGTTGCATGCAAATTTTATTGTACTTTAAGTCAATGTATTTCATTATAAAGAAATGACTGGAGCGTACGATGTTTCATGCGGGATTAAAGCTGAACTTCAAATAAGGAGTAAGCGGAAGCAAAGATAACAAAGAGAAGGTACCTTGCGGATAAGATATAGGAAATCTTCTGTCAATAGCTTCCCTCTCGTTGATGCAACATCTTGGGCTTTATGTACCTGAACAAATATCATTACCCAGTGGATGCTCAAGAACCAATGTTTGAGGATATAGAATCCTTAAGGAGTTTATTAAGCATTTAAAGAAATAAAAAACTACTTACCAAATCTGTGATATACTCGACTACAATATCCTCCACAAGTGAAACAGTTTCTGAAAGCGGCTGTAAGAATGACACGGAGTCCAAATCAGAGTTTGCTTTTACAAAATACGTGAAAACATGTCGAATATCCAGTTTTTGTTGCCAAAAATAAAATAAAGTATACAAAATTCTAAGGTTTTAGTTTTTCCACTTTTATTTGTATATTTATTTGGGAGAATGCCTATATAATACAAAACTATCACACATATACATCCATGAATTCTAAAATCAAAGAGATAAAGTAATGCAATGGTTATTGAACTAGGTTATTGTCCGTGACATGCAACACCTCTATTCCATTTGAGAACACCAAAGAGAGAAAATTTGTTGTTTCCTTAATGAATGACAACAAGCTCATCTAAACTTGTTTAGGGATGATTAATTTTTTAATGAAGTTCTGATCCAGGAAGATCTAGACATTAAATCTCTTAAACGACGCCAAGTCATTCAAACGAGCTTTGGAGCCGTTCAAACGAGATAGAAGGAAAGTCAAGCCAAAAGTTTTGTTGCTGATTCTAGGCATATTTGCCAAGGTCGTTCGAACGAGACTTGGAGCCGTTCGAACGAGTTGAAGACAAGAAGAAGCAATTCTTCTGCCTCATGTTCTAGGCTTATTTTGGTTAGCCAAGTCGTTCGAACGACTCTGGGTTCCTAGAAGACCAAAGGTTCTACCTCTGTTTTCAGGCTTAATTGGGGAAGTTGTCCGAATGACTTATTGGTTCGTTCGAACGACTATTGTGATTACTTCTAAATTAGGTTGTTTTAAGGGCGATTTCGTCCTATATTGTTACTAGGAAATTTGTAACCTTCTAAAGATGGCAAGGCTAGGCAATATGAAGGGATCCAAGTTGTAATCAAGAATTTTGGGTTTTGAGGAGTAATTCATTGTAATCAATCAAATTGAGCAATAGAAGTTCCTATTGGGAAATTATCCCGCCCAATCATTTGTTCTTTGTTAATTTTTCTTCAAAGGTTGGTCTCTAATTCGATTGTGGATTAAGTTCAGTTAATCCAGGAGGATGAGGATCTAGACACTAAACCCCTTAGTTATAGACAAAAGGTGAAGCCTGTTCGAATAGACATCTGTTCTATTTGAACAGAGACTGTTCTGCCTAGTCTATTATAATAGACTTTTGGGTCTATTCAAACAAACTCTGTTCTGAGTAGTCTATTCGAATAGACTTTTGGATCTATTCGAATACACTCAATTCTGAGTGTTCTGCTCGAATAGAGAATAGTTCTGTTCGAACAGAGGCGCGACTTATCATTGTTTTAGGTCGTTTCAAAGACATTTTTGTCCCATGTTGAAACTAGGAAACTTGTAACCTTTAAGAGGGCAAGGCTAGGCAATGTAAAATGGATCCAGAGATCCAGAGAAAGATCAAGAGATGAATTCATTGTAATCAAATTTTGAGCAATTGAAGTTCTTTTTGGGAAGTTTTACCTACCAATTTTGTGTTCTTCGCATTAATTCTTCGATTAGGTTAATCTCAATTTGATTAAGTGGTATCAGATTTTCAAGTAACGATTCTCGGGGGGGGGGGGGGGGGGGGAGGGGGTTATGGTTTCTACAAGTAACCAACTCAAGCAAACGAAGGAGATTTTAGTGAGTCTGTTAAAGATTCATCGAAAACCTAACTCAAAGAAGAAAGCAAATTCGGAGATATGTGATTTTGAAGATCGGTTCACGAAGCTGAAAACGAAATTGTTTGACCTAACTACTACTCTAGGGGAGTTGGTAGAGCAATTACGTCTTGCGAACCTCGCGAAAGCATCCGCTTCGACGAAATGGCAAATGGGCACGAAGAAGAAATGAATTGCGGAGGAGGAGAGAGACAAGGGTAACGAGGAGAAAGATAGAGATTCTAGTAATGCCGAATCTGTCTAGGAGAGATCGGCTATTAGAAAGTCCACGAATCCGATGCATAATTTTCGTATCGATTTTAAAATTGAAATTCTAGTATTTGACGGTTCAATCGATGGTAAGAAATTGGATAACTGGTTAAATAGGTTAGAGACCTATTTTTCAGTTTACGAATATTCCAATACTAAAAAAATATGCTTTCACATGGTGGAAGTCCTATAAGAAATGTCACATAGTAAGAAGCTTGAGTTGGAAGGAGTTCAAGGTGTTGGTTAGGAAGTAATTTTATCATATTGGGTGTGAGCAAGAGAGTTGGTTCAAATGGCATAATTTGCGCCAAATGTATGGGCAATCTGTACAAGAGTTCACTACGGAGTTTCGTAACCAAGCTTTGGTTTTGGACATTGATGTGGACGAGTATGAGGTGCTCACGAAGTATATGGGAGGTTTGTCGGAGTCCATTAGAAAGGAGTTGAAGCTCTTTACTGCGGAGCATATCGAAGATGCTACCGTAAAAATAATTACTATTGAAGGCAAGTACTTGAAGAGTGACAAGAAAAACGACAAGAGCAAGTCGGGGTACAAGTCTAGTTATAAGGATGAGCACAAAAGAGAGTCTAAAGGAGAAGGGTCTTCATCCAATGGGAACTATTGTAGTCATTGTAGGGCAAGTGGGCACATTTCGGATAAATGTTGGAAACTTCACCCGAAGCTTAGGCCGAAAGAGGAGAGGAGTAAGACAGACAATAAACATGCACTAGCCGCAACGATTGTTGATCTTCCGGATTTAGATAATCCAAATCCTAAGCTTACCCTTATGTTTAAGCAAACTATGACTACCGAGGAGGAGAGGGTTGTCCCCACCGTTGTATGTTCGTTGCCACCTTTATTTTTATTTCAATGCTTAATTTCCAAAAAAAAAAAAAAAAAAACTACCGAGGAGGCGAGTCGGGAAGAACTTTTTTTATGTTAGTATTCAGGTGAAGCAGAGCTTAATAGAGGCCATCATTGATCCGGGTAGTCAGAAGAATTTGATCACTGAGGCGGTGGTGAAGAAGATGGGTTTGGCTACTGCGGCTCATCCTAAGCCGTATGGTTTGGGTTGGATTCAGATAGACGCGGAGTTGAAGATCACGAAGCAGTGTACGTTCAAGTTTGCGGTTACTGAAAAGTTTATTGATGAGGTAACGTGTGAGGTGGTTCATTTAGATGTGTGTAAAGTTATCTTGGGTAGACCTTATCTTTGGGACCGAGATGCGATTCATTACCTAGAGCTCGCAAGTATCGTCTTGTGAATGAGGGAAATGAGTTTCATATCAATGCTTGTAAGGAGCATGTCACTACCAATAATTTAGTAACGACGACTTAGGTGAAGAGGTTGGTTAATGCGAGCGGCAAGTTTGTATTGTTGTTGGCGCGACCGGTTCAAGAGGATCCGTCGCCATGTGTTGTCTATTTTGGCAATGTCTCCTAAGGAACAAACCAAAATGGGGAAGTTGCACGATGAGTATAAAGACTTGTTTCTAAGAATAGAAGGGATGCCGTGCAAGAGGGATGTAGAGCATGATATCACATTGGTGAATGGTGAACCACTACCCAACATTAGGTTGTATCGGACTTCTGTAACCGAGTCTGATGAGATCAATAAACAAGTACAAGAGCTCCTCGAGCAAGGGGTTATTAATCCAAGTTGCTCACCTTGTGGTTCACTGGTGTTATTGGGACCAAAGAAGGATGGGTCTTGGAGAATGTGCGTAGATTATCGGGCGCTGAACACTGAACAAGATTATTGTGAAGAATCGTTATCCGCTACCGCGGATTGACGATCTTTTAGATGAGTTACAGAAGGCTCAGTTTTTTACCAAACTGGATCTTAAGTCAGGTTACCATCAAGTTAGAATCTGAGAAGAAGAAGATACATGGAAGACGGCTTTCAAGACCAAACAAAAACTCTTTGAGTGGTTGGTGATGCCTTTTGGGTTATACAATGCTCCAATGACTTTTATGCGGTTGATGAAAGAGGTACTTCGTGCTTTTATTGATGATTTTGTGATTGTGTATTTAGATATCTTGATATATAGTCAAACATGGGAGGAGTACCTCGTGCATATATGCGAAGTGTTAGAAGCATTGCGATCATAACAACTCTTTCTAAATGGGAAGAAGTGCGAGTTTGGGAAGGAGCTAGTGTACTTAGGTTTTATTGTTGGTGGAGGTGAACTTAAGGTCTATCCAGAGAAGGTCTCGATTATCACTAATTGGCCTAGCCCCCGTATAGTGACGGAAGTGAGAAGTTTTATGGGTTATGGCCAGTATTTACAAAAGTTTATTTAGCATTTTTTACAAATTGCCACAACGTTGCATTCCTTGACAAAAGCCGATGTGAAGTTTGTGTGGGAAGATCACCATAAGAAGACCTTTCAGTTACTGAAGCGAAAGATTACAGATACACCAGTGTTAGTGCTGCCGAATTTGAAGTGGCATTTTGAGGTCAAAATAAATGCGTCAGACTATGCATTAGGGGCAATTTTATTGCAGGATGGGAAGCCTGTTGCCTACCATTCTAAGATGTTTACAGGAGCAGTACGCAACTATCCTACCTACGATAAGGAGTTCTACGATTATATCAATCAGTGAAGCATTGACAGAGTTACTTATTGGGGAGGGAGGTTGCGGTACATTCAGATGACAAACCATTACAGTTCTTATCTACGCAGTCCAAGTTACCGCAAGCTCGCCGTATGAAGTGGATGTCGTACCTACAACAATTCACCTTGATTATCAAGTATAAAAAAAGAGTGAACAACAAAATACATGTTATCTCGACCCCCATTACTAACTATTTCCGCTTTGTTGGTAGCTATGCAGATACAACCTATTGTTATGTCTGAATATGTTACAGGTACGACGACGACAAGGAGCTCAGTGTGATTCACCAGAAGTTGCTGCAAGGCAAGATATGCGAGTATCAATTGAAGGATGGTTTGATTTACAGGCAGTCTATGAGTATCAATTGAAGGATGGTTTGATTTTCAGGGTAGTCTACTATGTATTCCGGAGGGTGGAGACCGTTTGCATTGGATTAAAGAGACATTATTCTTGGGTGGCAGGTCATTTCAGGGTTGAGAAGACTCTTTTGAATTTGCGGCTTTATGTCTATTGGCCGAAGATGCAGGTGGATGTTGCTCGTGTGGTTCGTGGTTGCGTTCTATGCAACACATCGAAGCCTTCCAATCGTAAGTTAGGACTGTACTTACCATTACCAGTTCCTAGCCGACCTTGGGAGAGCATTTCGATGGATCTTATGGGTGGTGTGGTTTGCCCATGACCAAGTGCAAGAATGACTATTTGTTTGTGGTGGTAGATCGATTCAGCAAGATGATCGTTCTTATTCCATGCCAGAAGACGGTCACCGGGGAAGGAACAGTGCAATTATTTTTCAGAGACGTCTGGAGGTATTTTGGGCTCCCTTCTATTATTTATGATAGGGATAACTGCTTTTGGGGGCATTTCTAGAAATCGTTATGAGGGATGATGAACACTAAGTTGAAGAGAAGTACCACATTTCATCCGCAGTCTGACGGGCAAACAGAGGTAGTTAATCACTCTTTAGTTTATTTATTACGGGGATTCCATTCTAAGCATCCAAAGACTTGGGATGAGAATTTACCGTATCTTCAATTTTCTTTTAACCGGACGATTCATGGTTCCACTTTGAAGTCCCCATTTGAAGTTTGTCTTGGGTAATTGCCTCAAAGCCCCTTTGATATAGCTTTTAGTCTTGGCGACAAGACGGTGTATTTGGTGACAACGCATTCCAATTGGATTTGTCACCTTTTATGAAGATGCATTTGGTGATTAATGCCGAGCATTTGAAGCTGTTTGAGCCGTCTCTTTTAGATGAAGACTCTACAATCGACACTCATCTATCGTCAGTTGATAATTCATGGATGGAAAAAGAAGATCTGGTGCAGGAGGATGATATTCTAGAGAGGAAGGTTCATACTACAAGGAGAAGTATCGAGTCGTTCAGAGTTGGGAAGAAAGGTCAACTACCCAGAAAGTCAAAGTGGTGGCACAACAGGGAAATGGGCACGGCTGCTTTCCCTCATCTCCAGTTCTAGCTTGAGCAGGAGCTCAAGGCTCCTAAAGGGGGGAGCCATGATCCAGGAGGATCTAGACACTAAACCCCTTAGTTATAGACAAAAGGTGATGTCTATTCGAATAAATATTTGTTCTATTCGAACAGAACAAGTTCTGAGTCTTCTGTTTGAATAGACATTTGTTCTATTCAAACAAAGACTGTTTTTGCCTAGTCTATTCAAACAAACTCTGCTATGAGTAGTCTATTCGAATAGACCAGTCTATTCGCCTATGTCGCATAGGACCAGTCTATTCGATACCTCATCTGAGTGTCATATTCGAACAAAGACGGACTTATCTTTGTTTTAGGTCGTTTTAAAGGCATTATTTCATATTTGAAACTAGGAAACTTGTAACTTTTAAATGGCAAGGTTAGGCAATGTTAAAGGGATCCAGAGATCCGAGAGAGAGATCAGGAGAGGAATTCATTGTAATCAAATTTTGAGCAATTGAAGCTCTATTTAAAAAGTTTTACCTACAATTTTTTGTTCTTCGTATTAATTCTTCGATTAGGTTAATCTCATTCGATTGTGGATATCTAGTTCAGGACAACAGGATTCAAGATGGAGACAAGTAGGACAAGGAGGTATATTAAGACGAAGAGAAACGACAAATAAGAATGCATTAACCATACTAAACATGTTGTTCGTCAAAGTCAATAATCAATACGGGGTACTCTAAACTTGAAAAACGAAGATAACCTAGTGAATGGTTATATGATTGTGTACCATGTCTCATAGGGCTTATCTTTTTTGGAAATAATGTTTTGTGTATCGCAAGATATTGTATATATATTTATGGATTAAGTTGTATAAACCTTAATCATCTGCTTGTAAATGGGAATCTTCCCACAAAGTTTGGAGCATTCAGCAGGATATGTGGAGTAAATGTAAAACCAAATCAGTCATATTAGGCAAGGCAAGGAAGTGGCTGCAATTAGCCAACCAAAAAACCCCAAATGGAGTAATGAAGGAGTACTGCCTTCCATTATTTGCTGGGAGATCTGGAAGGCAAGATGCAGCTATAGTTATGACTGTGTTGAGATTAGACAAGTAAGATAATTGACAACATAACAACTGTTTACAGGATAGTAAACGAGATTCTAAACTAATTTCAGATAACTCTATTCTATCATTCAAATTCTTAAACTCCATACTAAGAAACAGTTTCTTAAACTGAAGGTTTCAGATAAATTTACCCACTTGCGGTTTTCTGAAGTTAAATACTGATGGGTCCGGTTATGTGAATCATGTGGTGCAGGAGGCATGTTTAGAACCACAAAGGTGATGTTTTTTTTTGCTTTTTCAGCTGCTTTGGGGTCTGGAACTGATACTGCAACAGGACTACATGGACTTCTGTTGGTCTACACCATTGTCCAACAGAAGGGGTGGTTACCTCTTTTGGTTGAAGTAGATTCTGAATGTTGTGCTAAGTGGTATAATAATCTAGCATGGTTTCAAGCAGTTAAATTAGTGTTTGGCAAAGAATTGTGAAGATTGGCAGTCAACAGATAAACACAATGCATTCTCATGTCAACAGTGCTTGGCTTTATGACCTTCTCAAACAACGCCCCCCTCCCCCCCACACACACCACCCACGGCCCCCCCACCATAAAGTGGATTAAGTGAAGCTTTAACAACTGTACACGCAATTATTACATTACTTGTCATATAATCAAGAATAAAGACGTAATCATTCACATATAGACATATAAATGACCCTATCATTTATTACCTTAGCACACACCTGTCTGTAGACAAAGGGTAGAAGAACCCTAAATCTTAATGATTGTTTTCCTCTAATTAGCTCACTTATATACTTCACCAAATAGCTTTTAATATGAGACGGTATTAGACAAAAGCTGTAATGCTCTTAAGTCTCAAGTGCCCCCAAACTCCCTCCTAAATTACATTTTATTAGCAATCGAAATATCGACATTTAAAGAGGAACATTTCGTCAACCCCTTTATAAAAAGCTTACTCAATTATTCTCACAAATAACAACATTTCCTAAATACTTTTAACTAATTTCCTCAATATCCATATCAACTCTCCGACTAACATAATCGCCCGTGGCCCCAGAAAATCACCCCCGCTTTTTTTCTTTAACAAAAATAGATACAAACAATTTACAATTATGCTGAAAGCCTGAAATGAGTTTGATAAACTTACAATTTGGTCATCGCCGAATCCATACATCATGTGTTGCACTGTAATCAAATCACAATTTCATTAAAATACAATGAAATTAGGGATTTAAACTAGAAACCATAAGATCTTGAACTACTACTTACAGTCTTTCTGAAAGAACCCACGCTTGCGCTTAAGCGAAGATTCCGAGGTCTGCGACGATCCCGCTTTCGACTTTGCTGTTGAAGAATTGTGCATCTCTGCAAAGCTAGGGTTTCAACTGTGCTTGTGCAATTTCAAGAATCGTTAGTGATGGACAAATTTAAATTTCAGTTAAAAAGGTTAAGCTCTAGTTCTTTTTGTTCTGATGGGCATTACAAAACTGGTCTTTTATCTTCCTTAGCGTATCCTCAAGCCACAACTATATATCTACAAAATGACAAAATTTGGCCAAAATATCATGGAGGATTGCTTTAAGACATTACCATCATCTCGTAGTACTAACCTAATACTATTGAAAAGTTTATCTTTACTGAAAGAAACATCAACGTTAATTTTTGTCCAGCCCTGCGGTCAGGATATTCCAAGGGACCTTAATATTAAACATTTCTAGACGCCTAATCGGTTCGTTTAAAATTATTTTATTAATGACAGTGGAGATACGTAGCGGATCTTGAGGTTTGTTTGGAAAAACATTTTCACATTGAACCTTCCAAATCATCCAGCCCATGGTGAGTGTCACAAAGGTCCAAAATTCCCAATTAATAGGCCAGTCAGGCGGCGGTGTGATATACCATGAGACCCAGTCGTTAACAGGCAAATGTGCAAATTGGTGGAGCAGACCGCCAAACTCTGTTCCAAACCATACGACCCGTGTGAAGGGGAACTCAAGGAAGAGGTGGTACAGGGTTTCCGCCGGGGAAGAGCACAAGGGGCATGAGGTATCCGTAAGCTGCAAAAACCCTTCAATCTTTGTTCGACAAGGAACCATGTCCCGAAGGCACTTCCATCCGAACAGTTAGGCCCTCGGGGTTGCCTTGTTAACCCAGATCTTCAACAGATGTATGAGAGGCCAATTCAGGATCTCCATCTGGGGGCCCACCATGATCACCCGATAAGAGGATTTAATGGAGAACTTCTTATCCTTGGATGGGCACCATCGAATCTTGTCGGGACCCCCCAGGTAGGGGAGACAAATTTGGGTAATGTGGTCAATGGAGGTGACATCGCAATACTGTTGTAGTTCCCCAACTCGCTACGTCTTCAGAATGGGGTCAATGGAATGGCTCACCAACTAAGGCCGATTCTTCCTTAGGAGGTCAGGTTGTGGAATTGGTTGCCTGTCTGTGCCCGTGGGAATTCAATTATTTATCCAGAACTTGATATGATCTCCGGACCGAACTTGCCAACAGGAGTTATCCTTGACTGTACCGATAACGAAAAAGATACTACGCCAAGTTCAGGAGACATTAACTTTCTTCTTAGCCTGGAGAATGTCATAACTGGGGAAGTATTTTACTTTTAGGACTTTCCCCCACAAGTCGTCTGGGTTCTGTTGTAGGCGCCAGACGAGCTTGGACAAGTGAGCTTTATTGGTAGCCTCCGCCTCCCGAATCTCTAGTCTGCCCTCCCGTTTGGGATGGCAGACTTCCTTCCATTTTTTAAGATAAAGTAGTTTCTGCTTGTCCTCCCTTTTACTGCACCAAAAATTGCGTTGGAGAGCATTGATGTTCTTATACGTGGATTGAGGGAGTGCAAAACAAGACATCTGATACGAAGAGATCACTGAGGTGACTAATTTGATTAGAATTATTCTACCAGTTTGAGACAAGAGTTTACCTCACCAAGATTGCATTCGGTTCTGTAATGGCTTAATTTCGTAAGCTTAAAATGGCTCAGAATTAGCCCTTACACCAATGTTCATGTAACAAAAACTAATATGAAATAAAAAATGACATAGGTGATTTAGCGTTGAAAACCTCTGAATAGGTAAAAAACCATGACCTTGAGTTAAGGGTTTTTGTAATAGTGACTTGTAGTAGCTTCTTCTGCATCTCGAGCTCATGCTTCATCTTCAAACTACAGACGATCTTTTGACCCCATCAAAAAGAGCACGTGGCACATACAACACTTACTTCTCAACCAATACTACTCACCCCGGATAACCCTCATGCTATTGGTTGAGAGCCATCTTGTAATAGTTTATTTCGTATCTCGGACTCAGAGACTTCGTCCTCGATCTCATCAGCGTACAGGAAGTATGACCAAAGACGTAACCAAATCTACTCAGTTCGGGATGTCACTTTCGACCTCTGCACCAATGGTTCGACCTACATGAAGTACACAGTCAGGAATAAAGCCGTTGAACAGCAGTAAAAGTCAGAACGTTACACAACCTGGTCAAAAAATATCTCACACTCCCTTTATAACGTCTATCATTAATAAAGTTTATGGTCATCAAACGGTCATATTAGAGAACCTATATAAGGACCTGAAGGACTGCAAATGACGGACGGAACGATCGCCATAGAAAGTTCATACTTTGTGATCCTATATTCTCTAGCCGTTCATTATAATATAATAACAATCTCAATAAGATCATCACTTTCTTAAAATCCTCGGGAGAGGTCATAGTTTTTAACCTATTCAAAGGTTTTCTACGCTAAACTGTCTTATTGTTTTTGTCTATTATTCTTGAACGCTTTAAATACATTTGGTGTAAAGGCAAAGTTTGTATCCCGGAACTAGGCTATTACATTTGGCACCGTTTGTGGGAACCGAAGTTCTCAAACCTATTATCTCAAATGCTGCTGATCACTTTTTTTCTTCTAAGAATGTCGCCTCCAGGTCAAAGCACGCTGATCATCCAGGTAGAAGAGAATGCAACTTTAGCGGACTTGAGGTCCACTCTGAATTTAGAAATAAAAGGCGTCTATCCTTAGAATAACAACTCGCGAGTGTGCAGGATGCGCTAAAGGTCTTACAGGGTCAGCAGGTCGCTGCCCAGAAGAACAAAGCCGTATTACCCGAGGGCTCGCGGATTTTTGTTCACGACAGGATAGGGCCTCCTCCGAAGGGCGTTCATGCAGGAGGTGCGCTTTGATATAACCGTCAATAACAAGATATGTATCCCGTCCCGATCCAAGAGATCCAATAGGAAGTAGATGGAGGCCCCGCTGGAGCCAGACAGACTAAAAATCCACCTCAAAGAGTTCGAGTCCCGGCAAAGGAATGTCTAAGCGAGTGGAGTGGCGATCACAACCCTGTAGAAGGGTAGGTTACACGACCAACCACCACAACTCGACAATATGTCACGCAGGAACATGTCGAAAAGTGGATCAAAGAATTGCTCGAAGCCTACGCGCCGACTAAAGGGATCCACAACAGATTATAGAAGAGCCCGATCGCCCAAGAGCTCTTAGATGGTAAAGTCCCCACCGGGTTCCACACCCCGAAGATCCGAAAGTACAAAGAGACTGATCCAGTAGAACATGTTCAAGAGCTTCAGGATGCTTTGGGCCTGCATTCCACATCCAACATCTAACCACATTCTATGCCGGCTCTTTCATACCAGCTTGTCGGGCGAACCTTTACGATGGTTTTACACACTGCCTGAAGGATCCATCATAACTTTCGAACAGCTACATGAACTATTCATCAAGAGTTACTCGCACAACAGAGATAAAGAAGAGAACTTATATTCTCTTTTCAGCCTCAAATAGATGCCCGGAGAAAAACTTGAGACATTTACCAAAAAATTCTTGGAGTTAGCCCAAAAAGTAGATCGACTTGACCAAAAGATAACTATTTCTGCTTTCACCAATGCCTTACTTGTCGATGGCCGAGCGAAGGAGTACCTCGTCCTCAACAAACCAGCAACGTTAGAAGACATGATCAAAAAGGCCAACGGATACATCGACCTGGAGCGAATGGTGTTTGACAGACAGAAGCCTTAAAAATCAACACTAATAGCTCAAGATCAGTCAAACCATTCCAATTTTAATCGGACATCAGATCAAGAAGGAGACAGAAAACACACCAAGTCCAACGACGAGCGACCTCGGAAGGGGAGTAACCTGCCTCAACCTTACTTTCCAAAGTTGAATGTGACTATAGCCAACATATATTCTATCTTACAGAAAGACAGATTCTTCTGAAATGCACAGTACCTTCAACAGATCGAGAACAAACCATACTGCATCCACCATAAGGTCCGATATCATAAGACAAAGTAGTGTTTTGCCTTACAATGTTTATTAGAGTACATCTTCGCAGATGGACGAATGCACGAGTATATAGTGGATGTGGAGGGTTATAAGAATGGGAGTTACAAAAACCCCACTGAAGCTGTACCAGTCGAAGAGCCCACAGCCAAGAAGTATTTGTACCATATTTTGCTCTGCCATCTCGTGGAGACCCAAGTCATAAAAGAGTCGAACAGAAGCAAGCGAAGGCGTGTCGTCCAATATCACAAATTATCCATGCAAGATAAAGAAGCTCGTTTAATCTCGGTATCCATCTCTCATTAAATTAGGATTTCTTTCCACGATTGCGATATTTGGCATGTCAACTACCCCCTCCATGACGCCTTAGTGATCATGTTGAAAATGTGAACATGGTGCTTCATACAATGATGGTAGACATCGGCAGCACTATCGAACTCCTTTTCCATAGAATGATCAACCAGATGGGTCTGACCGATAAGGTCCAACCCAACGACGTTGATATTTATGGTTTCATTGGGTCCAAGGAGGAGCGCGTAGGAAAGATCGTACTTCCTATCATCGCAGGGCCTGTAACACTCGACGTCATATTTTACGTCGTCAATACAAAGTCCCATTATTTGGGGATCATGGGTCGTTACTGGTTACACAATATGCACGCTATTCCATCAACTTACCACTTGGCATTACGTTTTGAGTGGGAGGGTAGCGTTTACGAGATAAAAGGAAGCCAGATATTAACACGAGCATGCGAAAACTCTATCATCATTGTACCATAACCTTCCAAACATCAACTCATATAACAATTACAGAAGACAACAGGAAACATTACAGAGAACTATACCATCAACACTGCAGGGCAACATCTGCCCACCGCGGAGACCACATAATACGTTGAAATCAGTGGATCCAAGCGTGTGACATATATTGCCACCTATTTGCCCCCAGCAGAGCGCGACAATCTTATCCAGTTCCTTAAAGAAAACAGTGACGTCTTCGCCTGAACATTTCACGAGATGCTGGGTATCGATCCAAACCTGGCCTGTCACAAACTCAACTTGAAGGAAAAACGTAGCTATCAAACAGAGACAAAGGACTTTAACACCTAGACTTCGCGATGAAGTCAACAAGGAAATTGAAAAACTCATCGAAGTTGGTTTTATCCACAAGGCTAATTATCTAGAGTGGATATCAAATATCGTAGTGATATCCAAAAAGAACGGGAAGATCAGGGTGTGCGTGGATTTTACCAACCTGAACAGGCATACTCCGAAAGATAGTTTTCCACTTTCTGTCGTAAATAACTTGCTCGACTCTACATCAGGGCATGAGCTCCTGTCTATGATGGATGTTGGGTCAGGCTACAACCAGATACCTATGCTACCTGACGACCAAGAGAAAACAACCTTCATTATAGAGCATAACCTTTACTACTACAAAGTCATGCCATTCGGTCTCAATAACGCCGGAGCTACTTACCAGTGATTGATGAACCAAATGTTCAAGGATCACCTCGGGAAAATAATAGAGGTTTATGTCGACGATATGTTATGCAAAAGTCTTAAGAAAGAAAACCATATCGCAGTTTTTCTCACGGCCTTTAATATCCTCCGCCTCTACAAGATGAGACTAAACCCAGACAAATGCCAGTTTAGAGTTCAATCAGGGAAATTCTTGAGCTACTTAATCAGCAAGCGCGGTATAGAAGCCGATCCGGATCGTATTCGCACACTATTATCTATGCCGTCCCCCAGAATGAAGAAATACGTCCAGAAGTTAGCAGGGAAGATTGCCGTGATAAACCGCTTTGTTTTAAAATTATTTGATCACTATCGATGGTTGTTCAACTTATTGCATGAGGGGACAACAAAATAAAAACCTAAGAAAGTCCACGAGATTTAATGGACACCGGAATGCGAAGCAGCTTTCCAGCTGCTAAAACTTTACTTGGGTTCACCACTGGTGATGAGTACACCTAGTGAAGGAGAAGGACTCACCATCTATCTTGCGGCTATTTAAGAATCATTAAGTTCTGTTCTCATTCGGCTTGATGAGAATATTGAGAAACCAGTCTACTTCATCAGTAAAACTCTCACTCCGGCAGAATCCTGATACAACAAGGTCAAAAAACTACTTTTGGCTCTCGTATGCATCTCGTAAAAATTGAGACAATACTTCCAGGCCCATTCAGTACGAGTAGTAACCAACTACCCTCTGCGTGAAATGTTATCCAAACAAGAAAAATTCAGACGAATCTAGCAATGGTCAGTTACTCTTGGCGAGCACGACATCCGATTTGAGCCTAGACATTCGGAAAAAGGTTAGGCTATAGCAGATTTCCTTGTGGACTTCCCCGTGGAAGATCCTGACTGGGAAGAAGATAGTAATGATATTCATAAAGAATAGCTCGAAGAAAAGGCAGACTGGATAATGCAAAGGGGTTGGCATCTCCTAACTGATGGATCCTCCAGACCCACAAGATTAGGCCTCAGAATCGTGCTGATCACACCTTCTAATCATAGAATTGAGAAAGCAATCCGATTAAATTTTGAAGCTACCAACAATGCAGCAGAATACGAGGCAATGATTCACAGTTTAGACATGGCTTTAGAGATTAGAGTGTCCGAACTATTCATATATTCAGACTCTTTGCTCATAATCAACCACTACACATAAAAATTCTAGAAGAATGGGAAAATGGTCAATTACGCAGCCACAGTAGCCAGTTGAATGAGTAGATTCTAGAAAATTTCTATCAAACATTTGCCACGAGGAAAAAATAGACATTCTGATTCCCTCGCATATCTCGCTGGAGTCCTTGGGCTCAGAAGCTTGCTATCTCAAGATCGAAGTAATATCAACCCCCAACATTAATATCATAAGTTTGAATTATGTTAATACTGGGGGCGGTGAAGAGGATGAGGATGATTGGAAGCGACCTTTCCTCAAGTATATCGGTGACAAGAACACATTTGATGATGAGCTCCCTCAAGACCCCACCGAAAAAAGACGCATACTTGATAACGCCAAATGCTACATCGTCGAAAACGGTCTCTTATATAAGATTTTGGTCACAGGGCCGTATCTTGAATGCTTATCTTACAAATAAGCTCAAATATTCCTACACGAACTATATGAAGGCACTTGTGGTTCCCACGAAGTAGGAAGATCTCTAGCAAACTGAGCTCTTACCCAAGGCGTCTTCTGACCCAAAATAAAAGCTCAAGAAATTGGGCTCGCAAGCAAATGCGATGCGTGTCAACATCATGGTCCCCAAATTCGAGCCCCAACTTTAGAACTACATTCCAGCAACGTCGTTTGGCCATTTAAAATATGGGCCCTCGACCTTGTCGACGAGTTTTCTACCGCACCAGGAAAACAGAAACACCTTTTAGTCGCAATATATTACTTCACTAAGTGGGTAGAAGCCGTTTGCTTGTACCGCACACGTGAAGATGAAGTCATCAGATTCATCTAGGAAAAAATCATCATTCGTTTCGGTTGCCGCCATCTCATCAGGATTGACAATGGACCTCAGTTCGTTGGCTCTAAGGTCGTCAAATTTCTAAATCAATACAACATCATATATTCCCCTTCGAATCCGTATTACCCACAAGGGAATGGCCAGGTCGAGATCACTAATCGCACTATCGTCGATAGAATCAAAAAGTTCCTAACAGACAAAAAAGGAAATTGGGTCATGGAGTTACCGCATGTGTTATGGGCTTATCAAACTATGCCCCGAGTTTTAACTGGATGCATACCGTTCCTTCTAACTTACGGTACCGATGCAATCATCCATACTCAGTATCATCACCCTATTCGCGACCATACCATGATTGAGGAAGAAAACGAATTCCAGTTAGCGTGCAATATGAACTGGATCGAGGAGACTCGGGACAAAATAGTCATGAATTTGGGAAGATATCATCAAACTTTTTCCCGATCTTATAACAAACGCGTTCGGCATAGAGAGTTCGAAATCAAAGGTCTAGTCCTCCACGAGATTCCTAAACATCGCAAAGAGCTCAACGCTGGGAAATTATCCAAAAACTGGGAAGGTCCTTTTGTCGTCATTTGGAAAAGTGGCCTCAGCTCTTACGACCTCGCCACTGAATATGGTGAGCACATACCTAATCCTTAGAGCACCAGGAGACTAAAGTTGTATCATAGATTACTCATCCGTCACAGTATACTTTTCCTCAAATTGGTCTGCCATTTCATACGACGAGCTCACATCAATAAAAATTACTGTTTGGTCACTACAACTGAGTACTTTCTATTATGCCATACAAAAGCTTCGATATACAGATTGCAGATCATTTATTGCTTTGACCAAATTGATCATCTAATACATTACAGATCGTTTGTTGGTTCAGCCAAATCGATCTATCTAATACATTCACTGTACGTCAATCTTACACCAATAAAATACTTATGTTCGATTGCCCTACAAAATTTTAATGCACAAATTATAGATCATTTGTTGCTTTGGTCAAATTGATCATCTAATACATTACCGATCGTTTGTTGCTTCGGCCAAACCGATCTATCTAATACATTCGCTGTACATCAATCTTACACTAATAAAATACTTGTATTCGATTACCCTACAAAATTTCTATATACAGGTTGCAGGTCATTTGCTGCTTCAACCAAATCGACCATCTAAACTACATTACAGGTCATTTGTTGCTTCGGCCAAACTGATCTATCTAACACATGTACCGTACGCCAATCTTACACCAATGAAATACTTGTGTTCAATTGCCCTATAAAATTTTTATACACAGATTGCAGGTTATTCGTGGCTTCGGCTGAATCAACCATTTAACCTACATTACAGGTTATTTGTTACTTCAGCCAAATCAATAACCTAAACTACATCACGGATCGTTCATCACTCCGGCCAAACAGATCATCTCATGCATCACAGATCGTTTGCCACTTTGCCTGACCCAATCACATATCGCACTGCTTTACATACATTATCATGGGTACCTCACACGGTTAGTACAGTTCACTGTTCATCTTTAACTATTTATTAACACATACATATCTCTTTTTAGCCATTATGCGTACACATGCAACTCATTACTCATTTTTCACTAGAGTTGTCACTTAACTCATTACCCACATTAGAAGGTCCTGCTACGACCTTTACACCACATTTATGTAAGCTCTGACACATGAATTATGGCATCCTCCCCACAACAATCTTCTTTCCATCTCTAACCATTCTATGTTTGAACGATCCATTTTGGGAGATCATGGGTTCTAAATATGCAGTTCGGATTACATCCATATCGCATTCAACACCTTGAGAAGTCAAGCCATCATATACCCTCTGGCTTTCCGCTTCCAGTCTCTTTAATTCAGCCGCATAGAACGATACTACTGCGACCATCTCTCTCTCGTGACTTCCACATACCTCATGTTTCACCTGCTTACTAAGAAGAAGTTCGCTCAATTTATGTTGCGCTTCCTTCAGAGCATCTTCCAGTTGCTTACAACGATCGTCTACTCGTTGTTTCGCACGACGCACATCCGCATTCCGAGCTTCCAGCACTATCACGAAATCATCTATATGGTAAATCAGAGACACCAATTTTTCATAACCTGCACACTCTACCATCTTCGTATCATAACTTATCTCCAACCGCAACAGATCCTCCTCCAGCTTCGTATTCACGCTTTGAAGTCTGTCATTTTCGGACTGATATTTCAAGATATCCAAGTGCCACGCTTGCAAAAGCTGCTCTAGATCACATTTATTGTTCCAGTCCTTCTTTATGGATTCATTTTGTTGGGCAAAAACCTCCTCCATCTTCTTTCCCGTAATCCAGTAAACCAACCACAATGCTTTGTATTTGCGAGCATGAGCTCTAACATCATTTAACTCCGCTCCATGGATATTAACTTGAAACTGTAACTCCTTCACATTATTTCCTGCAGCCTCTAATGCAACTAGTAGTTCTATAATTTGCGTTCGTACCGACATCAATTCAACATTTTCCTGACCAGTTCGTCCCGAGCCACTTTTAACCTCGACTCACTTTCCCCTTATCTCTTCTTCTAAACTCTCTATTCTTCTCAAACTAGCAGAAAATACTGTATCTTTCTCGTGATGCTTTTCAGTCATTTTAGCCCTCAGCTTTTCTTCTGCTTCAATAACACCTTTTACGACACACTGACTCGATCTTAGCTCAGCACGCATTCGTTTATTCTTGATACGTAATGCGTCGCACTGACGTTGTATAGCAGACATGTCCACTTATGCATAACAGATTATATTTACAATAGTTTTTTTTTCCAGAACAACAGAGCACATATAACAGTTGACAAAACTACATCAAGAACATAGTATATGAGCAAGTTAGATGCACTATTCTATTCTCACAAAACTCATATTACATTTATCATCAAACAATACGAAGGACTAGTCACAAGAAGATAAAACTACTCTATTGCGACTCTTCCGAACAGGAGACGACCGCAGCTTGCCTCTCACTGCCTTCCCATCCGACACCTGCATGTCTGCCGGCGTGATAGAGGTCACAACCTCCTATTTACGTGGCTTGCATCACATTCTGGGTTTCAAACACTCGACTTCTTCCTCTTCTGACGACCCCCCCCCCGCGACCTAAGAAGGAGGTGGTCACCAACAATTCCTCCTTTGCCTCGGATAAACCACAAGTTTTCTACTTTGGCATTCTCCACTTTAAAATCCTTCCCACATTCCTCTACGAACTTCTTAAAAATGTTCTCTACCCTAGATAATTCTCCTCCATAAAACTCAGTAACACTGTCTACGTGACGCTCATACTTTGTTCGAACAACGACCTTTTCTCGCGATGGGTACAAATTCTCCTTTAATATCATTTGTACTTTGTGCAATCGTTGACGCGTATTCTTCCGGAGCACACCTAAAGCCTTCATTTTTGCCTCCACTTTCATTCGAACAACCACTTCTTTTAACAGCCGCATTGCTAAAGATATTTTTTGCTCTACGTACTGCGATAACTCATCCTAACCCCTTTACCTCACCCTCTAATTACGATTGAACCTCTATTTACTCTTTCCTTATCCTAAAAATCACAATCCTCATGGCCCTCCGATCCTATATAAGGCCAAAGACATCAGATAAATGTTCTACATCACCCCAGACAACAGACACACCAGCTCGAGCAGAATATTTTTTCGCGTCTAAACTATGACGATTGCGTGTTTCTTGAGCTAAAAACATAACTCGAGCTGGGTCTGGAACTGCACCCCTCTCCCTCAATAGCTCTACATAAGCCTCTTTTAACCCTTATTCACTATCTATTTCGACCTCAAAGTACAGGGTCAGAGCTAATAACATGCTCTGACACCTCGCCTTATCACTTGGGTCGCTAAAATAGACCAACTCTCTCAGTTTGTGAACTAATCCCCCCCTTTCCTCTTTTTTTCTTAATACTTCATCGCTTTCTACTTTTATCTTAGCATATTTACATTGCAGATCATATAACTCTTTAAAAGTTTTCTCTGAATTTAACTTTAATTGCATTCTCTCGTATTTAGTTTTGTTAAGTACCTGTTGAATACGGGCCACAGAGTCCCTCGCTTTACTCAGCGACTTCTCCATCTCATAGTTCATTTTTCTCAAACGCTCTATCTCCTACACAAATTACCGATATCTTACTTCAATACCAACATTCATGAATAACATATTTCAAAATATTACTCAAAAGAAAAATAGTGTACGATTATACAGAGTACTATCATAATCTAAGTCACCCGAATTGAAAAATAGAAGACAAGGTACCACAAAATGTTTAAAGAGGCTTGCTAATGTCTACCTCGGAAGGAGATTTCAGTATTTTCTCCGGAGAGGGAACTGTTTCAGCACGTTCCAACAGAGGGTCCACTGTCTGCTCAATAGTATGAACTGCCTTCGCACTGCCTGGAGAAAGACCCGAAACTGTCTCCGCTACACCAGCAACATTACCGCCTATCAACACTCAACCCAAAACAGTAGTACGAATTGATGAAGTAATCCCTTTTCACTAAGGCTGCCGCAACCGCTTCAGACATGAGCATATCATGCTTTGACAACTCACTATACTTTTCTACAGCTATAATAGCATCCCCAACCCTTCTCTCTCTCTCTCCAACTGAAGGTTAACCTCGTGCCCCTTCACACGAGCTGACTGAGCCTCAAACTTCAGCGTCAAAGCCTTAAATTATTGGCCTCTCTTGTCTAAACATTGCCTGGTCCCCTTCAGCATCGTAGATAGCTGCTAATATAATAAAATAGAAGAGTCAGTTCAACAGTTTTATTCAGTTCACAAGCAACATCAAGTAAACAGTTTTTCAAACCACAAACTGCGAATGCGTTCTCAAGATACTCATCCTCAAGCTTCTGTGAGTCAGTCCCGGCCATATGACAATGCCGTCACTCCAACTCTCTCATCTTGATAGCTGTATGAGTTTTAGTTTGGTCAATGCCCTCCTCCACAGGCCATTTACTCTTCAGACTCTTCTCAAGGTCCCCAAGCGCGGACATGCTCACTTCAAGTTTTTCTTGTACGCCACTAGCGGCAGGCTTTGCGATCTCTTGTTCTTCGGGCACAGCCCCAACAACCAAACCACTATGCTGTACTGGCTTGCGGGCTTTACGGGTAAGCCGCTTTGTAGTCCGAGGAACAAAAGGTGGGGGACTAAGCAAGTTAGCAACGGTCTCTACAACTTTCCCCTCGGCCATAGCTCATTTTTCGTGAGCTCGCTGAACTTTTTGTACTATCGAATCTACTCATTTATGTCTTTGAATACCCAATTCACTGAGTACCTCCATTAGTTCGTCTTGGTTGCGAGCAACACAATCGAACATACTAGTCTTATCTGGAGTAGCCAACAGTTTGGGCTCTGCCAATACAAAAAAATAGAACATTAGTCATATAGACATGAGGACATATCTATCAACTATTCGACGGTCGGTCAACATTACTTACTCGAATTATGATATCTATGGTTCAGCTCGAGCGTTGGTTCATCTGGAACCTGCAAATAGCTGCCCTCAACCTACTCAAGATGGTCATTCCATGGTCTACTCGTAAACTCAAAATCAAAGAATTTTGGCCTCACCAAGTTACTATATAGGTAACCACTATTCGACCCTCCATATACTTAAATTTATTAAATTTTAAAACATCGTCAGTTGTGAACTTCTTGCAGTCCCTTCCCTCATCTATTTTTTATTCAGTGTCTCACACACCCTCATCATCTCGTAAACATTTCTATTCAATTAGGCAGGGCAGTACTGTAACGCATTCATAACCTCTTTATGAAAAAAGGTCAGCAGAATTCTAAGGCCATATACAACCTGATTCAAGAAGCATCCCCCCACTTGGGCCTGATAACCCAAGCCCATTATAATACGGGAGGCTCACCCCCTCACTAATACCTCTATCCTTCTTCCACTTTTCTAAATAAAGAACTTGATAATGCATCGTTTCCTTCCATTTTTCAAAGACATAGGCTCTGAACCAAAGACCTTGGTCCTCCACATACCTACCCCATTCTCCTGGACATTTTCTTTTATATCTCAAGTACTCTTTACCTACATCCACCTTCTCTGGGTATTTGATAAAGACTCTCTCTTCCTCCCTTTTGTCCTTCTTCTCTTTCTCACCCTCAGATCTACTGGGCCCCACCACCTCTCTCGTCTTCCCCACACTATTAATAATTTCCTCCATTACACTACAATTGTTTCCCCTCCCCGAAGACAATGTTTCTTCAGAATCAGATGAGACTACAAAGTTACTAGTAGGAATATTAGGTTTAGAGCGCTTACTGAACCTACAGATACAGAGACATATTTTACCATTATCACTACATTACAAACAGAACAAACATACCTACTTTTTACCCTGTCAATACATCTATTCCCCTGAATCCCAGAATAAAAAGCCAAAATCAAAACATTTCAAAATTTCCCTCTTGTTCTCCAACAAACATACTTTCTCTCTCTAAAAACAATATATACCACAAATCTTATATTACAAACTTTCTCTCATTCTTATTATTTCCAAAATCCCTTGAAAACCCCAGTTTCTAAAACTGATTATACAGATTATTACATAACACATAATACTTCCAAAATCAAACAGACAAAATTTTTGCATCACCAACCTGTACTTGCTGAACAGCAATCCTCCGCTTTACCCGGACGTCTCTTTGAAAACGAGCACTCCTGTCGTCTTTTCAATAACCTCCTATCACTCGATGAAGGTTTTTTTCTCAAAATATAATCAACACTCAACCGCATCCTCTCCTTGACAGTGATATGCGTACTATTTTTTTTCTTTGAAACTGTTAATAATTTATAAGGGAGAAAGAGACGAGTTTTTATACTCTTCCTCAGTTTTTGAAATGGCGGCTCTTTCTGACACGTGTTGGTCATCCCCACTATTGCTACATGCACGTCTTTTCATTTTATAACATCATCATAACTTCTGTGATAACGTTTGCCACCATCACATTTATCTTTGTTATCTACCATTACCAACCCTACACCTTTTCTCAGCCCAGTACCAAAGACAACCAATCATCTTACTTATACTCTAGCAAGATCGTACAACCATTCCTAAAATAACTCAAATTTTAAAATTTGAAGATATCCTTACTGTAATGGCCAAATTCCGTAAGCTCGATGTGATTAGGAATTAGTTATCGCACCAATGAGCCTGTAACAATACTCTACTACAAAGTAAGAAATGGAAACATTTGTTTTTAGCGTGAAAAATCTCTGAACAGGTAAAAAACCACGACCTCATATGGAGGATTTTTGTAAAAGTATCTTTATTGCTTGGAGTAGATTTCTTTATTAAAAGTGATCTCTAAGATATAGAAATGCTTTTGATCTCGTAAATAAGAAGTTTGAGTAATTTTTCTGGTCCTGTCTTTTCTGGAACTTTTCCCTTATATAGGCTTTTCCCACAGCTCTTTGTCGTGCTGAAATACATTTTCTAAATAATGTGGTTAGTGGCGGTTGATTGAATAACTGACGATTTTGTAGGAGACTGGTGTCTTTGACTGGATAAAATTTTCGGGTTTAGCTCGATCCACGTTCTTGAGTATTTCATGGGGCTGGTTAGAATGTTGCCTTGAGTGTTAAGTGTTAAAATTGCGTGAGCCTGAGATGGAGGTAAATTGAGCTTCGCGAGCTCGATTTTGAGTGAGATCGAGGGATAAGTGCCTGCAATCGCCTCCTCATAACCGAAGTCACGAGTGGTTTGGTTGAGAAATGTGTTAAAAGTTTGAAATTCGAAACAGAGTAATGATGGCGTTTGAATGGATGGAAGTTACGTGATATTGGGAAGTGATGAGTATTAAATGATGACGCGGATGCATGTGATGGCTACGTTTGAATAGTCGCGTCCGCAATGAATGATGACGCTTGGGAAAATGTACCTGCATAATACATTTAGGGTTATATAAAGAATACCTGTAGCAAATCTTTGAAGTAATTCTTGCATGCGTAACTTTTTTTAGGATGATGAAAACTCAGAGGATGGTTCTTGAAGAGAGGATTGCACCTGAAATACAGAGGTTGAAGTTGAAATACTTTGGTGATCATTCCTTGAAAATGGCGATACCCGCCCCTGTTCCTCTGACGTACCAAGGTTTGTCGGGAGAAGAAGCGATTGAAGCTGAGGATGATTTCTACTATAAGTTGAGATTTCATTTCTTCGTCTTGACAGGTGAGGAACGTTGGGCCTGTCTCCACACTCTTGTGAAAGATAGGGTTAGGGATTCATATGTAGTGATAGGTACATCTGTGGGGCAGATATGCTGATTTCTTATGTCGCCATGGATTATAAGGTTATGCTCTCTTCATCTCTACCAACTCTTCGGTGGTGGTGGTTATAAAAGAGGCGATGATGGCAGTAGAGGAGCAAAATAAGAAGGGGGAACCTACTGACGTATTTCAATCGTGTTTTTTGCACTCAGAAGACTTTCATCTTGTTTTATGGGTGTCAGCACTGAGTCCACTACTTGCATAGCTTCCGTTTGATGTTCGAATGGACTTCGACCAAACTCATGTGAGGGAAACATTTTGTTGTATCCAATGTCTTCTTTGTATCAGGGTAAAAAATTACTGAATTTGATGAATTGGAAGGCACGATACCTCGGCGTGCCTGAATGACCTGTAACTTTTAACAAGCAGGGAAAACTTGTTATCTGTAAAGTACCTGGAGTTTGGTGCTGGATGAATAACATTCTGTTGTATTCCTGTGTGAAAACTTATTATCTGTAAATCGTATGTAATATCTTTGACATGAACAAAAATTGATATTTACTAATCTGTGTATAAAAAAATTTCTTTGAATCAAACTGCTTATAAGTGATGAAACAATGTTGCAATGTTTCTCGAACTGAGATGAATATGTGCCGACAATGTCGTGCTGATATAAATGATTTATGTTTAACAGGTGAGGGATAAAAATTATAGGAAATATGTAATTGTAGGAACTTGAGCTGTTACAGATCGAAAGGGGTAATACTCGTGGTAGCGTATGGTCGAGTACAGTCACTATTTTGTATACTAGTGAGGTTATAAGTTATAATAATTTATTTCTAAGATTTTGGGCTTCTGTTACGAGATACAAGGTAAAAATCACGTATTCGAGGGGAAAGTGTGTGAGAAATGTATAAATATGGGTAAGCTGAAAGAAAAACGAAGGAAATATTAGGATGGTATGGCTCAATCTCAGAGGATTTGTCTTGCCATGGAAGGACCATTAACTATAAAGATTGCTGAAGTACGTGAGAGGATCTCGGGTTTGTTTGGTTATAATGTTAAACTTTTGGGGAAGGAATGTGAGTTCGAAGGTGAGATGTAGGAAGCTAGAGAATGCTCGTTATTTCTTTGAGGTATGTTGGTGATGGATTAGGTAGATCGAGAGAAGTTGGGTGGTTTAATTGCTGAAGTTGAGATCGAATTTGAAGATCTGAGGATCAATAAATAATATGATTAGATGATGTTTGTTTAGGTTACCAAGGCTGTGATGGATATTGTGTAAAGTGTGTTTTATGAATAATATAATGTTTTTGAATGTAACAAAAATAATAGAAGTCAATCGGATCCTCTATAGGGGCGAATATGTTTTGTGACTGTTTTAGCAAATATTTTGAATAATTTTAAAAATTGGCACAGTGTAGAAAATGACGTCAATCACTATAAGTATGATAAATAAGGATAAAAAAACATAAATATGAAAAACAGAAGCTTCTAGTTTTATTTTGTATGCAAAAGGAAATAGAACTCTGACATTGTACAAAGTGGGTCATTATGAGTACGGGAAGGTCAGGAAAAGATATGGAAATTGAGAGAAAAAAATATGTTAAAAAATTAGGGGAGTTGTAATGATGGATAGGTGGTTTTATCAAAAAGGTATAAGTCGTCTGACATGGAGAGTGGAAAGGATACCTCGGTTCTGGAATCGAGGACGGTTTGTGTGAGGAGTAATAAATGCCAGCCGCTGGATAGAGATAGGATAAATAGTGCTTCTTCGTCTCCAATCAAACGCTTTACAACTTCACAAAATTTGGAGAGCACCCAGTGAGAGAGACAAAAGATCAGGGGATTTGATAAAGAGTTATCTAAAGGTGATAAACGATTGAAGAGGGTAAAAGATTTTGAATCTCGTAGGTGGCTATACAGCAGCGTTGTGAGGGGAAAACTTGATTCAACTGCCGATTCACATTCGGATACTGAAGGTTAGTAGAGAAGTATGCAATATATGTTGATGTATATATATATGTTAAAGATATTTGTTATACGTAAACGATAGATTAGTGATATGTGTTGAATATATATATATATATATATATATATATATTTACATAGATGGAAGAATGATGAATACCTTAACCTGTATGTAGGTCGAGCGTGAAAGGCATCTTTGTAGGTCGAAAACGTGCTATAGAAATTGCTTTAAGATGGGTAGTTCATATGTTAATGAGGTATCAACCTCTGGTCGGACGAATGAGTCTGATAATGAAGGGGAAGTAGGATTGGAATAATTCCCGGGTTTCCCCAATCAATTGGTATCTTATTCTCCTGGTTCTGACGCATTTAAAGAGTTTTGTAAAGCTAAGGCGGCTGTAGGAGGGAAATGGGGCAAATGTGTAGAGTATGCCATTAGGCAGTTTAGGGGTTGTACGGTAGCGGAGGGGGAAGAATATTTTTATCTGCTGGCAGATTTGGAAGTAGAAAAATGAGATAGGGGTATAGATGAATCGATCTCGTTAGAATATTTTGATAGGGATGTTCGCAATGATATCTCGGAGGGTTTTTGCGTTACCTATCTCAATTAGAGTATGGGTTGAGCCTGTCCCTCTCCAATTTGGCAAAGGGGATTATGAATACATTTGGGGCATGTCTTGTTTAATTGAATGGGAACATGTAGGAGGTAATAACCGTGTGTGACCATCTGTGTTGAATATATATATTTACATAGATGGAAGAATGATGAATACCTTAACCTGTATGTAGGTCGAGCGTGAAAGGCATCTTTGTAGGTCGAAAACGTGCTATAGAAATTGCTTTAAGATGGGTAGTTCATATGTTAATGAGGTATCAACCTCTGGTCGGACGAATGAGTCTGATAATGAAGGGGAAGTAGGATTGGAATAATTCCCGGGTTTCCCCAATCAATTGGTATCTTATTCTCCTGGTTCTGACGCATTTAAAGAGTTTTGTAAAGCTAAGGCGGCTGTAGGAGGGAAATGGGGCAAATGTGTAGAGTATGCCATTAGGCAGTTTAGGGGTTGTACGGTAGCGGAGGGGGAAGAATATTTTTATCTGCTGGCAGATTTGGAAGTAGAAAAATGAGATAGGGGTATAGATGAATCGATCTCGTTAGAATATTTTGATAGGGATGTTCGCAATGATATCTCGGAGGGTTTTTGCGTTACCTATCTCAATTAGAGTATGGGTTGAGCCTGTCCCTCTCCAATTTGGCAAAGGGGATTATGAATACATTTGGGGCATGTCTTGTTTAATTGAATGGGAACATGTAGGAGGTAATAACCGTGTGTGACCATCTGAATGAAAAATGGGAAATGGAGGAAAAAGTGAGGAGGATAACCCCTGAGGACGTTTTGCAGTTTTATGGGGTGAAGAACTATAAGGCCAGTGGGGGGTCTTATTTCTGTGCGAGCACAACTCGACGCATTTTTCGATCTGAATTCAGCATGTCGAACCTGGTATGACTACATCATATGGGTGAAGGGTAATTGTCTTCAGAGAGATGACGAAGAACCTTTGGATCTTCAGTTTAGATCTGTAAAGCAAAGTAAGTATAGACATGCATAGATAAAATTATTGTTACGTTTTGTTGACAAATGTAGTTGATAGTAAAAATGTGTTATTGCAGGTGTGCAGTCTACAGTGGAAAGGAAAGAATCCCTGTTGGACGAAGTTGCGGTGGAGGAGACTGAACTTGAACTTGTGTTGGAGGGACTCAGCCTGAATAGAAAAAGAGGGTTGATAGTAGGTCGAACAAGGTTAGAAAAACTTAGTCTACCAGATCGATGGTGGGGGGTGATGAAGGAAAGATGCAGGTAAGTGGTGAGGAGGCTTGAACTAATCTTTCAAAGACTTCTGGAATTGGTAGTTTGGCTCAGCCAAATCCTATCAAGCCAGGTAAAGTAGCTCTAATGGATATGAAGAAACAGATGTTAAAGGCCCTGCCGGCCTCTTGTACCACTGGAAGTGGTGAGGTTTCGAAAGATAAAAGGAGGAGGGTTAAACCCTCAGAAGAATAAGGAGAGAAGGTCACTGTGGGGTGATCTGCTGTGGTGGACGACCTCAAAGAGGTTGAGGAAAGGGCCAGGTTGGCGATTCTTCAAGGAGAGGAAGATACGAGCAAGATGGTAAGTTTGTATTATCAGAAAGAAATGCTTAATATACTTCGAGCTAATCGCTGAGATCGATGTAATTTTTGCAGGTTGCTCGTCTTGTTAAGGGGATATGGCTCGGTATAGAGGAAGAAAAAAGTGAGCTGAAGAAGGAAAATATCAAGTTAGAAAATGAATTAGCTAAAACCAGGGCTGCCACTTTGAAGGAAGTCAAGCAGCTGAAGGCATCTCATGCTGTGACGATTGGTCAGCTGCAGGTGGAGACAAAGGCCAATCTTGACGAGATGGTTGAGGAGCGTGACAGATTAGGGCATCATTTGATGCTGAAAGGCTATTCTAAGGAGGAGGTGAATGTTATTAAGGTAGACACCTATGTTGAGGAAGAAGATGAGGAGGAAGCAGAAGCTCTGGGGATCGTGGATAACCTGGATGGTGTTTCCCGCCAGATGATGCTTGACAATCAAGGGGATGACGTCGAGCTCCCAGAAGGTGGTAGTGAGAAGGTATGGTAGACATATGTGTTTGTATAAACATCTGTAAGTAGTTTGAACTGTGTGTGGGGAAGAAAACTTTTGTAGATTTACTTTGTTTTATAAACCTTTTGTAGGCAGTTAGAAAGACGAGTCTCAGAATAAACAATCTTGAGGCTGGACTTGCCAGGGAAAGAGGGACCTCTAAAGCCTTACTGTCTGCGCAAGTGGAGCTATAGGTTAGATCGGAATAGGTCTTTCGACTTGCATGCTATACCAATGTTAAGTTATCAAGTAAATAGGATATCGATGTATGGTAAAAATCCAACGTTATTAATATAGAGTAATATATTGAAAGTATATACCTTGTACACCAAAAGAAAACTCATGAAGCATTTATCTGAGAATGAACTTCTAACTTTTAGTCTAAAAGTATTTGGAAGCAGATGTTTAGAAATCGCATAGTCTCTTAGAAATGTAGCATGTATATATTTAAAGGCTTTCCTGAATCAAACTGTACTAAAACTTGTTATATTTCTCAGGTCGAATTAGATTCATCTCGCTCACGTGAGGATAACATACTCATGTGTAATCGGGAATTTGCGGAGCAGATCGATAGGATGAAGGAGGTGAACGAGAGTAGGGAAGATCAATACGTAAAAACGCATTTTAGACTTGTGAAGTTGACCCAGGCCGTTTCCGACCTGACTCTTCATGTCGAAGAGAAAGATTTTGAGATAACGGTGGGGTTAAAAAAGCTAGCTGAGGTAACAGAACATACCGCGAAGCTTTAACGTCAAGTTGACGTGTTGGCTGTGAAGGGTACACAGGCCAACGCAGCTCAATACCGTATTCAGGCACTTGAACAATCGGAGGAATGATTTCGATCTGATCTCCAGAAATATAGGAACGAGCTGGAGCGAATGAGACAAAAATTCATCGAAAAAGACGACGAGCTGTGGGTAGCTCGAGAAAATCTATCGGCTTCCGAAACCGCAACTAAACATTTGCAAATAGCCCTACCTGCCAAGGACATGGAATTTTGGGAAATGCAACCGAGGTGTAATGATTTAAATGAGAGGGTTACACGACTTAAGGACGAACTAGCACAGGCCATTGTGCGTGCCAAGAAATCTGAGGCTAGAGAGCGCTCAGGGGGAAGCAGAACTGAGGTTATGACTCCTTTAGTTCGAGGGGATGTAGTCAGTCTCTTAGGTTAAATTAGAGAGCTAGAGAGTAACGTATCTCGTATTCTGGGACATGTCCAGAAAGGAAATGCAAAATTGAGGGAATGCCCGTATAAGTTGGATGCTGCTCTTATCAGGGAGAAAGTTCTGGAAGGGGTGATCAAAGCGAAGGAATCGCTTGTGATGAGAAAGTAAGAATTGTTGAAAGATATGCCGGTTAGGGAAAGTTGAACGCAAAAATTGGGAAACTTCGTACTTGGGTAGTAGACTTAGAAGCCATGAACCTTGCTGAATCAGCGAAGTATATTGGAAAGTTGGAAGAAAATGTAATCTATCATGCTAAGGTCGATGCGGAAATGACTGAACTGAAGAGTGATTATGCTAGACTTGAGTCACGCCTCGAGAGATTAAAAGAGAGATTTGCAACAATGGTAGTACCTGATGCGTCTCAATCTAACCTGCTAAGGGTGATTATTACATATTTTGTAGAGGAAGTAAAAAGACTTAAGTCAGAACGAGATACCTTGTTCAAAACTTTATCGGACATGGGATGCATCTGTGGAGCTAAGATAGATCAAGGGATCTGTCTGGGTGTCATGGAGACCCAGCTGGGCTCTTGAACTGCTGAATCAATATAACAAGGTAGAGTTGTTGTGGCCCGCGAATTGAAAGCTCGAGCTTCTGATGTGGGGGGAAGCACTACTGACACTCCATCAGCAGAAAAGAATCCTCTTTAATATGAATTTGACCTAAAAATAAATAGTTACTGTTGCAGGCACATTGAAAATAGATGAAAACTGGTATGACCATTGCCTTATCTTGTGTCTAGTGGGGTCTTTGATATAAAACAAATTTTTTACATTCGCTTTAATCGCAAAAATGGGTTGAGTTAAGCCAAGTTGAAACTTGATTTAAACTATAGAAATGTCACAAACATATCGAAAGAGATAAAAACTAGTATGACCTTTGCCTTATCTTATACCTGGCTGAGTCTTTGATATGAAACAAGTTCTTACACTTGCTACAATCACAGAGATGTAAAAGTCAGATAAGCCAAGTGTTATCCTTAATCCAACCGGTAGAAATAATCCAAACAAGTTGAAAAAGATTAAGACTAGTATTATCTTTGTCTTATCTCTTGTTTGGCTGAGTCTTTGATATGAAATAAGTTTTTACACTTGCTATAATCGTAGAGATGTAGTAAAAGAAGCCAAATCAGGTGATATTCATGATCTAACTTGGATAAGATTGATTGTAACCTAGTATTATCTATGCTTTAATCTATAGAATATGGATGAATGTTCGTAAAGAGAATGATCTTGTTATAAAAAGAAACTTTCATTGATAACTTCATAATTTACATTGGATGGAAATTAAAATCTCACTTTTTGAATTGTAAAATAAAAAATGAAATATGGAAATTGAGTAGTAAGACGCCTAACAATAGTACCGTTTTAGTCATCTAGTGTTCCAAGGAATTAAAATGGGAACTCCCTCTTCTGTCATGAGATAGTATGATCCTAGGCCTGAGAAACCTCTGATAATGAATGGACCCTCCCAATTGTTGGCTAATTTTCCAACGTGAGGCTCTTTACGATGTTAAGGAATTTTTCTGAGGACGAGATCTTTGATTTGGAAAGTACGGCTCCTGACTCAGTTATTATACGATATGGCAAGCATATGATGATATCGACCTAGGTTAGCGATGACGCGTTCCCTGGTCTCATCTTTCATGTTGAGGTTGCAAGCCAATTCAAATTTATTCTCCTTGTCAGTCAGCTCGTGATCACGAACTGGATGATGATATTCAGAAGAAATGACAGCCTCAATGCCATAAGTAAGGAGGAATGGGGTACACCCAGTAGATTATCAGGGAGTGGTTTAATACGCCCACAGGACGTGAGGTAGTTTGTGAACCCAATTCCCTTTTTTCTGTGAGTGAAGCCCTTTTTTGAGTCCATCTTCGATGGTTTTGTTGGTAATTTCGGCTTGGCCATTGCTTTGAGAATAGTATAGATTTGATGGTGAGTGGATAATATTATGTTGATTTAGGAAGGTTACGACTTTATCTCCCACAAATTGGGGTCCGTTATCGATACGAATTAGGTGGGGGCACCTGAATCAAGTGATTATGTGGTTCAAGATAAAAGAGATGACCTCTTCTTCTCTGGTTTGACATAGTGAAATTACTTCTACCCATTTTGTAAAGTAATCGGTAGCTTCGAGTAGGTGATGACGATTACCTGGAGAGTTAGGGAATTCGCCGACGAGGTCTAGTGACCATCTTTTGAATGGCCAGAAAACCTTGCTTGCATGGAGCTCGAGCGCGGGGGCACGTATCATATTTCTACGTCTCTGCCAGGTGTCACACCTGCTAGAATACTCTTATGCTTGCTTGTGCATGCCAGGCCAGAATGTTCCTTGAGTTATAGCTCAGTTCGCTAATGATCTACCTGTGGCGTGGGAGCCACAAGTTCCTTCGTATAATTCGCAGAGCAATTCATCTGCTTTTGACTTTGAGAGGCACTTGAGGTAAGGCCCTGTAACGAAAATGCGGTAAAGCATAATGTTTTGAGTAATGTAACGCTTTAAGTTATTGATCAGCTATCGGTATTCTTTTGGATCTATTGGGAGTGGTCCGTTGTACTTATTGTTGATACCGAGGTAGTCTGAGAAAGGCTTTTACCAATCGTCGTCTCCCCATTTATCGCCCTTAGTGTTGATCGTGCATATAAATATTCGATCAATGCTGGGGGTTGAAATGATTTCGATTTGGAGATATCGAGCTTCTGTTCCCAAGACCTCGGCTAGATATGCCAAGGAATTAGCGTGTCTGTTTTCACCTTGAGGAAGATATTTAAGAGTTGCTTTAGCAAACTTACTCATCCTATCTGCAACGAGGGCTGCGTATTCAATCATCTTCCCGTTCTTCTGGTATTGCTTAGAATAATGATGAACGATGAGTAATGAATCTGTGTATACTGAGAGTTCGGGGACATCGAGCTCAAGTACGAGGTCGAGTCTGTGAATGAGGGCTTCATACTCGGTGATATAATTTGAGGCCTCAAAATCTAAGCAGATTGATTTCTCAATTCTGTCATTACAAGGGGTAATCAAAATGATTCCAATTCCTAACCCTGCGGGTCCTACTAATCCATCTGTGAGAGGTCTCCACCCTGACGTAATGATCCAGTCAGCTCGTTCATCGAATAGCTTAGGAGTTGGATTCTCAGGCGTGCTTTCGGTAAGGTCCAGGTCGTACTTCTCCCACTCGGGATCTTCCACTGTAAAATCCTCGAGAAAATTGGCAATGGCCTGACCTTTTTTGGAATAACGTTGTTCGAACTTGATATCATATTCTCCCAAACTGACTGACCATTATTGTACTCTTCGTGACTTCTCTTTTTTGGACAGAACTTCCCAAAGTGGGTAGTTTGTCATAACTTTGATGGAATGTACTTGGAAGTAGTGCTTGAGTTTCTGCGAAGTGTAAACAAGGGTAAAAAGAAGTTTCTCAATTTTAGAGTACCTTATTTCCGCTGGTGTGAGTGTTTTGCTGATGAAGAAGACTGGTTTCTCTATTTTCCCTTCTAGGGAAATAAAAACTGGGCTGAGAGAAGTGTCTGTGACTGCTAGATAGATTATCAGTTCCTCATTACCTACTGAGGTGCTCATTATGGGAGACCTCCCTAAATGGATTTTGAGATCCTTAAAAGCTATTTTGCATTATGGTGTCCATGTGACTTATGTAGTTGGTTGAACCTTTTCTCATTTGGTACATCTGCGGAGTAATAGGAATAGCCAACGACAGCGGTCTAAAGATTTTGAGACGAAATGGTTAATCGTGGCAATCTTGCCAGCGAGTTTTTAAACATCTTTTGTTGTCTTCAGAGAAGGCATGTCGAGGAGGGCCTAAATTTGATATGGATTAACCTCAATTTCTTTCTTGCTGATGAGGTGGCCTAGAAAGTGGCCAGAATGTACCCCGAATTGACATTTATCAGGGTTGAGACGTATTATGTAAGATCGAAGGATGTTGAATATTGTGTTTAGATCTGAGATATAATTATCTGACTGCACACTTTTGTACAAGAGATCATCGATTTAGACTTCAGCGATTTTCTCTAGGTGTGCTTTGAACACAATGGTCATCAATCGTTGATATGTGGCACCTGCGTTCTTGATCCCAAAAGGGATGACTTTGTAACAATAAATGCCACTTTTGGTGATAAATGTTGTCTTCTCTTGGTCTTCTTCTAGAAGTAGGATTTGATTATACCCTGAAGCAGCGTCTATCATAGAAAGAATATCATGGCCTACTGTGGAATCGAGGATATGATGAATATTGGGAAGATGGAAACTGTTCTTTGGAGTATGTTTGTTTAGATCTGTGAAATCTACACAAACTCAAAGTTTTCTGTTCTTCTTTAGGACAACGACAATGTTGAATATCCAGTCCAGATATTTGGCTTCTCGAATAAATCCCACTTTGATCAACTTCTCGATCTCGGTGTTTGCTTCATCTCGAAGATGAGGTGAAAATCATTGCTGCTTTTGCTTGACCGCTGTGGCGTTGATTTTGATGGCCAACTTGTGGTAAGCCATGGCCGGGTCGACTCCGGGCACTTCTTTGAAAGACCGTGCAAAAACGTCTCGATTGAGTTATAAGAACTGAATGAGAACATCTTTCACATGTTGAACCATCTTGGTTCTGATGAACGTATCTCTGCTTGGTCCATCAATGTTGACATATTCTGTGGGATCCTCTGTAGTTGATTGATCGTCGAGGTGATCAATTTTCTATAATTGCTATGCGGCCAATCTTTCTGAAGTATCAAGGATGACAAAGACACTATTTTCACAAGCTTAGGAAAGTTTCCGACTACCTCTGATCTCATAAATACCATTGTCGTATTTGAATCAGAGTGCTTGATAATAGGTGGAAGCGATTGCTTTCATATTATGTATCCAACAGCGGCCCATAATCCCAAGATAGCAAGATAGTGGCTGGTCCTGCGGCAATAGGTAAGATAATCTTGCCTACTCGTTCTTCTATGGTACCATTGAACCCACTGATGTCTGTGTCGCTCTGAATGACTTGGTCGGCCAAACCCATCTGGTCGATCGTACTCTAAAAAAGAATTTCAATACCGCTTCTAGTATCAATCATCATTGTGTGCATGACAAATTGTTTCATCTTGAGAATTATGATTAATGTATCACGATGTGGAAATTTGATATGGCTAGTATCGCAATCCTCGAAGGAGATTCTGAGTCGGCGGTTGCTTGACTCGGGAAGAAGTTTGGCTTCTTTGTCTTGAGGTGTAAGATCAGAGCATTCCGAGAGCCTCTGGCGCTTTGATCGGTTAGAATTGGTGATCTGGTTGATTTCGATCATGTTTCTGAGGTGTATATAGTAGAAATGCTTCTCCTTAGTTCTGTCATTGACCTGAACAACTTCGAGTTGCTTCTTATAGTTGCCATCTTGGTATGACTTTAGATCAACAATGTATTCAAGCATCCATCCTTCCTTGAAAACTAGCCCAAGCAACCACTGTAAAGCATAACAATTGTCAGTAGAATGATGATTTACCTTATGATGTAGGCAAAATGGTTGATTCACGATGGGCTCCAGTGGTTGAGAGATGCGGTAGAGTGTGCCTTTTAACAGTAGCGGAAAAATTATAAAGATTTAGACATTCTGCTTTGGGAGGACGGGTTTGTTTTGCGGACCGCTTTTTTGAGGGTATCCAGTACTTCCCTTGGTGCATTTCTGATCTCCTTGTTCCTCTTTAGGCTCGCTGGTTCACTCTACAGGTAGGGATTTGGTGGAGATGACATACTTAGTAGACTTTTATTGCTCAGACATCATCCTCTCCAAGTTGACGTAACCGTTGACTTTGTTGATCATCTTCTCTAACCTCGTAGGTTTGTTAAGGAAGAGGTATTCTTTGGCTTTGCAATCGAGCCAGAAAGCATTGGTGAAAGCGGTAACGGTTGTTTTTTGGTCGAGGTTATCCACCTTTCTTACGAGCTCTTGGATTTTCTTTAAGTCTTCAAGCTTTTTTCCATGTGATTGCTTAAGACCGATATGAGAATACAAGTTCTCCTCTTTGTCTATGTTGTGAGCATATGTCTTGATGAACTATTTTTGCTGCTGATCAAACGTGTAGATAGATTCCTCAGGAAGAGAATAGAACCACCGGAGTGGCTCCTTTTGTAAACTTATGGCGAACATGCGGCAGAGGATGTAGTTGAGTTTGGAGTACAACCCCAATGAATCGCGGTATTGCTGAATATGCTCCTTCGGGTCAATACCTTTGTATTTGTGGATTTTGAGAGTAGGGAAACCTTTCGGTATTTCCATATCGAACAGTTCTTTGGCAATCAAACTTCTTTGTAACTTCGTGGTATCGCCGGTAGCTCCCAGAATTTGTGCTTTGATCAACTCCTTAATTTGTTGGTTCATGTGCTCTTTTGTAATATACTGATGTGTTGGTTGAATCGCTGGACGTGCTGGCAGGGGATGACGAGTTCCCGTACCTTCACTCAAGCGATCTTGTATTAGAACTTGATGAAGAGATTACTGGTCTTCCTCCTGATGGAAGGAAAGTGTGTGACCTTAACTGACTTCTGATTGAACTTCTTCCCCCAAATGGATGGAGGGCTGCAGTCCATATGGTAGATTTCTAGAAATGGCTTTATTGGCGAATCCATGAGGTTCCAACCTTTCCCTTGCTGAAATGCGAGAGGTCTCTGGAAGTTGATCGCGACCCCTGGCTGGAGGAGCCTGCTGAGTATTTTGTAGAGCCTCGAGTACAGTCTGTATCGTCATCATCTGATCTTAGTGTCGTATGAGCGCTGTCAAACGAGCTTTTTGTTCTGCATTGAGCTCTTTCTCTCGGAGCTCGCGATCCCTTGTCAATTGAAGTTCGAGTTCAGCGTGTTTCTCTGCCTCTGCATGGAGATTCATCCGTAACTCGGTGAGTCCTGGATCTACAGAAATTTCAAGCTGAGTTCCTACGGCCTGTTGTATGGATGAAACCATAATTAAAAATTGTAATGAAAGACTGCCTTAGGGTATTGTGGAAATACAATCTTTCCCACAGATGGCGCCAAATGTAATTGTCAAATTCTGTAAGCTCGATATGATTAGGAATTAAGTATCACACCAATGAACCTGTAACAATACTCTACTTGAAAGTAAGAAATGGAAACATTTGTTTTTAACTTGGAAAACCTCTGAACAGGTAAAAAACCACGGCCTCGTATAGATGATTTTTGTAAGAGTATCTTTATTGCTTGGAGTGGATTTCTTTATTACAAGTAATCTCTAAGATATAGAAATGCTTTTGATCTCGTAAATAAGAAGTTTGAGTAATTTTTCTGGTCCCTGTCTCTTCTAGAACTTTTCCCTTATATAGGCTTTTCCCACAGCTCTTCGTCGTGCTGGAACACGTTTTCTGAATAATGTGGTTAGTGGCGGTTGACTGAATAACTGACGAGTTTGTGGGAGACAAGTGTCTTTGACTGGATTACATTTTTTGGGTTTAGCTCGATCCACGTTCTTGAGTAGTTCGTACGGCTGATTAGAATGTTGACTTGAGTGTTAAATGCTAAATTTGCGTGAGCTTGAGATGGAGGTAAATTGAGCTTCACTAGCTCGATTTTGAGTGAGATCGAGGGATAAGTCTCTACACCTACAGTTGTTAAAATCTTATAGCTATCATACACAATATCCATTTACAGTAAATATAATAGAATACTTTATTCAATCAGATCGAAACACCACATACTTTATTCTCTCTCAATCTCTCATACTACATTTATTCAAAACTCAACCACAGAATACTACCACAAAATAGATTACTCTCAACAAAGTCTTATGACTTCAAACTCACCGAGCTCCCCAGTTGTATATAAAACATCCCCAATAGTTATGTTACCCACACATAATTAACTCCCCATTCGCCGCCCTTACATCCTCTTCCACGATCTTATCGTACGTGAGCTATCGTACAGTCAGCTCTTGCACACGGGGACCCAACGGAGATTTGTGTAATATGTTGCACCAAACAAAGTGATCATGATCGATTCGCTTTCCCTCATCATCCAAACCAACCAGATTCAATGGCCATTCCAGAAGCACAACATCATACGACAAGTGACGAAAATAATGTTTACAGAGTTCATCAACCTTGATATGAAACCTGCCATCCATCGTCTGCTGCGTACGCTGAGAGTGAGTCCTCACCATGCTCAAACGTAACCACTCCAGAACAATACCAGTAGCAGCAATAAGGAAGCCCTACTTATAAACATAGGAAGATATCCGGAAAATCAATCACCCCACGGATTTTCCTCATAAAATATTTATACAAATAGTATAATATATATGCAGAATATCATGACAACTCATTACCTCCATAGCACAAAATATCCCCTCAGACGCGTACATGGCAACAACCACAATGACACCTAGCCGAACAGTCCCACGCACCATTCCATCTCAACCCTGTCACCCAGTCCCACACACTATTCCATTCCAACGTCAAATAAATTCCCTATGCACCAATATTTGATTACAGTCACTGGTTCTAGGAAACTCAACAGACACCAGCAGAGATTCCTGAACTAACATTGGAAATAAAACCCCGATATATTTATAACATTTATTGACACTTCTTAACCAACACCACTCGCCTATAATCATTCTCGTACTGCTGGCTGAGAGGGGGCGGTTGTAGTGGCTTATTCCGCATCTCGAGTTCATGCTTCATCTTCGAACTACAGATGAACTTTCGTCCCCAACAAATAGAGCATGTGGCACATACAGTACGAACTTGTCGACCAACACCACTCACCTCGGACAGCCCTCATACTATTGGTTGAGAGCCATCTTTTAATAACTTATTTTGTATCTCGGACTCAGACTTCATCCTCGATCTCATCAGCATACAGGAAGAATGACCAAAGACGTAACCAATTCTACTCAGTTTGAGATGTCACTTTCGACCTCTGCATCAATGGTTCAACCTACACAAAACACACAATCAACAATAGAGCCGTTGGACAATAGTAAAAGTCAGAACGTTACACAACCTGGTCAAAAAATATCTCATACTCACTTTATAATGTCCATCATTAATGAACTTTATGGTCATCAAGCGGTCATATTAGAGAACCTATAAAAGAACCTGGAGTACTGTAAATAACAGACAGAATGATGGCCATAGAAAGTTCCTACTTTGTGATCCTATATTCTTTAACTGTTCATTGTAATACAATAACAATCTCAATAAGATCATCACTTTCTCAAAATCCTCAGGAGAGGTCGTGGTTTTTAGCATATTTAAAGGTTTTCCCTGCTAAATTGTCATGTTATTTTTGTCTATTATTCTTGAACTCTCTAAATATATTTGTTGTAAAGGCTAAGTCCATATCCCAAAACTAGGCTATTATATGACTTTTATTGCTTAAGGCTGATATCTTATTACAAGTGATCTTTCAAACTATAAATACTTAATCTTGTAAATAATAAGTTTGGTATTTTGAGAATATAGAAAATATAGTTTTTTTGGTGATTTCTCATATAATTTTCTAGTCCTTGTCTCTTTTGAATCTTTTTCTTTATATAAACCCTATCCGCAGCTCTCTATCATGCTGAAGCACATTCTTTGAACAACGAGTTAAGTAGTACTTGATTGACTAAGTATTGAGTTTGTGAGGGACAAGTGTCTTTGACTTGCTCATGCTTTTCTATTGTGTTTGACCCACATTCTTCATCAGTTCGTGATGTAGGCATTAATATTGATTGCTTATGTCACATGTAGAATATGTGAGTCTGATATGGAGGTAGCTCAAACTGGAAATAGTTCGAATTGGATTAGATCGCGGGATAGGTCCCTATAATCGCCCCCTCGTAACCGAAGTCACAAATGGCTTTGGTTGAGAAAGAATTTGCGTGTATATGGGTATACAGGCTTTGGAAGTTTGAAAATGAAGAAAGTATTAATGTGGATTTGAATGTATTGAAAATATGTATATTTTTATGGCGTTGTCTTAACAGGTGAGCAACGTTAGAGTTATCTCCGCATCCTTGTGGAAGACAAGGTTGAGGAGACAGATGCGAGGGTTAGTATAACTGCAGGGCAGTTGCACCGCGTAGTATTGGATTATAAGGTCGGGCCCTCTTCATCTCTACCAAATCTTCGGTGGTGGTGGTTATAGAGGAGGTGATGGTGGTATTGGAGAAGGGAGATGGAGAATGAGAGTCTACTTCTGCACCATTATCATTTCATGGCTCTAAGAGGACCTTCTGTTTGAAGAGTTGGTTCAAGCATGGACTTTCTCTCTTCCATAGTTTCCATTTGAAGCTCGATTCCATGTCTAGACTTCGACCAAACTCATGGAAAGGAAAATGTTTAGTATTTTCCAATGCCTGCTTTACTTTAGAAGATTCTTTGAGTAAAACATCACTGAAGTCAAATAAACTGAAGGATTTATTGTTTCGGAGTACCTGAAAGACTTGCTATCTGTAAAGTACCTGAAAGGCTTGTTATCTATAAAGTACTTGATTTCAGAGTACCTGAAAGACTTGTTATCTATAAAATACTTGAAAGATTCGATATCTGTAAAGTACTTATAATTTATATTCGAGCTTAATAAATTTTTTATTCAAACTCTGTGCATAGAATAACTCTTGAAATCGAGCTATGAATAATTCAATGATTTAAGAATAGAGGATGAAATGATATTTCAAGTTCGTTGAGGTAACTCAAACCGCTAATGACCTCACTCGAAAGATCGAGGAGAAGGATGTCGAAATTAATAAAGGGCAAAAAGAGCTTGCGGAGGTGAAGGAAAAGGCAGTGAAACTCAAAATTCTGAATAAGGCGATGATGGTAAAGGGCAGGGAGGCTGATATAGCTTGATACCGTATACAGAAGTTTGAAATGCTTGAGAAAGAGTTATGCAGTTTTGTGGTCAGTTTGAAGGACCAAATAGTCAACAAAATGAACGAATAAGGGTAGACTCGAGTTGATCAGGTGAGTACCAGAAGCGAATTGGAGCAATTGAAGAAGAAAATTGTTGAGAAAGATAGCAAGTTAAATAGAGCTCGAGATGATCTATCTAACTATGAAATTGTGGATGAGCAGTTGACTGCAGCTTTGCCTGCTAAATATTTAGAGTTCCAATTGGTGCAAAATAAATGTGATAACATGAATGAGAGGGTGGCACAGTTGAAGACCGATTTGGCTCAGGCCAATTCGCGTGCCAGAAACGCCGAGGCTAGGGAGCGCTCACAGAAAAATAAGGTTGATGCCAGGGTTTCCATTGTTCAAGGGGATGTGGTTAGCCTATCAGATCGAATTAGAGAGCTGGAGTGAAATGTAGCTCGAACTCAAGGTTACATACAAAAAGGAAATGAGTGGATAAGGGAGTGCCAAAGTAAGTTGGATGCTGCTCTTACCAGGGAATTAGAGCTAGAATGGGTTATCAGAGGTAAGGTGATTCTGATAAAGAGAAAAAATAAACTGTTAAAGAAATCTATAGCTGGGAAAGATGTAGATAAGGCCCTTGAGGAACTTTGTTCTTAGGTGGTAGAATTGAGGGCGATGGACCAGGCTGAATCAACTAAAGCTGATGTGAAGGTGAAGGAGAACGTTGACTCTATGTCCTACACAGACAGTCACATTGAATGGCAAGAAGCACGGTATAAGAGGTTGAAAGAGTACCTTCAAACGGAATTAGATAATTTTTCTAAGATGGTTGTGCCACAGGCATCGCACTCAAAGATGTTAATGGCTGTAATTACCTATTTTTTCAAGGAAATTAAAAGGCTCGAGTTTGAGAGGGATACCTTGCATGACTATTTGTTGGATAGATAGTTCATTTGTAGAGCTGATGTAGATCGAGGAAACTGTATGAACTCCATAAAAATGGAGTTAGGTTATCGACCTGCTAAATTGGTAAAGCAAGGTAGGGACACTGAGGCTGCTCGAGCTCGAGAATTTATGACTGATCGTCCTCCTGTTGTAGGGGAAAGCGTGGCTGACCTCCCAATAGTAGAAAAGAATTATTTATAGTTATTGTATATGTAACCTGAAAAAGTATTTGTCGCAAACATATTGGGAGATGAAGCCAGTTTTACCTTTGCCTTATCTTATGTCTAGTAGAGTTCTTTGATTAAAAACTAGTATTACCTTTGTTTTAATCGCAGAGTATAATTATTGCAGTCATATTGAGAGAGATGAAAGCTAGTTTTACCTTTACTTTATCATATGTCTGGTAGAGTTCTTTGATTGAGAACTAGTATTTCTTTTATTTTAATTGTAGAGTATAATTATCGCAGCCATATTGAGAGAGATTAAAGCTAGTTTTACCGTTGCTTTATCTTATGTCTGGTAGAGTTCTTTGATTGAAAACTAGTATTTCCTTTATTTTAATTCTAGAGTATGTATATAGTCGATCAAAGCTAGTGTTACCTTTGCTTTAACAGGAATAGAGATCGATTGAAAGTTAGTATTACCTTTGCTTTAATCTATATATTATCTACGTATGTAGAGAGTCGTGTGGGAAAAAACTAGGAAGTTTTCATTGAATAGAATTGTATGTATATTGGATGAAGATGAAAATCTCACTTTTGAAATAGAGTAGTGAGGGACTTAACGATAGTACCATTTCAGTCGCCTAATATTCTAAGGATTTGAGATATGCACTTCATCTTCGGTCATGAGGTAATATGATCCTAGGCCAGTGAGACCAGTGATAAGGAATGGACCCTCCCAATTTTTTGTTAATTTCCTGGCATGTGGCTCTTTTATGTGTAGAGGGATTTCTCAGAGACCGAGATCATCGATTTTGAAAGTATGGCTTCTGACTTGTCTTTTGTACGAACTGGCCAACATATGGTGAAATCGACCTAGGTTGGCAATAGCACATTCCCTAGTCTCATCAATCCAATTGAGGTTGCTGGAAAATTCGAATTCATTTTCTTTGTCAGTTAGCTCGTGATCTTTGACTAGATGATGATATTCTGTTTGAATGACGGCTTTGGTCCCATAGGTGAGGAAGAATTGGGTACAGCCGGTTGATTGACGTGGAGTGGTACGGTATGCCCATAAGACATGAGAAAGCTCTCGTACCCAGTTTCCTTTTTTCTGTGAATGAATCTTTTTCTTAATTCCATCCACGATGGTTTTGTTAGTGATTTCAGCTTGGCCATTGCCTTGAGGGTAGTAAGGATTGGATGGTGAGTGGATGATGCTGTGTTTGTTGAGGAAAGCTACTTCTTTTTCCCAAAATATTGTGGCCCATTATCGATACAAATTAGGTGGGGGTATCTGAACCGAGTAGTGATGTGTTCCCAGATAAAAGAGATGACATCTTCTTCTCTGGTTTGAAAGAGTAGAACTGCTTTTACCCATTTTGTAAAGTAATCTATAACTATGAGTAGGTATCGGCGGTTACCTGTAAAATTAGGAAATTCACCGACAAGATCGAGCATCCATTTTTTGAATGGCCAGAACACCTTGCTTACATGTAGCTCGAGTGCGGGGGCTCAAATCATTTGTCCATATCGCTGACATGTATCACATTTGAGTGAGTACTCTTCTACTTGCTTGTGCATGCGTAAAAAAAATACTCTTTATGTAATAGCCCTGTTTGCGAGTGATGAACCTGCGGCATGGGAGCTACACGTCCCTTTATGTTAATCGCGGAACATCTCATCTGCTTTCTTTTTGGAGAGGCACTTGAGGTAAGTCCCCGTAACTGAACGGCGATATGAAAAACCATTTTGATTTGTATAACGCTTTGAGTTGTCAATCAGCTATCGGCACTCCTTTGGATCTGCTGGAAGGGGTCCATTGCATTCGTTGTCGGTGCCAAGATATGTAAGGAAAAGCTTTCGCCAATCGTTGTCCTCCCTTTTATCGCCTCCAGTGTTGATCGTGCATATAGAAATGCGATCAATACTGGGGGTTAATATCACATCGATTTGGAGATATCGAGCTTCTGTTCCCATGACCCCGGCTAGATAAGCCAAGTAATCGGCATGTCTATTTTTAACTCAAGGAAGATAATCGAGAGTTACTTTAATAAACTGGCTCATCCTATCTATAATGAGGGCTACGCATTCAATCATCTTACCATTCTTATTGTATTGCTTAGAGTAATGACAGACTATGAGTAGTGAATCTGTGATGAACAAAAGTTTTGGGACGCCGAGCTCAAGTGCGAGGTCGAGTCCATGAATGAGAGCCTCATTTTCGGTGACATTGTTGGAGGCTTCAAAATCTACGCAGATTAATTTCTTGATTCTGTCGTTGGAAGGGGTAATCAATACGATTCCAATTCCTAACCCTACGGGTCTTGCTGATCCATCTGTAAGAAGTTTCCACCATTTCCTAGTAATCTATTCAGCTCGCTCATTAAATGTTTTGGTGGGTGGATCTTCTGTAATTTCTTCTGCAATGTCAGGATTGTGTTTTTCCCACTCGAGATCTTCCATTGAAAAATCTGTGAGAAGATTAGTAACGGCCTGACCCTTTTCAAAATGACGTTGTTCGAACTTGATATCATTTTCTCCCAAACTGACTGACCATTGTTACACTCTCCTTGATTTTTCTTTCTTGAACAAAACTTCCTGAAGGGTAGTTCGTTATGACTTAGACCGAACAAGCTTAGAAGTAGTGTTTAAGTTTTTGTGAAGTGTAAACAAGAGTTAGGAGTCTCTTAATTTTAAAATACCTCATTTCCGCTGGAGTGAGGGTTTTGCTGATTAAATAGACTGGCTTCTCTATTTTTCCTTTAAGTCGAATGAGAATCGAGCTGATAGAATTATCTGAAACTGCTAGGTAGATGACCAGTTCCTAAATATCTACTAGGGTGCTCATTATGGGAGACTTCTCCAAATAGGTTTTGAAATCTTCAAAAGCTGCCTCTTATTTTGATGCCCATTGGATCTCTGTATTTGGCTGAACTTTTCCTCATTTGGTATAATCGCAGAGTAGTAGGAACAATCAACAACAGCGATCTGAAGATTTTAAAACGAATCGATTGATAGCGGTAATCTTGCCGGCGAGTTTTTGTACGTCCTTCGTCGTCTTTCGCGATGACATGATGATGAGAGCTCGATATTGATCTTGATTGGCCTCAATCCCTTTCTTTCTGATGAGATGGCTGAGAAATCGGCCTGAATGTACTCTGAATTGATACTTATCAGGGTTGTGTTGCATCCGGTAAGATCAAAGAATCTTGAGTATTGTGCTTAGATCTATAATGTGGCTGATTGACTGTATGCTCTTGCACAAGAGATCATCAATGTAGACTTCCATGATTTTCCCAAGATGTACTTTGAACATAGTAGTCATCAACCATTGATAAGTCGTGCCTACATTTTTGAGTCTAAAGGGCATGACTTTGTAGTAATAAAGTCCTCTTTTAGTGATAAAAATGGTCTTTTATTGATCTTCTTCCAAGAGTGGAATCTGATTGTATCCAGAAGCAGCGTCCATCATAGAAAGTAGTTCGTGACCTGCTGTGGAATTGAGAATTTGGTAGATGTTGGAAAGAGGGAAACTGCCCTTTGGAGTGTATTTGTTTAGATTTATGAAATCTATACAAACTCGAACTTTTCCATTCTATTTGGGGACAACGATTATGTTGGATATCTAATCTTGATACTTGGCTTCTCGAATGAATCCCACTTTGATTAATTTCTTAATCTCCATGTTAACTTCATCTCAAAGGCGAGGTAATATTAGTCGCTATTTCTGTTTGGCCACCATGGCATTGATGTTGATGGCCAATTTGTGACATGCCTTGGCCGGATCGACCCCAGACATCTCTTCGAAAGTCCATGCAAAAACATCTTGATTCAGTCGTAAGAATTAAACGAGAACATCCTTATCATGCTGGACCAACTTGGTACCGAAAAAAGTATATCTGTTAGGTCCATCAATGTTGACGTATTCTGTAGGCTCTTCTTGAAGACTGATTATCAAGGAGCTTTCTATAATTACTATGCAGCGTATCTGTCTGAGGTATCTAAAATGGTTGAGACAGTATTTTTGTAAGCTCGTGAAAGCTTTTGACTACCCTTGATTTCATAGATACCATCATTATGCTTGGAGCGGAGTGCTTAATAATAGGTGAAAGCGATTGCTTCCATGTTGTGAATCCAGCAGCGGCCCATAATCCCGAGATAACAAAATTTAGCGTTGAGGACATAGTAGACGACGTCGATGGTGGCTAGTCCTACAGTAATAGGTAAGAATATCTTGCCCACTTGCTCTTCTTTAGAACCATTGAATCCAGTGATATCGGTATCGCTTGGAATAACTTGATCGGCCATTCCCATTTGGTCGATTGTACTTTGAATGAGAATCTCAATACCGCTTCTAGTATCGATCATCATTGTGTGTATGAAAAACTTCTTCATCTTGAGCATTATGACTAATGCATCATGATGTAGAAATTTTACATGACTAATATCGCAATCCTTGAAGGAGATCTCAAGCCAGCGATTGCTCGACTCAAGTAGAAGCTCAGCTTATTTATCTTAAGGTGTAAGATCGCATTATTCTAACAATCTCCTGCGCTTGAATCGGCAAGAGTTGATAATCTAATGGATTTTGATCATGTTGTTGTGGTACATATTGTAGAGATGTTTCTCCTTAACTTGATATTCGACCTGGACTACTTCGAGTTGCATCTTATAGATGCTATCCTTGTATGATTCTTGGTCGGTAATGTATTCAAACATCCAACCCTCCTTAAAAATGAATTCCAGCAACCTCTGCAAAGTATAGCAGTTGTCAGTAGAATGATGGTTTGCCTTATGATGCATGTAGTACTGGCGGCTCTCGATTGGTCCCAATGGTTGAGAGGGACGAAATAGCTTATCCTTGGAGAGAATTGGTAAAATTATGGAGATTGAAACATTTATCCTTGGGAGATCGGTTTGGGTAGTGAACCACCTGTTCGAGGGTTGCCAGTGTTTCCCATAGAGCGTTTTTGATCACCCTGATCCTCCTTTGGTTTAGTATTTCGATCTGTGGATGGACCTTTTGTGGTTAGGACAAATTTAGTAGATTTATGCCTTTTGGACACCATTCTTTCCAGGTTGACGTAACCATTGACCTTGGTGATCATATCTTCCATGGTCGTAGGTTTGTTGAGGAAAAGATGTTCTTTAGCCTTGTAGTTGAGCTGAAGCGCGTTGGTGAAAGCAGTAATAGTTGTTTTTTGATCGAGATTGTCTACTTTACGTGCAAGCTCCAAAAAATTTATTGTAAAAGCCTCGAGCTTCTCTCCATGTGACTATTTAAGACTAATAAGAGAATATAAATTCTTCTCTTTGTCTTTGTTATGAGCATACGTCCTTGTGAATTGTTTCTGGATCTGATCGAATGTGAGTATGAAATCTTCAGCTAGAGAGTAGAACCACCAAAGCGGTTCTTCATGTAGACTTGTTGCGAACAAATGATAAAGGATGTGGTTGAGATTGGAATATAACCCCAATGAATCACAATATTGTTGAATATGCTCCTTTGGATCGGTGCCCTTGTATTTATGAATTTTTGGAGTATGGAAACCTTTATGTATTTCTATATCGAATAGTTCTTTGGCAATCGGACTCCCTTGTAACTTGGTAAGGTTGTCTGTAGTGCCCAGAACTTGTGCTTCGATCAACTCCTTGATGCACTGATCCATATGCTCTTATGTGATATATTAATATGCTGGTTGAGTGGTTTGAAGAGGAGGTTGAGGATTGTGAGTACCGGTACCCTCACTCAAACGATCTCGTGCTAAATTTGAGGTTGAGGTCGTCATTTTTCTTCTTGACATTTGGAAAATTGGTGACCTCTGCTTATTTTGGACTGAACTTCACCACCCAAATGAATGGAAGGTTGATGTTTGCGCTGAATATTTCTAGAATAGCTTTGCTGGTAGCTCCTTGAGGTTATAATCTATCCCACGCAGAAACCCAGGAGGTTTTTGGCAATTGATCGTGATCTCTTGTTGGAGGAGCATATTGAGTGTCTTGTAGAGCTTGTAATGCAGTCTGCATGGTTATCATCTAGTCTTCACGTCGTTTGAATGCTGTCAAATGTGCTTGTCATTCAGATTCGAGCTCCTTCTCATAGAGCTTTCGGTTAAGAGTTTACTGATTTTCGAGCCCATTACGTTTCTCAGTTTTGGCATGGAAATTTACCCGTAATTCTGTAATTTGTTTCAGCTCAAAATTGAGTAGGATTTCGATTGTTGGTCGTCTGGAAGTGACCATGATTGAAGTTGGTAGTTGAGTGAATGTATACCTTAGGATATCATGGAAATCTTAGACCAAATGTAATTGCCTAATTCTGTAAGCTCGAAATGGCCCGAAATTAGCTCTTACACCAATGTTCCTGTAACAAAAACTAATGTGAAATAAGAAATGACACAAGTGATTTAGCATAGAAAACCTCTGAATAGGTAAAAAACCACATCCTCGAGTTGAGGGTTTTCATAATAGTAATTTTTATTGCTTGAGGCTGATATCTTACTACAAGTGATCTCTCAAACTAGAAATACTTGATCTTGTAAATAAGAAGTTTGGTATTTTGAGAATTAAGAAAATATAGTTTTCTTGGTGATTTCTCATATATTTTTCTGGTCCTTGTCTCTTTTGGATCTTTTTCTTTGTATAGACCTTGTTCGCAACTCTCTATCGTGTTGAAGCACATTTTTTGAACAACGTGGTAAGTGCTGCTTGACTGAGTAACTGTTGAGTTCATGAGAGACAAGTATCTTTGACTTGTTCATGCTTTTCTGTTGTGCCCGACCCATGTTTTTCACCAGTTCGTGGTGTAGGTGTCAATGCTGACTGTATATATCACATGTAGAATGTATGAATATGATATGGAGGTAGTTCAAACTGGAAATAGTTCAAATTGGGTTAGATCGAGGGATAGGTCCCTACAGGTTTGATATTCGGTCCTCAATCCCTTAGAAGATCTTTGCTTTGGATTTGTTAAAAAATAGGTGGGTCCTAAGGTATCATTTAATGGGCTTCATAACTTTGACCTTAAGGAGGTGAGTGATGAGGCGTCCGAGTCTGTGGAGAAATTTTTTGCTGAAGAAAATGCCAGACTTGGCTAGGTTGATTTGTTACCCAGTTGTATTATAAAAACTAGTGAGGATGTTCTTGATCTCGTGTGCTTCGGTTAGGTCAGTGCGACAGAAAAGGGGGTAATCATCGGTAAAAAGAAGATGGGAAACAGGGGCCCGCCCGGTCTAGATGCTTGGACGCCATGAATCTTGTTCTCTAGCTCTTTAATGCTCAGCGCCCGTGATAGACCCACCATAAGGATGATAAAGAAAAAGAGGGAGAGGGGGTCCCCTTGTCAGAGGCTGCGCATTGGAGTTAAGAAACCATGGGATGACCCATTAAGAAGGACAGAATGGCGTATAATGGAGATCCATTGCTCAATCCATTGACACCACTTCTTCTAAAAACCTAGCTTTTCTATCGTTTGAAGTAATATATGCCATTCAATTCTATCATAAGCCTTCGACATATCCAATTTGACTTTCATAAGACTAGATCGGCCTTTTTCCGCTTCATTGTATGGATGAGTTCGTGCGCAACCAACACATTGTCAAAAATTTGGTGGTCTTTCACAAAAGCACCCTAGAATGGGGAAATGATTTTTTTCAGAAGAGGTTTGAGGCGGGTGGATAAAAGGGCACATTGCACAGACTAATCGGACGAAAATCACAAGGTGTTGCCTTAAAAGCATTTTGAGGGATCATCACCACATGCGAAGCGTTAAGGTGTTTAGGCATGAACCCAGACTCTAAGAAGGTAGAGACCATGTTATAAATATCCTCGACCATAATGTCCCATGATGCTGAAAGAAGAGCGCTGGGAAACCATCCGGTCCAGACTCTTTGTGCATACCAATACTATCAAGGGCTACCTTAATCTCGGCGGGGGTGAGCTCTGCTGCCTTGGCCTGGTTATCCTCCAGAGTAAGACACGGCCAAAAGTTCTGAAGGAATGCCAGAATGCCATCGGTGTCAGAGGATTCAAAATTTCATGCCATGTAACAGAGAAAAATCTGTCCAATCTACAAGGTCTCCGAAATCCAGTCTCCGTTCTCATTTTTTAGCCAATCAATAGAGTTTTTTTTTCTTTTGGGATATGGTTTGCATGTAAAAAACTGTGTTATGGTCCCCTTCTGTCAACCACTGGACTTGAGACTTTTATGGCCAGAACATCTCTTCCCCATATTGGAGCTCTTCCAAGTCCATCGAGAGTGCAGCCTCATGATGGGAGGAGGTCTCAGTGTGGGGAAGAGTTTGAAGAATATTAATCTCCTCGGTCAACATAAGAATTTTATTGGGAACATGTCCTAAAAAATTCCGGTTCCAAGTTCTAAAGCTAGCTTTAGTATGTGATAGTTTTTCTTTAACCAATTGGGCCGGGGAGCCCCAATCCGGCCCTTGCTAGAGTTATTGGATTAATTGGTAAAAATGTTGTTCTTGGGTCTGCATAGTCTGAAACTGAAAACATTTTCCTAGGGTCAAAAACTGAGGTGTTGTTTCAAGGCATAAAAGAGTATGGTCCGAACCAAGGGCAGGTAAATGAAAAACCTTAGCTTCAGGGAAGAGAAATATTCAATCAACATTTGCTAGACTCCGATCCAGACACTCCCTGATATTACCCCATCCACGATGTTTATTATTTAACATAAAAGGATTACCCAAGTAACCCAGGTTGATGACCGAATGATGGATTACCTTCTTCACGTAGGCACTATGGGAAGCCTTATGCAGTATCCCCCCATATTTTTTAGCTTCATCAAAAAGAGTATTAAAGTCGCCAATAATCATCCATGGGCTAGTGCACCCCTGTGCAGTAGTTTCCACAAAATGCCAACTCGTATTTTTGTCACGTTGGTATGGGCTTCCATAAAAGAAAGAGGTCAACCAAAGGAGTACCAGTAGGTTCAGAGTTAACCATAATATTAATCATAAATTAATTTGTGTTAACAATTTCAATGCTAATCTGTTCTTTCCACATGACACAAATACTGCCAGAACTTCTAGTGACGCCTGTCGCCGGAATATCAAACCAATGTGGGTAATTGAGGTTCTTAACCAAAATCTGCATTTATGCAGATGATCATTTGGCTTTTGCTAAAAAAATTATATCCCCTTTTGAGGATCAGATAAGTTTCCAAAGATGGCGAATTGCCGTCGGTCGACCCAAGCCTCGGCAATTTCAGGCGATAAGTTTCATAATGGCCTGGGTGAATTCTGCGGAGCCACCCGAACCCTAGAGTATCGATCCAGTAAATGATAAGTACGTCAAATACGTGCGAAGTAGAGAGAATGAAATTTACGCACCTGAGAGTGCTAAGGTATACGGGTACTAACACGATAGGATTGGGCTGGTAAAGACGACTCTGCTAACCGTGTCTCTACTCTCATCTGTCGGTGTACCGCCCAGGAAGTGGATACCTATGGGTAAGGGATAGACTGTACGCGTGCCTACCGGGTCTGTATTGATGACTGGGGTACAATATCATGAGTGAATGAATTTATACTGCCCTCTTGCCCTATGAGTTGAGAGAGCGTTGGTATGAACGAGAGTTCCCCAAAACTAATAAATTGTGGCAACACCTGTATCCCTTGGCCCATCGTCCCCTGACTCCCCTGTACTAGGTCATCCCTGCCCCCTCCATGTTTATTCCCTCATTTTGCGAGATCCTCGCCAGCGTCAGAGTTCCTATCACCCCCACCACCCATCTCAACATGGTAGGTCAGAAGCTCCATTTCCACGATCATATGTCTCAACTGTCCAAGTACCATAAAGTACAGTATCAAGTCTGGTTCGCCCCCCTTTCCTGAGGTATTAAAAACCCCTCCCCCGTGAACTGTCAAATCGGCCTGACCATCATGTTATCCTGCCTGTCCGGGCAGGACTTGGTTAGTTACACCACCTAAGATTTCTCTATTCCCCAAACCATCTTGATTAGTCCCCATATCCCTCCTGTTGGTCTGGTTCGGTATTAATACCAAAGTTCTTGTCCTCGTCCGGTCACGTCCACGAACGGGTACCTCCTGGTGTGGGCTGGGTTCTGGCACAGCTCTGCCTATAGGTGTGATCTCAAAACCCATATGCCCCATATCTTCCTTTACAAAGACTTCAGTACACCCTGATGACCGATGTCCTATTTTAAAGCAGGTACTACAGAAATTCATCGAGATTGCCTCATACTTCGTCCGAATTAGAATCGGTCTATCAGTCAGTTCCACCCAAACAATCGGGGGAAAAATGCCATAGATATCCATCACCACACGGGAATGGTACCCATTTTTCATAACTTTACAATTTTCTGTATTCGGTTCAGTGACCAGAACCTACCCTAGACTTTGCTCGAACTCATAAAAAATTCAGGTATCCAGAAGAAAGGATCTTGGATGTCGAACTTGACCCAGAATGGCACGTACATGAAAATATGGGGTTCGATAGGGATACGTGCCTCATAAGGAAGTTGAATCATTGAGTGCCCATACGGGTACCATGGTTAATTAAGCAACACAAAATTTTGGTTATTAACAGTTCTAAACTTGAGCAAGAAGTAAGTCTTACCCTTGACAATACGTTCGAAAACCTATAAATTCTCTTATGCTTCCATGTTCCAGAAGCTTTTCAGAGTTGCTACAATTTTCGTGAAACCCCGACCTGTGCCGAAAGATATTTTACCGATTAGGGCATACCGCCAACGACCTTCCTCCACCTGAATTCTCTCCATCGTCAAATGAACGACCACAGCCCTTCGAGGCTTGGTCACCACTAGACTCTCCATCTAGCTCACAAAGTCTCAAGTATCCGAGAAGGACGACATCTCACCCTTCGTGTAACACAACTCTGTTGCTAACCTTTACAACCTTACAGTTCCTCTAGTCCCAAAAATAAAGAGAGGAGAAGAGAAAAGAAAAAGAAGAGAAAATACCCATTTCACTTTCTTACACACTAGAAGCCTCTTCTTGGACGTAGACTGTACCTCCTTTAAGTCATGCCAGGAAGGACTGGACCAGGTGTGGCTAAAAAATGCCCTACCCTACAAATTACTATTTACATGCAGTTCCCAATCGTGAAAGAATACGTGGCCCCACTTACAAATTGCCACCCCAAAGAGAGAGAGGGGGAACTCAGCCAAAACCGAACCAAAACCAGAGAGAGGGATGATGTCCTTCAAACCAAGTCCTTACCCTTCCCGGCCCAAACACACTAGCCCATTTCCATCCTACAACAAAGGCCCACTTGAGTTTTTTTTTTTGGGGGGAGCCAGCCCTGCCAACCCTTCTCATAACTGAAAATTCCAATCCTGATAGCCACCAGCTACTGGTCATAGCCTATACCAGCCCAATCGTATCACTCGAGTAGCCGCACAATTATCACCTACAAAGACAACGAAACCACAAAAACAAGCAAAAGAGGGGAGAACAGATTAGATCGATTGAAGGATAGACACCTATGTCGTCACTCCACAGGCTCCCTAGATAACAATCAAAAATATGCTATCAGCGTTGTAATTCTAGGCCTAATTGTGAATGGGTAGGCCGTGGTAAAAACGTCACTTCACTTCAGATCAGGGGGTCCCTAAAGAAAAGGGGGAGTGAAATTCAGAGTCGGTGGGATAATTGGTAAACCCCGCTCCAAATTGTGATTACAAACCAAACCAAAATTTTAAGACAAAAGGGGGGGGGGGGGGGTAGATGCTATGTGTGGGATATGGTGTACGACGATCAACTATCAAGGCTCCTTACATGTTATCTTACTTGTTCATCTCTCTTACCCGTAACTTCTCTCTCTAGAAGTCCCTTTCTCTTTTTCAGGTAAAATTAATTTTGCTCCAGCAGTTTAAAATTTAAAACATCATTGTCTAAAGGTCAAAAGCATCTCCATTAGTGAGCGTCATAGAAGGGTTTGCAAACTCTCCGGTCGAGCGAAACAAAATTTGAAGCATATCAAGAAGAAAAAGCAATCAGCCCGTATTAGTTCACTTCCCATAATAGATCTAACATGAAAAATAAATGCTACTTAACTATGCCCTAGCAAAATACGGATTCAAATCATATGGCTACAAATTTGGTGGGACCATCCAGCGGCTAGCGCCTGCCTGTTGGGTGTAAGTCAACTTTTTGTAGGGCTTGGGCAGGGATATTAACTATAGCCTTAATGAGCATTAAAAAGTTACCCCATTTGAACTTGGGTTGGGATTATGAAAAAGATATTAGCTTACAAGACTCATGTTAAGGCTCGAACTCAGGCTCAAATATTAAATACAATTTTTGGAGAAAGTAGAACATAAGAGCATTTCTAGCAGGGTTTGGGTTGGGTTTGTTAGCTCACACCCAAACCCAAGCTGAAATACCTCCCAGAAGCAAAATTTCGAATGTGGGTTGGCTTACGTGGACATGTTAGAACCCAATCGGGTGTGAGCTTCTCCAACTAAAAAAAAAGTTTGGCAGTCTTTTAAATACCACGTAATGTTCTTATCAGGGCGGTAAAAAGAATGCCGTGCGGTATCTAAAAAACTTCTTATCCATTTTGCTTGGCTGAGCTCTCCCTGACTTCTTCTTTTCTCCCTAACCCAGTTGCAGACCATAGAAGAGAACCTCTGCGCAATCCCCAAATGACAAACTTCGACACCAGCAGTAATAACTCAACACTGTCGACCCCATCCTCCCATAACCCACCTTCAACACCATTCCCTCACACCCATTATCACAATTTACTCTATACCTCTACTACAACCAATCTTAATTCCAATCACAGACCCCACCTCCATTTTCCATGTCGCAAGGGGATACCTTCGGAGGATAATATCAAAATCTCCTTACACGCTCTCAAATGCAACCTTAGGCGTTTAGCCCATACTATTAACCCTATTCAGTCACTCAACCTCAAGCTTTTTAACTGCCAAATTACTTTTAGAACTACCTATTCCATGGTGAATCTACTCAGCATAATCAAAGTGACGCAAATGTGCATATACCTATTAAAGCGGTAGCGTCCGAGAAAGATAAAGGAAAAGGAAGAAAGAAAAAAGTACCCACAAAAAAGACAAAACGTGCAAGTGCCGGATGATGCTGGACTTCATTAGATAGATACAGACTTCACGTGTCCCACAAGGGCGTGGGTAACGGCTTCTGTCCAGACCACGGGCCGCGCAAAGGGTTTTAATTTCTATCAAAAGGTCTTGCCTTTAACAGATACCCCAAGTGCCCCACACGATCATCATGTGGGTCAACCAAAGCTCAGTGGTATCCCCTTAATATACAATGTGTGGTGTACAAAGGGATAGTTGCTCAAGTTCAATTTCGGCATGAGAGCGGGAAAACCGATAAAGATCGGGTACGTTTGAATTTGCTTTAACTCAATTTTATTTATTTTTCTTGGATATACATATTATTTATTTGTATTTGGAAATTTTGCGAATTGTAGGAAAAATATGCACACAAGATCTACCAAGGTATGAATGAGGGTAATGACTTCAAACACCGTGAAGCGTATAAGATTTTGGTATGAGAACTGCGATGGGCCAACCTAAAGGATGATATGTTAAACCATGCAGGGAATGTACCAAGAAATGTACCTAAAAGAACATCACACAATTCTTCTCCAGGGAACTTGGTCAGATCAAATAACCTATCGAAGGACTTCGACGACCCACCTACACCTCAATCCGTTCCCTAAAATTCTGAATTAGATGGTTCGTTGTATGAGGGTTAAATGAGGCCCATCGGCCAAAAAATCTTTAGAAAAAACCTTACAGCATAAAAGACCTTGGATTAGGTTATTGCATATGGTAGCATTATCCAAACAATGCTTGCGGAGATGAGGTTGAAGAAGAGACAAGCGAAAAAAGAAAAGGCAAGAAGAAGAGCAAAAGCAAATCAACAATGAAAAACTAAAATAGATTTGGATCAAGCAAGGGAAGATCGCAAAATCATGGATAAAAACTTGAATTTTCTTTCTAGACATGTATTGCAATACTATCTGCAAATGCAAGCTGAGATTATAGAAAGTTTGGCCAAGAGTTACGGACCAGGTACCGGTTCAGGTTATTAAATGTAATTTAACTTTACTGAAGAGAGAAGTTTTCTTTCGAAGAATGTAGTTTACTTTTCAATAATATATTATTTGAATAATATACTTTGCTATTAAAGAATGTAATTTTTTTTTTCGAAATGTTTATTTCCGAGAATATTGCGTTAAAATAAATACAAGATTAATGCAATATCTGTTTATTGTTTAATAAACTTGTACGAAAAGAAGCATTAAATTATATCAAGAACATTCAGATAATACTTGATTAAAATATTAGGAATGAAGATTTCCATTCACGGCTCGCAAATGCTCGATTAGATCATCCTTTAGATCAAAGTACACTTTTCGACTTTAAATGTAGTTTATTTTTGTTATAAAAGCTTATACTGTTCCGCGTTTGTGTACAATATTGAACCGTTCGCATTCGGTAGTTTTAGGATCGTCCAGATCGTAGCCTAAGTAGGATGGGAATGAAACTCGTTCCTCTTCAATGACCATATTATGAATTATCACGCACGCCTTAATGACATTGTTCAAAACCTCGGGTTTCCACAATTTAACCAGATTTTTGACAAATATTGAACCGTGATTGTAAAATTCCAAATGCATGTTCTACGTCTTTTTGAAAACTTTCTTGTTGTTGAGCAAAAGAAATTTGTTTTGATGTAACCGGATTGGATATGGTTTGGACAAGTGTTCCCCATTTGGGGTATATGCCATCCACTAGGTAATAACCCATATCATAAGCTTTTCCGACAATTGTATAATTGCAAGGCAGAGCGATACCATCGGCCAGGCCGGTAAAAAGATGAGATTGTTGCAGGATATTGATACCATTGTTAGACCCTGGCAACCAAAAAAAACATGCCAAAACTAAAGGTCATACGAAGCTACCACTTCAAGAATCATAGTCGCCTTGGGGTAATGACAAGTAAATTGACCGTGCCAAGCTATAGAATAATTTTTCCATATTCAATGCATATAATTAAGGCTTCCTAACATGCTAGGAAAACCCCATGACCCTCCTTTCACTTTTAACCTCGGCGGCCGCGTTTGGTACTCAAAGGTATTCCTCGTAAAAAATTTGTATAATCGCAACACAATACCTTTCCATACTTAACAAGGTTGTGCTTTTACTTATTCCCAAATACTCGTCAAAAAGATCTGCCGCGACACTGTAGCTTAGGAAACGTAGTACCGCGATTCCCTTTTGGTACTGTGATAACTCCATAGTCTTTGCGTTATTGGGTTTTTGGACAAAGTAAACATCATGTGCAACTACTGCATCGAATATGCGTATAAACATTTGTCTACTCATATGAAAACATCGTCGAAATTCTTTCGGCTCATATGTGCACCCCATGTTGAAGTAGTCCCACATAATACTGTAATGCCCTAATTGATGATCTCGCTTCTCTCTCTTATCCTTACGGCCCATGACACTCCCGCGGTAACTCGAAGTTGCATCATGTACTACTAGGTTCATTGCATTTATGTACATAACGGCCATTACCGTCGCACAATCAAATATAAGATCGTTAGAAGAGGATAATATACGTGGAGAATTATTAATGGATGAAAAGGATGATGAGGAAGACATTTAAGGCTGTGGATTTAAGAAAATGGTGTTGAAGGTGAAGGAGGAACAAATAGAGAGAAGAGAGAAGTATAAAAGGATAAAGGAAAGAGGAATGAGGGGTTGTGGGAGATCAGTACTAGCGGCGGTAATTTGATTACCGCGTACTAGTTCCTCTTGTGGGTCCTTCACAACAGCTATTTTTGGCATCCCAATAGCTATTTTTTTCTTTATATATATGTTGGTTGGAGATGCTCTAACAACAGGTTCTCTACTTCAACTCAATAATGCCAAGTTTTTTAGCTTTAACATATGATTCTTCAATGGTATTTGGTTGGAATGAAGACTGCGCCATCGCCACGTCCTGGCAGTATTTTGTTAATAATCCACCTCTCCGACAGCTCAACTTCTATCAGTTATGGGATAGAGTTCATGTCCAATTCAAGGAGCACATTGAACTTCAATACTGTAGTAGCCTACTCGCAGCTTTCTACCCCATTCATACACTCGAAGGCTACTTCGAAGCCTACTAAAACGTCTCGAAGTCAATTCAATCCTCAAAACAAGCCTTCCAGAGATCCCCTGAAGATGAAGCTTCGACTCTAACAAGCCTCAAGGACGGACTACACACATCGTAGCAGAAACCCTTTGACCATATCTGCACATGGTCAAAATATGACGGGACAGGCAGCCAACTCACCAGACAAGATGGCATAGTGGTTGATCCTTGCAGTTACAGTAACAGGCCCAACCACTGCCACAGTACCAAGGTACAGAGACAGACCCAGCAACTGTCACAATGACAGTTCTGAGCATTCTGGCGCCCATACTTTCTCTGGGATATCCGTACAGTACCCATGTAATTTGACCCAACCTTGGTGACTCAGCCCCTCCTATGATTCTATAAATAGGAGAGATGGGGAACCAATGGGGGTTAGAAAGATTCTCCGGAGCCTCTTTGCAATTTACCTTCGACCACCTTGTAAAAACCTAGTGCTCGAACCTTCGATTACTCATTAGTAATAAAAATACTCTTAAAAAATCCACATCAGAGGTCGTAGAGCGTCACATTCGGGCTTCTACGCAAGTATTTTGTCTATAGATTGTTCGTACTTTAGATCATTTACTTGCATTCCTTTGGTTGAAGATTAACCCAGAGTTATAAGAGCCAGCTTCCCCTCCAAAAGAAGTTAGGCCCCTACAATTGGCGCCGTCTGTGCTTCCCACACTACCAACCTTCATTTCCTCCAACTTTTGTCCTCAACTTCAACCGATCACCTTCAATGACACCTACTCTCCGCTCCAATTTAACCCATGCCGGCATCTCCATCGACGGAGTGGCTGCCCAAATAGCCTTATTATCTCAACAAGTTGCTCAAGCCGAGGAGCGCCACCATGTACAACTTAACCAGGAGCGTGAAAATTATCGCCTGGAGCTGGAAACTGAACGGAACCGCCGCCTGGATGATGAAATCAGACAGAACCGGGTAATTGACGAATTACACAATACCATTCGAGAACTGCAGAGATTACAACCTCTAGAGCCTGCTCGACCATCCCAAGCACCGGATCCATCGCGCATGTCTGCTCGCGCCTGTCTGGGACCCCTACCCACTCTTGGAGTAATCCAAGGTCGTCTCTAAGCCGAGGGTGCTCCCCACATTATTCCTCCTACCGGCTCCATCCATCTCAGCATTCACCCCATAGAAAATTCTTCTGACTCCACCCTTCGATCTTCTAGATACCCTATTCGCCACCCTGCTCGAGAATGTCTCGGGGAGCGCGGCGCTGAACACATTCTACCCACTCGATCTTACCATCCTTGAATCCCTCGATCTTCCCCTCATCCGTCTTAGGCTGCACAACAGGACTTTGACCTCAAAATACAACCAGTTATTCGCGTCAACGCGAGCCCAGCCACCAACTCTTGGAGTTGCTTTAATAATCCCATTTTCCTTAAACTTCTCGCTATCGAGGTACCCCTGAATTTCCGTGCCCCCAAACTCAGCAAATACCGTAATACATACCCTCAATCACACATTCTCAAATTCTAAAATGTTCTGAGCCTTTATTCCATGGCCAACTACCTGTTATGTTGCCTTTTTCCCACCAACCTTACTGACAACCCCCTTCGATGGTAACACAACCTCCCGAATGGCTCGATACAAAGCTTCGAGCAACTATTACGGTTTTTCCTCACCCAGTTTGCTATCAATAAGGACAGAGAAGTCAGAGTCGACGCCCTGTTCAATTTCAAAAAATCTAGCAATGAGACACTCGAAGCCTTCACCAAAAAGTTCCTCGACGAATCACGGAATATTGAGAACCTTGACTGCGCGAATGCTATACTCGCATACTCGAATACCCGAATGCCCAACCTGATCACAGTTGAGTAAAAAAAACCTAATTCTCCACAAACCTCAAACCCTCGAAGAGATGCTCTCAAAGGTCAATGAGTATATTGACCTCGAGCGCCTCCGCGAGTCACATAAACTGAGCTAGCCTTCGACCCCAATTATCAATAAACCTTGACAAAACCCACCTTCTATCCCAACACCCCTGATCGCTCCTGTCTTATAGGAGACTGAGAGCCGCAAATGCCCTAACATCGATAACAGTGCTGAAGCTCGCAAGAAGTGACCGATGCCCGTCTTACCCACACTTACTGCCCCTCTCAACACCCTTCTGCCGTATATACAGGCAAACCCCATCTGGCGTATCCCTTTCCCTATCGAAATTAGGCCAGGTGAACCTTATTACGCCAATTACAAATGCAACTGTCACCATACCAACAAATGCTTTGCCTTTCAACGCTATCTCGAACTCATCCTCAAAGCAGGTCCTCTGCACCAGTATATTGCTGACCTTCCAAGCTATCTTGACGGGTCTTACCTCAAACCTCAATCTACTCCTACTACTGACCCGACTGAGGTACATATCTACAGAATATGTTTTATCGAAGTCAACAACAAAGATAGCGGCCGTTCTAAAAGCAAACGAAAGCTCTTTGAAGAGTGCTACAAACTCACCTATAAAGAGAAACTTCCTACCCTCCTGCCAGAATCAAGCCATCACCCTCGACTCGAAGCCATATTGATTGTACAACTGATGTCCTCTTCCTCTAAACTGTCGAAACCATGAAGAAGACAAATCTCATTACTGCTGCCAATGTCGAATTGAAAGGCTTCAATGGGGCCACCAAAGTCGTTGCTAGTCGAATCAGCCTACCAGTCACCACATACCCTATCACACTTCAAACCAGTTTTCTTATCATCGACAAGAAGTCTGAATACCTCGGTATACTCGGGTGTGATTGGCTCCATGCCATGTGTGCCATACCATCGACCTACCACTAGACCTTTTGTTTCACCACTCCTGAAGGTACTTAGAACTTGAAAGGCTCTCAACGTCTCGCCCGTTCATGTGAGGACACAGAGATCGATCAGACCCAGAAACTCGTGAGCCGCCCATAACAATCACTGTCTCTTTCTATCCCCACACCTTATACAGATACCACCTCACCCATCGAACCCACTGCTTATGTCGAACTTGACAGCCCTGGTCGAGGTACATTCATCGGAACTTTTCTAGACAAAGCAGAACGCCTCGAGCTTACAGATTTCCTTCGAGCAAGCAAAGATGTCATTGTATGGTATTTTAGGAGATGCCCGGTGTCGACCCCAGTTTGGGTTGCCATCGCCTCGAGCTCATTCCCTATTCCTCAGCAGTAAAATAGAAGAAGCGTAACCTGGTACAACGACTTTGAAAAGCAGTGAACCTTGAAGTATACAAGCTCATAGCTGCTGGTTTTATCAGAGAAGTGAAGTATGCTGACTGGATATTGAACATTGTGGCAGTTCCCAAGAAGAACGACAAGATCAGAATCTGTGTCGACTTCACAGATCTCAGTAAACACATACCAAAGGACAGTTTCCCCCTCCCGATCATCTCAGTACTCCTCGATGCCACTGCTGGACATGAGCGCCTATCAATGATGGATGCAACTTCGAGTTACAATCAGGTACCCCTCCTCCCCGAAGATCAACTTAAAACTTCCTTTATCATTGAATAAGGCCTTTACTATTTTAGCGTCATGCCCTTCGGCCTTAAAAATGCGGGAGCCACTTACCAGCGCCTTGTCACAACCATATTTAAATCTTTGCTTGGAAAGTCGGTCAAAGTTTACATTGACGACATGTTATCCAAAAGCCTCCAGAACCAGACCCATATCCAAGACCTAACCAAAGTCTTTTCGATACTTCGAACGCACAACATGAAAATCAATCCAAAAAAATGCCAATTTGGCGTTTCATCTGGTAAATTTTTAGGCCACCTCATTAGTAAACGAGGTATCGAGATCGATCCCACCCATTTTCGAGCACTCATCGATATGCCTTTGCCCAAAACCAGAAAAGACATCCAGAAAGTGGCTGGTAAGATAGTAGCCTTCAACCGTTTTATTTCCAAATCCTCAGATAGATGTGTTTGGCTCTTTTCCCTCTTACACGACCAAGGTGTCCACAAAACAAAAAAGAAAAACAACCCCGAGATCAACTGGACACCCGAGTGTGAACGGGCCTTCCTCAAACTCAAAACTTATCTTGGCCGGCCACCCATTATCAGCACCCCTATCGAAGGAGAAACATTCTCTTTATACCTCGCTGCCACATTGACCTATATCAGTTCAGTGTTTATTCGACTCGATTCAAACATTGAGAAACCCGTATATTTAATCATCAAAACTCTAACACCCGTAGAAACTCGATATTCGAAGCTTGAGCGTTTGCCCCTCATCCTTGTCTATTCAGTCCATAAACTCAAACCATATTTTCAAGCTCACCCCATCCGTGTTATAACAAGTTACCCCCTTAACAAGGAACTCAGTAAAAAAGATAAATCCAGACGAGTACAATAGTGGTCTGTGTACCTTGGCGAACATGACATTACATTCAAGAAGCAAATATCCCAGAAAGGCCAAGCCGTAATAGACTTTCTTGCCGACTTCCCGGTCGAAGATGTCAATTGGGAAGAACATGAAGATAACTTAACAGAAGACCAACCCGAAGCAACAGATCCCTAGAATCCTAACATTGGCAGACGTTTATTCACAGATGGATCCACTGGACCTAATGACTCAGGAATTGGTAATGTCCTGGTCACACCCACTAACGATCGAATATAGAAAGCCGTCAAACTTACTTTTGAATGTTCCAATAACGAAGCTGTGTACAAAACTCTGATCCACAACCTTGACCTTACACTCGACCTCGGCATTCCCAAACTTGCAGTTTTCATAGATTCCCAACTGGTTCAGAAGCCTTACACAGGTGAAAATCAAGCTAATGGTCGCATGGCTGACTATGCTCTCTTCGTGCGACAACACATGAACCGATTTCCCCAAAAATCTACTATCACTCACTACCCTCGAGGAGAAAACAAATATGCAGATATCCTCTACATAGTAGCTATGCTCGGACAATCAGAATCTCGGACCCTTCATATCAAAGTACTCGAACGCCCAAGTATCGACCAGATGGAAGTCAATGGCATCAATACTGGGGGTGAGAGTCTCGATCTAGATGATTGGTGGATACCATTCCTCCATTATATCAGCAATGCCACCCTCCCAGATGATCCCGACGCCAGACTATCGTTGTTAGAAAATTACCGCAGGTACACTATCCATAAACATGAATTACATCGCAAATCCCCAAATGGCGTCCTCCTTCGATGCATATCGCAAGCCGAAGCCTCAACTATTTTAGCTAAACTTTACTAAGGAACCTGCGGTGCTCATACTGCTGGTCGCTCTATGGCCCTTCGAGCTATCTGTCAAGGATTATTCTGGCCAAATATGAAAAAATAAGCCGAAGAGTATGCCAAACACTGTAAAAAATACCAACGTCACGCTCGTAACATCCATTTCCCTTCTCAAGACCTCCATTTTAGTCAAGTCTCTTGGCCATTTAAAAGATGGGCTATCGATCTCATTGGACCCTTCCCTAAAGCCTCGGGTAGCAGAGAAAACATCTTTGTTGTAACCGATTACTTCACAAAATGGGTCGAAGCTGTACCTTTGTGCCAAACCAGAGAAGAATAAGTTATCAAATTTCTATAAGAAAACATCATCACACGCTTTGGCTACCCCCATATGATTCGATGCGACAATGGTCCCCAGTTCATCAGCAGCAAAGTTTGGAAATTCATCCGTCCCCCTCAACACCTTACTACCCTTATAGAAATGGTCAAGTCGAAGCCATCAACAAAAACCATAGTCGCGGTCTAAAGAAGAGTTGATGCAAAGAAAGGACAGATGGGTTCATGAGTTCCAGCATGTCCTCTAGGCTTATCGAACAACACCAAGAAAATCTTCAGGTTGTACCCTTTCCTTCTAGCATACCGTAGAGCTGTGCTCCCTACTCAATTTGAGTACCACACGAGTCCTAGCCTCCCAAACGAGGACAAGAGTTTGAGCTGCATGCAATGTTATGGATAGACGAACTAGAGACTGAGCCTCACCAACGGACCGCTACACACACATTTTTAGAAATCCTATAACAAAAGATGTTTGACCACGAAGTTTCAACTCGGAGATATAAACTTCAACGTGTCAACCAATCCTTAAAACCTCAAATGGCCTGTAAGCCGAATCCTGGGAAGGACTCTATCGTCGTGTACGATAAAAACCAACAAAGGTTCATACTATTGATGACAAAAGGCAATAACTTTACCAAACCGTAGAAAACAATGAGTTGGTTCTATAACAGGCATATCCGCAACCGTGCTAAGTGATTAATCCAGATGATCACATAAAACAATTTTTCCACCATACTTTGTCCCCTTTTTCATTAATTTCTGGTTTAAACTTAGGTACCATGTCAACCTTTGACCCGACTGAATTGGGGGTGCCTTGAGATTTTTCAAGCTTCTAATTTGTGAGCAAACTCGAGGGGCAAGGATGGTCAAAAGACCAGACTCTCGAGAATGCATTAGGGGCGAATAGTTAGCCTCGATCAGGCTTCGAAACTGTCAAGTACCAGTCGATTCCCGGTTTACCTGGGTAATGTCCACCCTCGCCCCGACTGATACTGGGGGCGACCTTGGAATTTTCAGTTTCACATCGGAGCAAACTCGAGAGGCAACGAATGGTCAAAAGCAGGACACGAGAATGCGTGGGGGCGAAAAGTTATGCCTCATCAGGCCACCAAAGCCGTCAAACTCCAGTGATTTCTAGGTTTCCTCTAAGTATCAGTCCCTCGCCCCGACTGATATTGGGGGCAACCTTGAAAATTTTTAAAACTTCAACATGGAGCAGACTCGAGGGGTACGAATGGCGACCGACGGACCCGGACAATGCGTTGGGGGTGACCACGTCTACATTGTTGTGGCTTAAGCCTTCGATGTTCAACAGATTCCCTTAACTCAAAGGGGTGTCACAACAGCTCAACCTAGTCAGGATTCGATTCATTCTACTGTTAATCTTCCGAAATAGCAGAACTATCCACAATTCTACTAAGTGTATAGAAGATCAAAACATCTACATCAGTGAAATAGTTTCATTAAAACTTACAGTTAAGTCATCAAAAGCCGGTACAAGACAAGCCAAAGAATACCATCAACGTATCAACAATCCAGACCAGATCAAGAAAAAAAATTCAGTTAGACATCTTGCACATAATTCAAAAGTAGTTCAGACTCATATTCAAGAGTTTACAAAGATAGAAGCAACCGTACAACAACAGCTCAAAAAAATACCAAGTCAAAGACAATAACGTAGAAAAAAATATTCAAATATTACAACTCACAAACATCAGAAAAATAGGAACGAATCCCCCAATCGGCGCGGTCACACCATTTCTCCCACAAAGCCCTACAACGCCAACACCCTCAGTACCTTCAGTCGAAGCTTTGAACCCACACCGTGGCAACCGCATATCCAGGTCTAACACTGGTGCGCACCAATCACAGGTAACTCCCTACACCTCCAGTACCTCCATCAACAACATCCGCCTCTCCTCCTTCATCTCCAATCCTCTCCAGGAACAAGCCTTTGGGAAACAGGGAAAGGCTCCCAAGTATCAGGGTTATACCCCCTACCTCTTAAAACTCCTTCAACTGACAGTTACTTACATCACCATCAAACTAGGCCTGGTACCGACACTTCTGTTTTGCCATGTCCTTCTCTTTCGCAGCAAACTTCGCGCCCAACCCACTTCTGTTTAGACGATGATGCTCGAGCCTCTCCATCAAAGGAGTTTATGATTGCCTCCAAATCTCGCTTTCAATTTGACCTCAGTCTCTTAATGACGCCTCGGTCCCTCGAGCAAGATCCAGACTTTCAAGCCTTTCGCGCGCCAATCACCTTAATGACTGAGGGGCCGTATGTAGGATTGCACCCAAGCAATCCGTCCGCGGTAGTATGCTAGAATATTCAAGCAGTCAATACCTCTCAAACTCCGAAGAACTTTAACAGAATTCACAGAACTCAAAGTAAGAAATTAATAGACAGTTTACCGAACATATTCCTCTTTATTTTCCTTCGAAGCCTCGTTGGGTCATCTTCCGCAGATTCCACAATCCAAGCTTTTTGTGCTATGCTTTCTCTTGTCGTTCACCTCCGTTATCTCTTCATCCTCTCCGCTGCATCATCTTCCCCCCAGCACCCTACGCCTTTTACAATGAACAACCTTCCGACTGCTGTACCGTCGGAACTTTAGCACAACCTGGCCCTCCCTTCTCAGCCTGTGTTGGCCCTGCCTCTGCCTCATTTTCAAAGTCATCGCTAGCCACTGCGGGCACTGGCGTTACTTACTTTGATTTTGATAACATACTGAACATTCTTAGTTAACTCCTTACCTCCCATTTCTTCGGAACTTTGTAACCCCTTCGCTTCTCCTTCTCCTCCCTTTCATGACTGCAGCGTAACGGGTACGTTTTGAGCAGGGAATCTAATCTTCGTCCTTCTCTGCCACTTTATACCAAGACTGTCAAAAACAGAATTTACCCCTCCTCACTATCATCAAGCAAAGCATCAAATATAGTTCCTCGGATTTTCCAATTCAGATTCTTTAAAACCTACAGAACCACCAAATATCATCACCACTTATTCAAACCAAAACCTCAACAACCAATCCTTCGACACACAAACTTACTCTATTATACACCCTATGATACAACTTTAAAGGCCATCCTCATCAGCATACTCATAGTTCCCCTAGATAGATAAGATCTTTATCCACCCTCGACCCGTTGAGCACAATAATAAAACCGGATTCTCAGGGTATACTGGATGTTATAACCTGCGTTCTGGCTTCACCCTTTCTCACTAGAAGTGTACACTCAACTCCTTTAATTAAACCTCCCCTCACTACGCAACTTTACTTTATCCATTATATACCCCTTATCACTCGTAAAATTCATTCATTTGAGCCGGGCCACCTCCCAAAAATTTGCACTTCTCTCACCCGTATTCGAGAGGAGTTCCATTCCTAATCGATCTGGCCTCTATGAGCCATTATCCCTTCCCCGACCAATTTTGAAAGTTAACCCTACTCCCCCGCCATATTCAAAATACCCCCCTTTCGACAATTCCAGTTTGGCAACCAAATCGATCTAATCTATTCTAATCTCTAGCCGAAATGGCAACCTTCTCGGCCCATCTGACTCAGTCGACATCCCCACTTTATCATTCTGCCCCCTTCTCCTTTCCACCACCAGAAGCCCCACATTTCCTCACCTCTCTCCCCCCACACTATCTCCCTCCCTTTATATCCTCACTTCCTCTACCGTCCTACCGACGTCTCGTAGCCGAACTCACAACCGGAAAACCATAACAAGATGCATCAGTTACAACATCTAGCACTTTCCAATCGTTGCCCTCATCTATAGGACATGACCAGAAATACTGTTCGATGCTTTAATCTCCTCGTCTATCGGCCTTAGTCCCTTGCGGATCCTGACGGTATGCCTCTACCTCCAAAGAAGATGTACACAATTAGATCGATACTTCGATAATTACGTATCATAATCCATATCCCTCTACCCCCTCAGACGATTCATACACATTTGAAAACCACCACTCAATCCTAAAACCCAATGTCTCCTTCACAAACACCCCACAATTCCCCGAATGGGTTAGAAACTTAGACGCATGAATCCTCGTTATCACCCGAAGATACCTCAAAAACTTAACTACAGTAAGCTACCACAACACAGAAGGAAAACCAAGCAAAAAAATTAACAAGTTCAAGGTGACACCTGTGTTCGCGAGCACTATACTCAAAATAGCAAGATCAATGGTAACACTTCTGCCACTTCTCCAAGCACCGCGGCACTAATGGCGTACGTCCTTCTCTCTCACTCTCTCTGGGTTTTTTTTCCTTAATGAATAGTAGTTGTTACTTCTCTTACACTTATATACTCCCGAAACCAAACCGTCTCGATTTCAAACCACTATCATTACCATGACCAAACTACCCCTACTTTTTTTTGGCTAAAATGAATTTTGACCGATGTTACCCTTCAGATCCCTCAGCTACGAGCTGCAACGCTATCACTTCATAACATACAAAACTAAGCTTCTCGCAGCTTTTCAACCTTACTCGAAGCTCCAACAGTCAAATCCAACAGCAAAGTCACAACTTTTCACTGAAACGAGGACAACTTTAATGATATCTATCTGACACACTACCCCAGATGCACTACTGTTCTGACAAACAGCTGCCAAGTTGCCAGTACGACCAGTTACATCCACCAAACCTTCGCCCCAGCTTCTCATATTCGAATAATCGACCGCACTCGCGCCATGAAGACTCATCAATAGATAGCCTCAAGTCGTTCCACATCCAGGAGAATAATATCGCATTCGATATACACACATTCGATAATTCCAAAATTTATGCCTACACAGATCCAACCGTTTGCACCAACAGATCATCCTTTCAGTTTGACACATTAAACCCTAACTTCGACCAATCTTAGTATCTTACTTACCACAATTTTAACTTCCACTAGACATTCAAACATCCAAACTCGCCAGCATATATTATGACTTTGACGTTAGGATACAACTTCTAGAATTAGAACTCCCTTCGTACCGATGTTGACGATCTCAATATTTCATAATTTATGTTGCGATATTGCAGACCTTTGTACTTTGTTCAAATTGCTACTTATAATAGACTAATACTACCTCAACATTAATTCAAATCGCAATTTTCATCAACAAGAGAATACCTCAAGTACAAACTAACCACCCCATAAAAAAAAGCATGGGAGAAAAAATGAAGACCAGAGCAACAACAAAAGCCAACAAACACAATAACAGACAGCGGACCCTAATTAGCAGTGGGTCTCCCCTTCGTACCACCGGTACAACACCACACCTCCTGTTCCGCCATCTCCTTTCCACAACGAAATACTCCAGGCAGCACGAAACCGATGCCTGTAAAAGGGATGAACCCAACATTTTGCATAATTCCCCACCAGTATGCAAAATGCATCCTGATTAATCAGTTCCCCGGGTTCCCACTTTAAGAGATGACATCTCCGCGTTAATTTCTTCATCATCATAAACCTCCGCTACAGTTCCACTCGTCTATCCCTTACCCGAATCACTTTTGCCGCAACCTACCATACCTATTCCTGGAAAACCCCCCCTGAAGAGCACTATTTGATTACTACCGTTATAAAAGAGATAAAGCATTATGTTTCAGATGAAGAATGCCGAACTATGGACATGTATCTCCAGCCCTCCCTTTTTCTACTGCAGAACATTTTTAAAACTTTTCCCCTCTTCCTATCGTATTTACTGTAATCGTCAATTCCCCCCCGCAAACTTACACCTACTCTATATTGTTCCTAGACGTAACAGTTTCAATCTGCATGCACATGGACACCATTTACAGGACTCATAGTCAAAAACCGCACACCAAACCATCGACCATTCCCAACAGTCCATCCACTAATACAAGCTTTGAACGCTTCACACTTCGACTTCAATCTCTTGCATCAAGTCTTGCACTAATACAGAGTTGATTACCTTCGACCCTATCACTATACCTCGTACCAGGTTTGTTACCGGCCCTACTAGGGTCGCAATTCGATACCTGCTTTGATACCGATCCCTATCAGCATATTCTTTCAATATCACCAGATACAGTTACACAAACCTTTCAGAAAATATTAGGCTTCCATTCCATTGCCGATTTACAAAACATCAAATTCAAACCCACATCATTCATACACATAGCTCCAACAAAAAAAGCATCTGCATAAAACCTGACAACTACAAAGAACCCATTCATCACCACCGCAAACAGCGGCCCTACTTTCGAGAAGTGCCCAGCTCACTGACCCGTTTTTGTTCCTTCATCTCCTCTATTGCAACACATGAGGCCATTCGGCCAAGGCCTACCGAAAGAGGATAATACTTTTCCGCATATAAAGTTGAACGTTCATTTGGTCCCCATAGTAGGCGTAAGACTCCCGTTATGACTTCTTAGCCTTACCTCCATCAGTTCGGGCATTTCCCATTCGATCATGATGCCCAAAAATCATATGCGTCAGCAGTCTCTGCCCTCACGCTGGTCCCTAGACCCATCCCCTTCTTATATCGCATATTGGGCAGGTTCCACCTAATTTTTCAAGAATTTATAGAAAAAAGAGCAAAATAAAAAAAAAGGAGATAACATGGCCCTACTACAACTATACATATGCTCATTTCATTTCTTACCCTATAACCACCATTACCGTTTAATTACCCTCTTTTTATTACGTACCACCCGAAAACCAATAGTCGACCGCTTCAAATTTTAAGGACAAACATTTTTCTCAGCAACGCCTCTATCATACCTGGCTTCGGATACCTTCGTTTGAGAGGGGCGAATATATCCTACTCCCAGCCTTCTACCCCATTCCATCACTCGAAGGCTCCTTCGAAGCTACTCGACGTCCGAAGTCAATTCAAAATCCTCAAAATATGGCCTTCGAAAGATCCCCTCATGACGCAGCTTTCCACCTAACAAGGCCTCAAGATGGCTACACACATCGCCAGCAGAAACCCCTTCGACCTACCTTCACATGGTTCGAATATGATGGCCAAGCAGCCGCTCACCAGCAAGAGGCGCAGTGGTTGGTCCCTTGTAGCTACAGTGTAGGCCCAACACTGCCACAGACCAAAGTGCAAGATGCCCAACAACAGTCACAGTATAGTTCGACCATTCCGGTGCCATTACTTGCTCAGGATAGCTGGACAGTACCCATATGTCTGGCCCCACCTTCGCGACTCGCCCTTCCTATGCTTCGAATAAATAGGAGATATGGGGAACCATGGAGGGGTTAGAAAGATTCTCTAGAGCCTCTTTGCATTTACCCTTCGCCACCCTGTACAAAACCCTTACTCGAACCTTCATTACTCATCAGTAATAAAAACTTCTTTAAAAAATCCCTCATCAGAGGCCGTAATTTTATTTGCCTCTAATGATGCAAGTATTTCTCTCTAGATTTTTCATACTTTAGATTAATTACTTTGCCTCCTTTTGGTTGAAGGTACCCAAGTTGTAAGGGCACTCCCCTCGGCGAAAGAATGTTTAGGCCCCTACACATACCCTCTTGGACATTATACAATAGGTCAATTTCTTAGTTTAAATGTGATATTTTTTATGATAGACAAAGAGTAATTGATAGACGGGGTTTCAGTGTTCCACTACGCCTTATGATGTGCGCAGCCTAGACGAATGGTATATGAAATAATAACTAGTTGTTGCCTGTTCACGACTCCATAACGATATTTTTTTAACCAGCACTAGATCGCCGCCTGATAGTTTCCTACAATTAACCAAATTTTCCAACCAATACGGGATCCCGCTCCGCGATTGAATGGTCCTAGTTGAATCTCTACTACATCATCATGAGCGAGGGAATA